>SJYV01047813.1:658641-699725 GCA_006410875.1 Neotragus pygmaeus | reverse complement strand
TTCATGATCTGAGCCACAGTCAGCTCCCGGTCTTGTTTTTGTTGACTGAATAGAGCTTCTCCATCTTTGGCTGCAAATAATGTAATCAATCTGATTTTGGTGTTGACCATCTGGTGATGTCCATGTGTAGAGTCTTCTCTTGTGTTGTTGGAAGAGGGTGTTTGCTCTGACCAGTGCCTTTTCTTGGCAAAACTCTATTAGCCTTTGCCCTGCTTCATTCCGCATTCCAAGGCCATATTTGCCTGTTATTCCAGGTGTTTTACTTGCATTCAAAAAGGCGTTCCTGACAGATATACAAACATAGTGCTTCCAAGTAAGATTTTGTTTAGATCAGGAGTCTGAGACTAAAAATAATTTGAAACGCCATGATCTTGTCTCCTGTTTTCATTTTGCTGCTAAGTCACTTCAGTCGTGTCCCACTCTGTGTGACCCCATAGATGGCAGCCCACCTGGCTCCGCCGTCCCTGGGATTCTCCAGGCAAGAACACTGGAGTGGGTTGCCATTTCCTTCTCCAATGCATGAAAGTGAAATGTGAAAGTCAAGTCACTCAGTCGTGTCCGACTCTTCACGACCCCATGGACTGGAGCCTACCAGGCTCCTCCGCCCATGGGATTTTCCAGGCAAGAGTACACGGAGTGGGGTGCCATTGCCTTCTCTGCTTCTCATCTTAAAGATAAGGAAAAAGTTGTAACTGTCTATCATTGCAGAGCAAGATACCTTCGAACATAGAGGCTTCACACGAAGGCCTTTTGTTGTCTCCTACAATTCTGTGAGCTGGCTGGGCTCAGCCAGGCGGTTCTGCTGCTCCTAGTGACATCTCCTGGGCTACAGTTTTCTGGGGGCTCAGTGAGCTTGTCTCTTTCGACAGGAATGCCTGTAAGTTTGACTCACATGGGACTCTGGGCCACTCTCTCTCTTTACATGTCATCTCAGAGCCTCTCCCTCCCTGCATGGCCTCTCCACGTTGCCTGTCCATTTGGTCTCTCTAATCAGGTAGCTGGATTTCTTACATGGCACCTCAGGAATTCCCAAGTACAAAGGCAGATGCCACCAGGCCTTCCAAAGGCTTAGGCTGGTATCATGCATAATGTCCCGTTTGCCACATTCTGCTGGTGACAATGGGCTTCCCCAGTGGCTCAGTGTAAAGAATCTGCCTACAGTGCAGGAGACACAGTAGATACAGGTTCAATCATTGTGTTAGGAAGATACACGGGAGGAGGGCATGGCAACCCACTCCAGTATATTTGCCGGGAAAAATCCCACGGACAGAGGAACCAGGTAGGCTATTGTCCATGGGGTTACAAACAGTCGGGCACAGCTGAAGCAACTGAGTATGTACACACCTACTGGCGACAGTGACTCACGGGGCCATTTAGATTCAAGGACAGGGGACTTCCCTGCTGGTCTGGTGGTTGAAACTCCACACTTCCACTGGAGGGGGCACAGGTTCAATTCCTGATTGGGGAACTACGATCCCCACGTCCCATATGGCTAATATATTTAAATTAGATTCAGGGGACTATCCAAGGGCATGCACATCAGCAAGTGTGCTTTATTGGAGACAGCGTGTATTCGCTGCTCAGAAACTGAGACCCAGACTATGAGGGCTGGTGGTCTAAGCTGCTAGAGTCACAGCTATTGAACTTAGCTGGTCCTTGAAGGGCTGAGAGGTGCAGAGAGGGACGGAGTGAGGCTGCGTGAGGAGGAAGGAGGGCAGGTACTCACCCCTAGCCTCAGCACTCTGAGACTTGGGGCTGGATCATTCTTTGCTGTAGGGACCATCCTGTGGACTGTAGGATGCCTGCTTGGCCTCCACCTACTAAACTGCCTCTAGCACCTAACCTCTGGTTGTCACAGCAACCAAAAATGTCCCCAGATATTGCCAAATGTCCCCTGGGAACAAAACAGCCATCGGCTGAGAACAGTGGCCCTCACCTTAGTGGTGTTTAGAGGTTCTGTTACTATACAGAAGTCTAAAGCCTTCTTAGGCTGGAGATGCTGGTTTTACATACGGTGGGGTGGGGATTACGTTTATACTCTTAAAGTCTTCCAATGGGAAATGTCCGTATGTAATAGAAAAAGATAGGAAATCAGGTTCAGACTCTGGGCCTCTTGTTCTTTGTGGAGCCTTTGCTTTAGACAAAGACTTTATAATTTCTGCTCTAAGTTCACCAAGGGGTTCTTTTAAGATTGTGCTCCGGAGTGAAATCTGAGTTGGCAATCTGCTTTACTGCCAGTACATAGTAACATAGTATTAAGCAGTTCCCTGACTGTGTTTCCTCTTTTTTTTTTTTTTTTTTAACCAAGGATGGTCCACAAATAAGTAAGTATATTTTAAAGTCCTGGGACTGAGTGACGTCAGCTGGAGAAGTAAGCAGGTGAAGGAAGAAGAAAAGATGGTGGGCTAGGCCAGGATCCACTCTGAGTCCCTGAAATATTTTGCGGTGGGAAGACCCACCATTGGAGACCAATTGGATATATAAAGTAAGAAGGAAAAATCTGAATTAAATCTTGCTCATACTTAAATAAGGCAAATGAATCAATCTGATCACTGCCAAGTCCAGGCTCATTACTGCCTCCTCTGGAACAAGACGGGGTGCATTTATGAGCTCCACAAAACTTGCCTGCCTTGCTCACCACTGTGTCCCCAGTGCCCGGAAAAGTGCATGGCATGGGGCAGCCGCTCATGATACGTTCATTGAATGAGTACGTGTCTGTACGTGTCTGTCCTGGAAGCACTCTAACTTGGAAAGCCGGATGACATGGGTCATAAGTGCAACTCTGTGTGACGTCCCTGCAATTGGTGGCACACTGCTGGTGCCTTGCCCCGATCGCCTTTATCTGTCTTCCAGGGGCTGCAAGCATTGACTTAATACAGGTGAGGGAAGATGGTTAGGCCATGGTGTTGTCTGTAAAAGTGTTACAGGGGATCAGATTCTGGATTGCATTGTTTATGTTTTTAAATTTTCTTTATGTTGTGATGTTTTGATGTCTTTAAAAAAAACCACACCTTTCTGGCTAGAGAAAGACTGCCCCTCCCAAGGCTACTCTTAGAGATAGGAGAGGGCTAAGCATGCCTTTGGTTTGCAGACTAACCACTTCAGAGACAGACATCCTCTCCTTGACTTCCGCTTCCCATTCCTCTGCCTTAATCACCCTAAATCCAGGGACCAGGTAACTAGAGACGACCCTGAGAGCTTAAATTCCAAAGAATTATCCCAAATAGCCAATCCTAAGCCATTTACCGGGCTGTGCCTTGCTTTGCAGTTCCTGCAGCAACTTCAGTAAAGGTTGACCTAGATTTTCCCCTCCTTCCTGTCTTCCTCCCACTGACCCTCACAGGGTGTCTCTCACATGGCCCTAGGTGGCCTGTCTTGCCTCCTGTTTCCAGGGTCTGTAAGGATATTAAAACTTGTTTGCCTGAGCCACTCCTGTGTCTGTTCTTATGGCCACCCCTGACTGTCTCATAAAAGAGCACAGAGCATAGATGCATTTTGATGGTAGAGCCAACAGGATTTCCTGATGGATAGGATACGGAAAGTGAGACAAAGATTGCAGACGAGGATGAATCCCAGGTTTTTGGCCAGAGCGACTGGAGAGAGGAAGTGGAAATTTGCTGAGATACGGAAGACTGCAAAGGGAACAAGTCAGGGGTGGAGTGGAGGATTGAGTGTAGAGTTTGGCCATGTTAATTTCCACATGTCTATTAGATATACATCCAAAAGCAACTGAGTAGGTAGTTGAAACAGTGAGTCTGGACTTTAGGAGAAAGATCTGAGCCAGAGATATCACTGAGGAGTTATTGGCATATGGATGATGTTTAGAGTCATGGGACTGAAAGAAATCATTCAGGGAGTATTTATTTAGAAAAGAGCAGAGGGCCAAGGACTGAGCTTCAAGACCACCAAAACGTAAAAGTTTGTCCCAGTGGTTCTCTAAGTTTTATTTCTATCATCTTATTCTGTTATCCTCATTGGGCTAATAAGTTTCTCAATCTTTCCCCAAATTCAGTGAAATTCCTTTAAATTATTCATCATCTGAATCCAGTTATTATTGCTCCAGTCATCTCTTGCTGTATACCGAGCTTCACCAAAAGAGTGGCATAAAACGCCAGCATTTAGAGTTATAGATACATAAAACATTCTTGTGATTCCCCGGGGGTAGAGGGGGAGGGATAAATCGGGCAGTTGGCATTGACATTGCACACTACTATATATAAAATAGATAATCAACAAAGACCTACTGGGACTTCCCTGGTGGTCCAGTGGTAAGACTCTGTGCTCCCAAAGCAAGGGGCCTGAGTTCGATCCCTGGTCATGAGACTAGAGCCCTCATGCCACAATTAAAGGTTCCCCCATGCTGCAAAGAAGACTGAAGATGCCACATGCTGGAACTAAGACCAGGTGCTGCCGAGTTAAATAAACAGATACCCACAAAGACCTACTATACGGCACAGGGAACTCAATACTCTGCAATGGCAAGTAGATATACGTATAACTGATTCACTTTGCCGCACCACCTGAAACTAACATGACATTGTAAATTAACTATTCTCCAGTAAAAAGTTTTTTTTAAAAAACCCAACATTTTGTTATGTCTCCTGCTTTTGTGGCTGCAGAATATGGGCTGAGTAGTTCTTCTGATCCTTGTAAGGGTAGCTGGAGGTCTATCCATGGTATTAGCTAGGGGATAAACTAATACATTCATTGAGGAGAGATGTAAAGTAACTCTCGCAGCAGAGCAGGTAAGAGCCGATAAAAATAAGTAACACTGTATTTTTCAGGAAGAGAGGATGAACAGTCTTGGAGAGAAGACTGAAGCCTCCCCAGACCCTAAGGCTGTTAAAGAAGTTGGAGGAACGATCAGGCATTCGGTAAATTGCAGCATAAATAAGAAGAGACAAATTTACTCATACACAAAGAAACCAGAATCCCATCGGAGCACAGCCCATCCTCCAGCTCATCACTCTCATTTCATCTAATAACTGAGCCTTGACCTGGTGACCTATGGATCCTTGTGCAGAAGCCACTGTTACACATGCTTCTTGGGAAATGCTTTCCAGATTCCTCCAGGCAGAAGTGGTTGTTTGTCCTGCTGTGTCCCTGCAGTATTTTATACTTACAAGAGGTCCCTGGCACTGGATCAAAACTTCAAATGAGGTGCAAACTTCAGTGCTTAATGTGGATATGTGTTTGGTGTGAGAGCAGGCTTAGCGGGACTTGACCTTGAAAGAAATTATAAAAAGAAATGATTTCTTACTCGATAAAATGTTGTTTCTGATGGCAACGACATGCAAAAGGCAAAGAATGAATCAAGTGTTTATTGTTTTGCTTGGCATAAAGTTTTCACACATAAAATTTTATGATAAAGCGCAAGACACGTCATCCTTAACTCAGGTGCCACTTTTTTTAGCCTAATTACAAAGAAAGATCAGTTTTGCTTTCTTATACGCATACCTGTGTATGTGTGTATGTAATGATCCAGAGTTTCAAAACTTTAAACTTTTCTGGTCTATAATATACTCACAGAAAAGCGCACAACTCCTAAGTGTAAAGTTCAATGAGTTTTCATTTTCATAAACTCTTCACATCCAGGAAGTCAGCACCTAGCTCCAGGAACAGAGCTTTCCTAGCACCCTGAATATTCCTCTCATGGTTAAATCCAGCCATCCACCATCCCTATACTCCCCTCAACAAGTAACTCTCTTGTCTTTTGATAGCCTCATAGGTGAGGTGTGCTTATTCTTAAACTTGATATAAATAAAATTACATTTTGTATCTGCCTTCTTTTTCTCACCCTGTGTCTATGAGGTTTATATTTGTCGTTGCTGACAGTGGTTTATTTATTCTTATTGATTGCTGTGTATTTCACAATATGCACATACTAAACGTTATCCATTCCACCATTGATGGATCTTTGGGAAGTTTCCAGTTGGAGGCTCTTAGGAAGAGGGTGATTGTGAATATTTTAATATATGAGTTTTGGTACACACGTGTATGCATTTCTTTTGGGTCGTGATGAAGGTGTTTTTACCTGTGGATCTGTTAATTAACTTGGTGATGTCTGTTCATCTTTGTTGTATCGATGACATTTTGTACATTGTTAAAATTACACACATTGGGTTTAACTGATGTTTGATAAACTTGAGAAAAGAGAATATAATGATTCAGCATTAAAATGGAAAGTTATGTCTATAGTTTTCATGGATATAGAAACAAGAGTTGTTGGTCGTCACTAAGTCGTATCTGATTTTTTTGCAGCCCCGTGGACTGTAGCCGCCAGCCTCTTCCATCCATGAGATTTTCCAGGCAAAAATACTGGAATGGGTTGCCATTTCCTTTTCCAGGGGATCTTCCCAACCCAAGGATCAATCTTGTGTCTCCTGTATTGGCAGGAGGATTCTTTACTGCTGAGCCACCAGGGAAATTCAGAAACAGAGTAGCAGGGTGCAAATTATGTGATTGATACAAATATTCATCAAGGGAGGATTACTTCAATTCTTCTAAATATTTATAGAAGAAACCTAAGAACACAGATCCCCTCAAGGAGATGAAACGGCCAATCATACTTGAGTTCATGCTGTTTCTCAGGTATATGCAAAAGTATTTCTCATCTCATGTCAAGTCATGCAGCTGAGGGAAGGAGAAATGGCCAAATTCCTTGAAACAAATGAAATAAATGTTAAAGCATCGAGAAGCTGCCGTTACGTTGTTCAGGCATCATGCAGGATTGTCATTAAAGCCTTGTGTTGTCATTTGGCAGCATTTTTACTTTTCCTAGCATGCTGTGTCACTTCAGTCATATCTGACTCTTGGACTGTTGACCGCATGGACTGTAGCCCTCCAGACTCTTCTGTCCATGGGATCTACAGGCAAGAATACTGGAGTGGGTTGCCATTCCCTTCTCCAGAGGATCTTTCCCACCCAGGGATTGGACCCGCATCTCTTATGTCTCCTGGATTGCCAGCCAGGTTCTTTATCACTAGTACCACCTGGGAAATCCTTACTTTTCTTTGGAGGTAGATAAATAACAATGCATTTACCAATAATGGTGTCTTATATTTTGATGAAATCTGGTAATTAGAATAATATTAAAAATGTAATTTATGGGTCCAGGCAGTTGCAGCAATTTTCAAACATTCTCTCATTTAATTTGATCTTCACAGCAGCCATGAAGGTAAGATCTTTAGCCCTGGAGAAACTGGGTAACTTGTGCAATATGCAGTGATAGCAAGTGATAGAGCCAGGACTCAAACCCAGGGATGTGGAGCTTACTGAATGCTGACCTGCCTGGTGCTGGGAGGTCTGCAGTTTTCCAGCTGCTCTACGTGGAGAATAAATTCATCTGAGACAAGGAGAGATAGGAAGATTATTTTGGCTCTGTGCTGGCAGTATTCTTTCCTCCAACTTTAATGACGATAAAGCTTCCACTCTGGTCCAAACTCTCATCATCTATTATCTGTGTTAGTTGTAATAATTTCCTGCTAAGTCTCCCTGTTTCTAATATGGTCTCTTCCTACAATTTGTTCCCCACACAGCAGCTGGAGCAAGCATTTAAAGTATAAGTCAGAACATGTCACCCCAGGAATTCCCTGGCGGTCCAGGGGTTAGGACTTCACACTTTCACTACTGAGGGCAGGAGTTCGGTCTCTGGTCGGGGAACTAAGATCCCAAAAGTGGTGCAGTGCAGCCAAAAAAATAAAACTCCCCGATGGCTTCCCATCTTATGCGTGCTAAGTCACTTCAGTCGTGTCCGACTCTGTGACCCTATAGGGTGTAGCCCTCCAGGCCCCTCCATGGGATTCTCCAGTCAAGAATACTAAAGTTGGTGGCCATGCCCTCCTCCAGGGGATCTTCATGTCCTGGTGATGGAACCCGCGTCTCTTCTATTTCCTGTGTTGGCAGGCAGGTTCTTTACCACTAGCCCCACCTGGGAAGCCCATTTTACTAGATCTGAGCCTCCTCCAGGCCTTGTGGCATGATCTCGTCTTGTTCTCTGACTTTCTCTCCAGTCACTCCCCTGCCTCCTTCCGTACAGCAGTACAGGCCTCCTTCTATGCCCACACTCAGGGCCTTTCTGATTGTGCCTCCCCCACCCCCAGCAGCAGACTCAAGAGACAAGGATTTGAGTGTCAGTTATTTAGCTGGGGAAGCGAAGGAAATACCCACAGGACATTGGGAAGGGAGACTGGAAAGGAAAATCTCCTAATATGGAATGTTCCTGAGGCAGCCGTCACTGTGGACCACTGATTTCAGTTCCACTGGCAAAGCGTGGGAGCCACTGTGGCACAGACATGGCAGGGCCAGCCCTCCCGAGAGGCCAGGGGCCTGGAGGCGATGCCCCAAGTCTCTCCTGCCGCTGGCTGGTGTTGATTGCACTGCTGCCAGCTGGTCGTGTGTGAGTGTATGTCCATCTATCTGCCTGTGTGAACACAGAAAGCTCCAGAGCCCAGAGAAAGCCTACAGGCAGAAAGGATAAAAATTTGACGTCAGGCTGGCCCTCCACTAATAGAGCCTGAGGCATAAGGGCAAGACCCTGAAAATGTCCACGACGGCCACACGCATTTGCTCTGCCTGGAACACTTTTCCCTCTGATGATTGAGTTTTAACCTCTTAGGTTTATGCTCAAATGACTCCTCAGCGAGGCCTTTCCTGATCACCGTGTTTAAATTGCCACTCCACTTCTAACATACACGTGTATCTTGCTCACTGTCTTTCTTATCCCATTTAACAGAGGCACCACAAGGGCAGAATTTTGGTCTGTTGTGTTTGTGGCTTTACCTGCAATGCTTAGCGTGGTGGCTGATACATAGTAGATGTTCAGTAAATATTAAATGAAAAGTCATTTAATATTTATGAATGAAATGAATGAATGTAAGGTCATTTTTAAAGTCTCTCTTAGTGTCCTGTGTCTATACATCAATTGACTTATAATCCCCAAGAGATGAAAAAATATGATTAATTGCCATCTACACATGCTAACATATACCCGTTAGGACCTGATTATGAATGGTCTTCAATGGCCCTCATGCTCTCTCAAAAATGTTGACCGTCAACTACGTACCAGGCACTGTTTAAATACCAGAAACACCGCTTTATAGTAGCTAGGAATGGCTTTTGGAAGGCAGAAACACCGGAAGCAACGGCTTAAACTGAGTTGGTTTTATTTTTCTCGTATAATTAGAAGTCTAGACGTAGGCAGTCCGGGGCTCGTACAGTGCTCCAGGGGGCCACCCGGGACCCTGTCTGCTTCTGCCTTCTCCGTGTGGTCCCAAGTTTGCTGCCTCACCTCCGTCAGTGTCTGCATTCCAGGCAGGAACAGGGGAATGGCCAAAGGAAAATGTGTATTCCAGAAGATTCCTCAGCCTATGATCAATCTCTTCCTATCTCCACTTACTTCTTCTTACCCATCTCTTGGCCACCTAGCAGCAATACTAAGAAACACAGCATTTTTTGTTTACTTCTTTTGGTCGGCTGTGTTATTTCATCAACAAAATTGGGGGAAAGAGTACAATTAAAGGCATCCTTGAATAAGCAGCTAGCAATGCCAGCTGCCCCAAGACTTCTAAGAACCATACTCCCTCGGACCTGTCATTGTAGTTAAGGCAAACAGCAAACCAGAAAGCAAACACACGCCCATCAGTACATATATACCCACTTGCCAGAAAACAACAATGGCAAACAGCTGCAGTGGTAAAATAAGGGAGACACTAGAGTGACTCAGACGCTACATTGTACCTGGAAGTCAGGGAAGCAGCTGTCCAAAGAGGGGACATTTCAGCTGAATTCTCACTGAGGAAACAAGCAATCTTGCCAAGATCAACTGCACTTTTACTGATCCTTCGTTGGTTATAATTTAATCAAGGACAAGGAAGCAGTATAACCATGTCTGCCTAGTTCCATAAAATCCAGCTTTCAAGAGGTGGGATAAATCAGCCTTAGTTTTCCTAAATCTTCTTTCAAAGCCGTGATGAGTCCTTTTTTCCTTTTCGATGCTTTTAAAAAGTCTCTCCTCTCTTCTCCCTGACACACAGAGCAAAAATGAGATTGTTCCTGGAAATAATGGTAAATGATCATGAGATGGAGGGGTCAGAGGGCATTATGTTTTTTGTTTGTTTTTAAAGCTTGGTATAGGCAAATGCAAGAAAAAAATATTTCCAGAAAATAAACTGGATGTGGGCAATTTATAAGAGAGGGAGTAATTTTAGAGACATTCTGTTCAACCCATGAGCCCATCTGGTAAATGTACTAATTAAAACAAATTTTTTATTGAGGTATAGTGACTTTACACTGTTGTGTTAGTTTCTGCAGTACAGCAAAGTGAATCAGTTATATGTATAGATATATCCTCTTGAATGTAGGTTAATATTAAAGAAGATGCATTTTGAGAGCTCAATGTTTTAGCGTCAAGAGGCTGCAGTGTTGGGTGAAACTCTGTGTTATGTTCTGATTCACACACAGCCTTAGAAAGGTTCTCAGGTGCTCAGGTGTTATAAGACAGTTAAGCAGAAATGTTATTTTTGCATGTAGAAAGCTTGTTGACCATAATTGCAAATTCAAATGCTATCAGATTTATTTTTTCTTGAGACTGGGCTAATGTGTGGCCTCCTGCTGCCAGTTCTTTTTCTCCCAATCCTTTTATGCTATAATCGCACCTTTGTGCAAGTTGACAAGTATGGTTCCTAAAACTCTTGCCTGGACCCAAATCCGCAGGTGCATCCAAGTCTACTTTCAAGAGAACCATTAAGGAGAAAGATGGAACAATGTCAGTGAACACGGGGACTGTAACATGGACATAATATAATACCTTCCATTACATTCACTAGTGACTCTATGCTTTGTGTGTGTGTATGCTCAGTTGCACAGTCGTGTCTGACTGTGTAACCCTATGAACTGTAGCTTGCCAGGCTTCTCGGTCTATGGGATTTTCCTGGGAAGAATACTGGAATAGATAGCTATTTCCCTTCTCCAGGGGATCTTCCTGACCCAGGGATCAAACATGGGTCTCCTGCATTGCAGACAGATTTTTTACCCCTGAGCCAGCTGGGAAGTCCTAAACATCTGCATACAGATGTTTAAAACGGTTTCCATTGCATTTCACTTTTTGGTTGCAGTGTTGTGCTGTGTGTTGCTCTCTTTTACCCCTGATATTACCAAGATTGCCCAGATGATGCAGCACTTCTACAAAACTGCCACATCCAGATGGTTTTTCATTCTTTATCTGGATGTTTTGGTACTGTGTAAATGCTGCCTAAGTGAAAAGTTTTTCTTTTTGATTGTGAAAAAATCTGAGTTATAATGGATTCAGACCGTTTCATGTTTTTGTCACCTAAAACTTTTTTTGCTAATAATCTGTTTAGAAGAAATCCCTGCTGCTTATTCAGTTGTATTTGAAACTGCTGACAACAAAACCCTATGCTCTCAATTTCTGAATTCCATATCTTGTTGATGTAATAATTCTACTTATAGGATAAAGATTTATGATGAAAGATTTTGATAGTCAAAATGATTTTTAAATGTTTCTTGAATGGTTTGAAGAAACTGGTCCATGAATACAAAGGAATTACTTGCAAGTACTAGCAACCACTTTCAGAACATTAATATGGTGTTAGTATGTCCTGAATAAAAATATGGAAGATATGAAATAATGTAATTACTGAATGATTCCAGTTTTTAAAGATGCATTAAAAAACCAAGAAAACACCATATTTATGTATTAACCATTGTAGGATGGAAGTTTGAGTTATTTTTACTTTCTTATTTTGCTTTTACTTGCAAAGTTTGAATTATTTTTACAAGGAACAGGTAAAGGCAATGATTTTTCTTTTTCTTTTTGCTGAACTGAGGCTTGTGGGGTCTTCGTTCCCCAACCAGGGATCAAACTCATGCCCCCTGCACTGAAAGCACAGAATCCTAACCACTGGACCACTAGGGAATTTCCTAAAAGTAATTTTTAAATGAATACACATTCAACGAGGACAGAGTGCATGAAGAAGAAAGAACATCAGCTTAGGAACTGAGCAGATGTGGGTTCAAATCCAGTGGGTTACTGATTGCACATGCAACCTAAACCTCCGAGCTTCAACGTCTCTCCTGGATAAGTTCAGGGAGAGGGAAGAGTGTTTCTCTAAAGCTCTGCTTCTTTCAATAAAAATAAAGATGAAGGGTTGAAATGACAGTTGTTAATGAATCCTGATAAGAAGATAGCAGGAGAATCTGTGAGAAAGCACAATCTCTCACGGTTAAAGTAAAGAAGTGGGGATGTCCACACTCCCCAAACCAACATCAGCACAGGCTCACTATGTGTTTCCAGACTGCTTCTAGAACCTACCTACCCTCCTTCTATAATGTGAGAATGAGATACATAATGCATACTCCATCCAGATCAAGAGAAGATGCCAGTAAAATAATTCACATTGCAGGCGCTCAGAATTGCTGTATTCTAATGTTCGTTTCAGTCACCCCCAATTGAAAGGAAAGAGGGGCTAGAACATCAAAATTACCATTGGTGCTGAGAAGGCAGCTGTAGGTATTCAGAAGTCTATTTTAGCAGACTTTCCTCCAGTTGGAAAACAAAACAGGCAAACCTAGCTTGACTTTGTCTCTTTATCTCTTTTCATTTAAACACAGATATCCTGTTGTGATAACCTTTGACACTCTATTTCACGGTGATGGTAAATAACAACTGCCCCCATTTTGTAATGTCATTCCTGGTTAAGCAGTGCCATTAATTACTGAACATAAAAGTTGAAGTTTTTGTGAATAGAAGGAAATGTCACTTGAACTCCTTTGCTTTGTTCACTACATTTATTTGAAGGCTTGGGTGGTTTAAAAGGCTTAGAGAGAATTATTGGATTGTGGATCTGTCATTGGGAACGGCCCTGAACTGACCATAAGGACCAGTCCATTTAGGGGCAGTGGTGAATTATTTAAGAGACTTACAGAGCTTGCTGGGGTATCTGAGTTCACAGTAAAATTAAGAAATTAATGAAATTAGGAAATCAACTTTCGGATGCTCACAAGCCACCTTAATTTGGTTAGAAAATGTAGCTTGGTTTACTTTTTACTGTATTAAAAAATGGTACTCTTTGTTATTGAAACAGTGTTAGAGAGCTTTGCAAAAGAATGAGTTTAAAATCATTATGTAGGTCACTTTGAAGAAAGTCTTGGAAATTGTTTAAAAATTTCTGTATTGATCAGAACATTGAGTTAGAGCTTCTGTCATCTTTCATCTTTGATAGTGTCATTCTTTGTCAGTATTTCTTAAATAAGGAAAAGTCTGGGATTATATAACATCTTTTACTGAAAGTTATTTAATTTTGTTTTCCTATAAGCAGTTCTTTTTTCTTGACTTACAATTTAATTTCAGCAATTATTTTTATTTCAAGTTGATTTTTTAAGTGAATTTGATGATATTGCGTGTATCTTTTCAAATTAGTGTTTTGGGGGGTTTTGGTATATTCTAGAAGTGGAATTGCTGGAATGTATGGTAGTTCTACTTTTAGTTTTTGGATAAACCTCCATACTGCTTTCCACAGTGGCTGCGTCAGGTTGATTTTCAAATTTACTCCCAGCCTTTTTAAAATTTAGCTTTTTGTAAAATGTAAATAAACATTATAAACTGCGAGGGGGATGGGGCCCTAAAATTTGAGATTTGGAAAGGGCCCTTTCTGTCCCATCTTTGCCATTAGTTAGGTGATTTCTCTGTGCTCCGTCACCCAGTCGTATCCAGCTCTTTGCGACCCCATGGACTGTAGCCCGCCAGGCCCCTCTGTCAGTGGGATTTCCCAGGCAAGAACACTGCCATTTCCTCCTCCAGGGGATCTTCCTGACCCAGGGGTCTAACCTGCGTCTCTTCTGTCTACTGCCTTGGCAGGCAGATTCTTTGCCACTGAGCCACCCGGGAAGTCCTTCCCCTTCCCTCCCCAGCTTTCCCACCTCATCTCCCTGGTGGCTCAGATACTAAAGAATCTGCCTGCAACGCGGGAGATCTAGGTTCCATCCCTGGGTCAGAAGATCCCCTGGAGAAGGAAATGGCAACCCATTCCAGTATTCTTGCCTGGAGATATCCAGGACTGAGGAGCCTGGTGGGCTACAGTCTATGGGGTCACAAAATAATCACTGAGCTTCTGAGCCCCTACTTCATCTATTTTGTATTATAAATCTGCTATTTTCAAAGTGATATTAACTTCTGCACATCAGGTCTTGACATAAGCATAGGGAAAATTTTAAGACTTTGGAATTTTAAAAAAGAGATGATTGGATAGTCTTTCAGCAGAATACTGATATCTCTGGGGATCTCGTACCCCTACAGGAACATACATTTTTATCTGTGACTAAGCTATTTTACAAGTCCATTGAGCTAAAAGTCAACTTGAAAACTATTTCAGTTGACCAGAACAATTCAGAATTTGATGAGGAAACTCTAGTAATGCAAATAATTCTTGTCCATAGACAAGCAAAGAGTGTCCCATGAAGAGTCTATTGATTTTTCCTCTCCCGTTGTGGAAGAAGACAGCTTTGTATCCGTTTGTAAATTTATTTTAGCATTCCCATCTATATATGTCTCTTCTCTTTGACTTCTTCTTTGAATGAGCTGTCACATTTCACTGATATCGAAATAAATATTTACAAGGTATTCCTTTCCTTGTGGCTCAGCTGGTAAAGAATCCGCCTGCAATGCAGGAGACCTGGGTTCGATCCTTGGGTTGGGAAGATCCCCTGGAGAAGGGAAAGGCTACCCACTCCAGTGTTCTGGCCTGGAGAATTCCATGGACTGTATAGTCCATGGGGTCACAAAGAGCTGGACATGACTGAGCAACTTCCACTGTCACTTAACCTTTCATATCTATAGGAGGAGAGTCATGCCTTTACCTTTTTGTGAAAATTATCCTTTAACCTAAGATATTATACAAATGGCCACTGAATCAGAGACAACCTCTTATCATTCTCCCTAGGCTTATAGATAAAGAGAGTTAGGCTCACAGAAACTCAGAGTATTATATACAGGCAATAAACTGCCGACCTGGACTTGAATCCATGTCCACTCAATTCCTCAACTGTTGTTTTGTTCTATCCCTTAGCACTGCCTTCTTATTGAGAAATAGATTTTTATGCATTAAAAGATTGCTTTTAGCTTTATGTTCCAGTTGATGCTGATATTCAAAGTCATTACTTGTTATTAAAAAAAAAAGGATACCCCATAATCTTGAGATTCATAGTAAATTTGATTTATCTATTTATCTGAGGTCTCAGACCTCAGCTTTGTCTTTCTAACTGCTAGGTTTCTCTGTTCTGCTTTGGTGGGGATGTTTTTCTTGGCTGCATCAAAGATTACCATATTTCTCAAAGCTTCGGTTTGTCTCATTTAAGGTATGCATTAAATTGCACACGTGGCTACTCCCTCTCAGTTCTTGCTCAGGCCTTCTGATTATGTCGAGAAGAAAGCCTCAATGAAGTGGCTGTGTGCCTTTCACATCTCTCTCATTCTTGCTATTCTGTTACAACAAAGAGAGCCTCAGAGCTTCCCCAGCACGGTCAGTACTTAATTATTTTTGTTTGTTTGTTGTNTGCTGGGAGGGATTGGCGGCAGGAGGAGAAGGGGATGACCGAGGATGAGATGGCTGGATGGCATCACGGACTCAATGGACACGAGTCTGAGTGAACTCTGAGAGATGGTGATGAACAGGGAGGCCTGGCGTGCTGCAATTCTCGTCGCAGAGAGTTGGACATGACTGAGCGACTGAACTGAACTGATATTTCTCCCGGCAATCTTGATTCCAGCCTGTGCTTCCTTCAACCTAGTATTTTGCATGATGCACTCTGCATATAAGTTAAATAAGCAGGGTGACAATATATAGCCCTGAGGTACTCCTTTCCCAATTTGGAAGCAGTCCATCGTTCCATGCCCATTTCTAACTGTTGCTTCTTGATCTGCATACATATTTCTCTGGAGACAGGTAAGGTGGTCTGGTATTACCATCTGTTTGAGAATTTTCCATGGTTTGTTGTAATCCACACAAAGGCTTTAGTGTAGTCAATGAAGCAGAAATAGATGTTTTTCTGGAATTCTCTTGCTTTTTCTATGATATAATGGAGTTGGCAATTTGATCTCTGGTTCCCCTGCCTTTTCTAAATCCAGCTTGTACATCTGGAAGTTCTCAGTTCAAAAAGCTAAAAACAGAACTACCATAAGGAATTGGCAACCCACTCCAGTACTCTTGCTTGGAGAATTCCATGGCCAGAGGAGCCCGCTGTGTTTGCAGAGTCCATAGGTTTGCAGAGTCAGACATGACTGAGCCATTATGACCTAGAAATCTCACACCTGGTCATATACTCAGAAAAACCATAATCTGAAAAAATACATGCACTCTGATACTCACTGCAGCACTATTTACATTAGCCAGGACACGGAAGCAATCTAAATATCCATCAACAGAAAAAAAAAGAAGTTGCTCAGTTGTATCTGACTCTTTGCGACCCCATGGACTGTGGCTGACCATGCTCCTCTGTCCATGGGATTTTCCAGACAAGAATCCTGGAGTGGGTTGCCATTTCCTTCTCCAAGGATCTTCCCAATCCAGGGATCAAACCGGGGTTTCCCACACTTCAGGCAGACTCTTTACCATCTGAGCTACCAAGGAAGCCCCCCCTCAACAGAAGAAAATATAAAGAAGACATGGTACATAAGTACATACAATAGAATATTATTCAGCTGTAGAAAGAACAAAGTAATGCCATATGCAGCAACATGGATGTGCCTAGAGATTCTCATANCTTTACCATCTGAGCTACCAAGGAAGCCCCCCCTCAACAGAAGAAAATATAAAGAAGACATGGTACATAAGTACATACAATAGAATATTATTCAGCCGTAGAAAGAACAAAGTAATGCCATATGCAGCAACATGGATGTGCCTAGAGATTCTCATATTGAGTGAAGTCAGTCAGACAAAGACAAATATCACATGACACAAGTCAGATGTGGAGTCTTAAAAAAGGCTACAAGTGAACTTTCCCACAAAACAGAAACAAAGTTAAAGATGTAGAAAATAAGCTTATGGTTACCAGAGTTACAGTAGGGACTGATAAATTGAAAAACTGGGATTGACACATACACATTACTATATATAAAATAGGTAAATATTAAGGACCTACTGTATAGCACATGGGACTCTATTCAATTCTCTGTTATGGCCTATATGGGAAAAGAATCTAAAAGAGTGGATATATTTATCTGCATAACAGATTCACTTAGCTGTACACCTGAGACTAACACAATATTGTAAATCAATTATACCCCAGTAAAAATTTAAGAAAATATAGAACCCTGTATGCAAGACAGCAAGAGAGACACACATGTATAGAACAGTCTTTTGGACTCTGTGGGAGGAGAGGGAGGGATGATTTGGGAGAATGGCATTGAAACATGTATATATCACATATGAAATGAATCGCCAGTCCAGGTTCGATGCATGATACTGGATGCTTGCGGCTGGTGCACTGGGACAACCCAGAGGGATGATACGGGGAAGGAGGAGGGAGAGGGGTTCAGGATGGGGAACACGTGTATACCTGTGGCGGATTCATGTTGATGTATGGCAAAACCAATACAATATTGTAAAGTAATTAACCTCCAATTAAAATAAATAAATTTATATTAAAAAAAAAGAAAAAATAGAACTAAGAAAATAAAATAAAATACTACATCTCAAAGTTATCTAATTATTTGGTTTGGTATAGTTACACATGCTGTGCTTAGTCACTCTGTCATGTCTGACTCTTTTGCAACCCCATGGACTATAGCTGGCCAGGCTCCTCTGTCAATGGGGATTCTCTAGGCAAGAATACTGGAGTGGGCTGCCATGCCGTCCTCCAAGGATTGAACCCAAGTCTCCCGCATTGCAGGCAGATTCTTTCTCAACTGAACCACCAGGGAAGCCCACAGTTAGACATACCCAAGAGGAATATCTAAGAATTTCCTGGGACCAGGAGACTTTACCAAACAATACAGCTCTGTTTCCCCCAATTCTTAAAGATTCTGATGGGTGCCCTGTGTGTGTGTGTGTGTGCCGTGTGTGTGTGTGTGTGTGTGTGTACCTTTGTTTGGGTTCTGGAGGTTGCAAGGATTGACAATCACTGTCCTAGACTTAAGCTAGTCATGACAGCAACTAACATGTATGACATGCTGACCACTTTCCTAAAGTCATTTTACAAACACCACTGATTGCTCCTTACTTCAACCTTGAAAGATGAGTGCTGAAAAGTGTGTGTTTATGATATTCCTCATCATTATACAGTAGCTGGCAGATTCAGAACCTCATCTTAGATCTGCTGACTTAGGGTGGAAAAAATACTCATAGAGAATGTGTTGTCTTTAACACATGTGGATGGATATGTTGAGGAATGCATGGTTAGATGAATTAGCTCTCACACTGGACTCTATAAAAGGGTGAGATTACCAAAGACCCTGTCTCACCAGAAATGTCTCTTCCTGCCAATGAAGGTCTCCACCCTAACAATCCATATTCCAGATCTACCAACTTCTTCCTTTTCCTTACTGCCCTTGCCACAGATACAGCATTTTCTATTTTTCCTAAATCTTTATTCAGCTCCCCTCCCCCCCCACCTTTTTTTTGACTCACAGATTCCTATTAAAAGAAAAACAGATTTCTGGAGTCAGAGATCTGTACTTAAATTCTGAATCTGACATTTACAAGCTCTGTGATACTGAAGAAGGCATATAATGTATATGAGTTCTAGTCTCCTCATCTGGAAAATGGTGCTGGGGAAAGAAAATCAAGTAAAAAAGCTCTTAAGTATGATAACCTAAGAGGTATGTCCAGTAGCTATTGCTGTTATATTCTATGTCTTTAGTGACATTTTGTATCCTCAAGTTTTCTGATTCTAGGTAATACATATCTGTGTTTCTTATTTCTATCTCAGAAAGGTAATTCTTCACAAAGTATGTCAAACAGAGAAGTTCTATAGCATGAGAAAATGAAATGAACTCAGAGGTCAGAATGTCAGTTTCTGTCTTCACCTGCTCCTAGCTATGGAAACCTGGACAACTGACTGATTCACTCTGTGCCTAGAAGAGCAACAGCTGTGCTACCCACCACACAGAGGTTTGGTGTTAATTTAATTAAATAGAAAAGAAAATAGAAAGCACTTAAATTATGAGAAGAATTAAATAAATTTTGTTATTATTTGTTAGTAGACATATTATTTCCCTGTTTATTTGGTCAGATTGTCAGGAGACTGATACCCAGTTGTTAAGTAAATTAAAATATTATAAACTATAAAGAGAAAAATATATTTTCCTTTCAGATTACATTTACTTTGTGCCCCAACTCAAACAAAAGCAAGTCTTTTCTTAGTTTGGAAACTGTAGCTTATCCATCTATTTTGTTGCTTAAAAAAAAAAAAATTGGGCTCATGTTTCAGAGAAAACTAAATTCAATGCATAATTTACAACCTACAACCAAAAGCCAACATTTAATTTTGTTTTATTCAAGTAAGAGCAACATACCTGGGAGAGGGTAAAAGTTGGAATTTGCTTAAATTTGTGATGCTTTTAAGATTCACAAAATATACTTAAAGCAAATTTGAGGTTATTTTAGTTGCAGTCAAGATACAACAAGAACCGAATGAAATGCAGCAGTGAGTAGAATTTCACCCCTAAAATCTTCACTGAGAATATATTTTTTTCAGTTGCAACATTCAAATAAAACTGAAAAACAACTGAAAACTAGCCTTCATTTTATGTTTCATTTTATAACTACCAAATAATACATGGCCCATCATATTGATTCTTTGGGTATTATTTTTGTCCCTAGAATGTATTTTCAGCTATATTAGTATTTCAAAATAAAGGTTATGCTTTGATAAATAGGTTATATATAGTCCCTGATGCCCTCCGAAACCACAGTATTTTTTGTCTGTGTAGACTTCTATATGATGCTTAAAAAAAAAAAAAAAAAAAAGAGAAAATTGTAAACTTGGCTGAATAGCAAATGAAGATGTTTCCTAGGTTTTCTCTCAACACGGGTTTTTTTCTGTATTTTGTCTAAGACTGACACATGCAATTCTATGCTGGTTGCCTCTCTTCTGTTATGTGTTTGTTTGTACACAGATATAATCATATTACCACTTACCAAAGGGCTCCCAATCTGATATATCAGCTGGTCTCCTAAGTATTCTCTGAAAATTATGGGTTCAATCCCGCCTCCAAATGCTTATTAAAAATATTTCAAATCTCCCATCTGCTTCCAAGACTATGGCTGGGAACTAAGGCTGCATAATATATCTTGAACACGTACCTCCTGTGGGTAACTGCTATACTGCATAAAGATATAACTTCTGTTCACGTATGTGTTTTGGATCAATCATTACCAATTTTTTAAATTTTCCTATTTTGCTTTTTTAAATCAACATTCTACAGATTTTCTGGAAAGTCATGAATTAAAATAATTACTGAACAAGGGAATTAAAGAAAATCATTTAAATCCATTAGTAAGCGCAAAATGTTAGATGTTAATGTTTCTTTCAGAGGATGCACTGTCCACTCATTTTGCCTGATGTCTTCTGAAGCGGCTCTTTACCCTTCGTTTTTCTGTTTGTTTCACTGTGTTCTCAGTTGTTCTTGAAAAGAGCTCTGAGTTGTTTCATCTTTTCCATCCTCAGTCTCATAGCTGAATTTTAGGCTCTGGACATTCCCAATTCATTTTTAACTGCCTAAATAACAATTTTCCCCAACTATAATCCACACAAGGTAGAAACAACCTATAGATTAAATTTCCTAAAACAGAACTTTCATCATGTCATAATATTCCTCAAGATCCCACTGTGGTTCTAGTGATTATGAAAAAAGATCATACTCTTTATATTGACAGGTCCAAGGTATGGGAAATAGCCCCCATTTTAGTTATCAATCTAACCTCCTGTGACTTCCTCCTTTACTGATACTCCCATCAGAATAAATTTCTTTGCAGCCCCCATGTGCCATGCTTATTCTACCTGTGATTTTCCTGATCTTTGCCTCTTCTTTTTTCCCCATCCATTCATCTATCTGAATCCCATTTACTGTTCATAATCAACTGAAGTGATGACCCTTTAGAAATCCTATAAGAAAATTCAACTGCTCCAGGCCACAAGTCATATTTTTCTTGGAATTTACATCATACTTACCAACTGACTAAATTATTCACAGAAGTTTATATATTGTGCTGTCTTCTTTATCCTTTGGAACTACTGCTAATCCAAAAAGATCATAAGCAACTTGAGGTGATGAGATAGTACTCTATGTTATCTATTACCAATTTGTTTTTTCATTGCTGGAAACACACTAGATATATGAGAACACAAAGTGGACATGACATCATCATCTTTAAATAAGGTTTACAAAATAAAATTCTAATTGTAGTGTTACTTATGGATTAATTAATGACTGCACATGATAATGTGAATAGGGCAAATGTATATTCTCTGAAAAACATTAAGTAGAAATCACATTTTTATAAACAGAAGAGGACCACCTGACATCCAAAGTTTCAAACAGGTTTCAGTCCTGTTCTCTTACAAAAGAAAGATTTTTTATTTTTTAAAGTAGGAGTTAAAAAAAAGATACAGGAGGAGAGCAAAATAATAATAGACATGTCTGCCAGTTGGTGAGAAGGGTACCAACAGACACCCTGAGCAGTGTATCAGAGCATGAATGAGAAGCAAGGATATCCACAGAAAAAATCTCCCTCTGATGGAGTATCAGAGTCTGATGTGAGGAGGGCCTCCCTCATGGAATAGCAACCTGGAGTGACTTAGGGAACATCCAAACAAGAGAGAAGAGCAGAAGCCCAATGCAGACACTCAGAACCAGAGTTAGCACTGACTCCTGTAAGATGCCAGCATCAAAGCAAGAAGAGGAGGGTATCTCTTCATGGGCATAGCTTTGTGTGTCATGTCAGAGCTCCAACAGAGTGAGAAGGATCTTTCTGAATATAGAGAGATTGGTCCAACAAGGAGAATCAGGAGCCCAAATGCAGAGGAGAGAATCTTTGTAAGTGAGGGCAGTGTAGCACTAGATTTCAGAATCCAAATGAAGTGGTGAGTTCCTTTCAACAAAGAGTGATGTAGGATGGGGTATAAGATCCCTAGTGATGTGAAGAGGACATCTACATGTGGGAGTCCAAAGAAGATATACAAATGGCCAACAGGTATAAGAAAAGGTGCTCAGCACTGCTAATCATTAGGGAAACACAAGTCAAAACCACAGTTAGATACTTCAAACCTGTCAGAATGGCTATTATCAAAAAGTCAAAAGATAAGTGTTGAAAAGGATGTGGAGAAAAGGAAATTTTTATATACTGTTGGAGGGAATGTAATTTGGTATAGCCATAAGGAAAATAGTAGAGAGGTTCCTCAAAAACTTAAAAACAACTATTCTTTGAGCCACCGATTCTACTTCTGGGTATATATCTAAAGGAAATAAAATTAGTATCTCAAAGAGCTATCTACACTCTCATGCTGACTGCAGAATCATTTACAACAGCCAAGACATGAAAACAACCCAAGTGTGCATCAACAGATGAATGGATAAAGAAAATCATATATATATATATAAACCAAATTTTCCATATACAATCATATATATATTTTATACAATGCATAAATTTATCATAAAATATATTTCATATACAAGTATTAATATTTATATATAGTATACAAATACATATAAAGATATACATATACACACAATGGAATAGTATTCAACATGTCACCATTTGTGACAACATAAAGAAATCTTGAGGACACTATGCTAACTGAAATAAGCCAAATACAGAAAGAGAAATACTGCATGATCCCATTTATATATGGGGAAAAAAAAGAGTTGAATCCACAGAAACAGAGAAGAATGGTTACTGGAGCCTGGGGGTTAGGGAAAATGGGTAAATGTCGGTCAATAGGTACTTTCAGTTTTAAGATGAATAGATTCAGAATGGTGACTACAGTTAATAATAATGTATTGTTTACTCAAAATTTGCTAAGGGAGTAGATACTAAGTCTTCTCACCACACACACACACACACACACACACACACACAAAGTTAGCTGTGGGCCAACAGATATGTTAATTTTCTTAACTGTAGTAATCATTTCACAAGGTATACATATACCAAATCATTGCACTGTACACCTTAAATAAAAACAATTTTTATCTGTCAGTCATAGCCTCAATAGAGCTGGAAAAAAAATTAAAAGATAAGCCACAAAAAGGAAATACTCAAATAATATGCATATCCGAAGAACAAAGAAGCCAGCTTAAGTGGGCTCAGCTCAGTTCAGTCACTCAGTCGTGTCTGACTCTGTGTGTCCCCACGAATCACAGCACGCCAGGCCTCCCTGTCCATCACCAACTCCTGGAGTTCACTCAAACTCACGTNGGTTGGGAAGATCCCTTGGAGAAGGGCATGGCTATCCACTCCAATATTTTTGCCTAGAGAATCCTATGGACAGAGAAGCCTGTTGGTCCATAGGGTCACAAAGAATCACACAACAGGAATTGAGAGAGCCTCCTAAAGCACAAAATCTGAGGCAGCACTCACTCGTAGGGTTGTATAAGTACCGACTTGTACAACCCTGAAAGTGAGTGCTTCCTTAAAATTTGTGCTTTAAGTACCTCACTCACCTCATCTTGACCCTTACTAATGATTCTTTAAAAAGAAATTGTGTGTATATTTTTCTATTGTCTAAGATGAAAGTGACTTTCTCTAGAGCAGTGGTCAGCAAACTATGGCCTAAGGGCCATATCTATGGCCTATTTTTATATGGTCCCCTTGCTAAAAATGATTTGGCATTTTTAAAAAGGAAGAAAAATAAAAGAAGAGGAGGCTGCACAGGTAGAGGAGGCGGGGAGAAGGGAGGGAGTGGGTGTGGGAGTAGAGGTTCTACAGAGACTGAGTGTGGCCTGCAAAGCCTAAAAATTTTCACTGCCTGGCACTTTACAGATAAAGTGTGCAGACCCCTGCCTGGGCCTAGCTTAAACTTAAAACCAAGTTCCTTAAACAACCTAGACATAGCTAATAGACCAGGAGGAGGAGAGTCCAAGTTCTTAAGGAACTAATACAAGGATTAAATGAAGGTTTTTGCTTTAGCAAGCTTTAGATTTATAAAAACAAACTTTCTAGAATTTACTTTTTACAGATTATGAAAAATTAACAAGAAATAGAACTGATCATCAGATACATCAGTTGCTCATATGGCCATTCAATAGACATTTACTGAATGCCCACTAGGACTGGAACTGACATTTGACATTTCTTTCAGGTGCTTTTAAAAGCTGGCTTTCTGGGCAAACTGGAAGCCATGAGAGATGAGAGATTATCAAAAATCTTCACATTGTTCCAAGCCAGAGTACGGGGAAAACTGATGCAAATCAAATTCCAAAGGATTCTGGAAGAGAGGTATGATACCCAACCCTGCACCCCCACTGCTAGAGCAACAGTGTGCCTCAGTCTAGTCGACTTCTCACTGCCTTATAATGAGTCAGGGTAAAGAGCTCTGCCACCTTTGCTTAGTCTGGGACTTAATGTGAAATTTTTAAAATTATGGAACACCAAACAGAGCACAAACAGCTTTTATTACCCTAACTAAGAATAAGCATAATTCAGATATTTCTTGCACTGCTTCCAGTCTTCCCTTCGGAGGGATTCTTTACAGTTGGCAAAGTCTGGCTCTCTGAGAGTGGAGTGACTCATAATTCAAAACAGAAGCAGACCTAGAAGGGCTGGCAGGCATCTGACAGCCAACTCTGTGGGGAAATTTGCTGTAAAGTAGGTAGGTTTTCTGACCACTTTACAGCATCCCCTGGGTCAGAAACTGACTCTTGGTGACATGTAACCATAACTCTCTTACTTCAATTCAGGCAGGTTCGTTAGGGACATTTATCACTACCTTTGGACACTGAGTGTAGGTTTTGTTAATCCTTTAATAGAATTATGGAAAAGCAAGCTCCAAACAAAGGGATTTTGAGCAAGGGGTTCTGTGGTTGTCATATTCACTTTTTACTGTAGATAGGTCCATGGGTCTTGGTATGATTTGCATACTTGAAAGTTGTTAATTCCTTCTGTTTCCCCAAAGAAGAGAGAAACCATTACATTATCAGAGATATCAAAGAGACATCTCCTAAGAGTTTTCCATGACTCCCATATAGTATCCAACATGGTATGGGAGTTTATGAGAGTTCAGGAATCAGGAGATATGACTTCTGTGACAGGTTTTGTAAACTTGTATGAGACTCTTAATTTTCTCAGTTCACCTCCTTCATCTCTAAAATGAGATATTTACTATCCATCCTGTCTAAATGACTTTAGACATTTAAAGAATGACTTTAAAAGAATTATGAAATATTTCAAACATAAAAAAATAGAGAAAATACTATAATGTGTACTCATGGAGCTGTCATCAAAGTATATCAATTCCTAACTTTTTCTCTGTAATTCCTCACAGCTTAAAAATAAATAATTAAATTAATAGACAAAGTAGAAGCCTTTCATGTATTTCTTCCTTGATCCAGGTCCTATTCCTAGCTCCCCAGATCCTGAATTTGTGTTTGTCACTCTGTTTCATTCATGTTTCACATATAAAACAGAAAAAGATATAACATTTTTCTGTAGTTACTCACAATAAATTCTGAAAAATAAATAAACAGACACAGTTGAAGTCCCTTATGTATTTCTCCCTTGATCCAAGTTCTATAGAGATATGCAGATATCCTTAAAAGGTTACATGATTCTGCAAGTTTTTAGTCTCCATGGAAACATTGTGTGTGTGTGTGTTATCTTAAAATTTGTTCTTTACACTCAGTACTAGTTTTGAAATTAGTTGATATTGATAAGTCTATGATTAGATTATTGATCTTAACTGTTGGACAGAATTCTGTTGCATGAATATACTACAATTTATTTATCCACTTGCCAGCTCAAGTAAACTTATTATGTTTTATATTACAAACAATTCTGCAGTGATATTTTTGTAAATGTCTCCCCTTGCACATATGCAAGAGTTTCTTGAGGGTGGTGGTGGTGGTGGTGGTGGTGGTTTAGTCGCTAAGTTGTATCCGACTCTTGTGACCCCATGGATAGTAACTTACCAGGCTCCTCTGTCCATGAGGTTCTCCAGGTAAGAGTACTGGAGTGGGTTACCATTTCCTTCTACAGGGGATCTTCCCAACCCAGAAATCAAACCTGGATCCCCTGCATTGCAGGCAGATTCTTTCCTTTATAAGGGAAGCCCTTCTTGAGGGTAGTGTGACTCAAAATGCTGGTGCAATGGCTAATAGTATGTAGGTAGCAGCTGGCCAAGGCTCACACTTTGAGTGGCATTTCTCTAGTTATGGATTATAATATTAGGTTTTAGGCTATACACAGTTCCAGCTTTATGAGATGTTGCCAAAATGCTTTTCATTTTACTCTTTACCAGAAGTTTATTGAAGTCCCATGACTCTATATCCTCACCAACTTGTGGCATTTCAATTTCAAAGACTTGCCAGACTGAGTCATATTTCTGACTTTGGAGGAAGATATAATTTTCCTCTTAATATCATGTTTTCCATATATGTTTTTTTGTAGATATGAAATGTTATATAGAGGACATTTGTGCCATCTTATGTTGTTAATCATGTTTACCAAGAAATGATTAAATTCTTTTTTTGCATCTATGAAATAATTACATGGTTGGGCTTCCCAGGAGGCACTAATGGTAAAGAACCAGCTTGCCAGTACAGGAGACTCCAGAGACATGGGTTTGATCCCTGAGTCAGGAAGATCCCATGGAGGATAGAATGGCAATCCCTTCCAGTTTTCATGCCTGGAGAATCCTAAGGAGAGAGGAGCCTGGTGTACTGCAGTCCATGGGGTCGCAAAGTCAGACACGACTGAGCAACTAACACTTTCACTTTTACTCTTTCTCCATTAACTCATAAATGTGTTAAGTTAAATTAATAGATTAAAAAGTGTTAAACCCACTTTGTTTATGAAATGTGATCTTTTTCATACATTGTAGGATTGGTTATAACATTATAGTATTTCTGCATCAATGTTCATGAATAAGTTTGGCCTGTAATTGTTTTCCCTCAAAGTTACCTTAATCTCATAAAAGAATTAGGTAGTGTTTCCTCTTTTCAAAACATGAAATGATTTATTTTGATTATTTATTTTTGAGTTTTTGGTAAAATTTGCCTATAAAACTGTCCAGATCTGGTATTTCTTTCATGATAGATTTTATAGATTTGATTTAATTTACTTAATAGTTATAAGCCTATTGAGATTTTGTTTTAGATCAATTTAGATCAATTTCTTTAGAAAAAGAAATTTTACATTTTTAAATAATCTTCCAATTTGCTAGATTATAATTTTTAATCTCCATCATATCTACAATTATGTTTCTAGAACATAATCATAGATTATTATATTCTTGGGATTCTTAGGTATTACCATTCCTAATACTATTTGTGCTCTTTATTTTTCTTGATTATTCATATCTGATGTTTATTTAATTAGATTATTTAAATTTAAGTGAAAGTCTCTCAGTAGTGTCCATCTCTTTTCGACCCCATGGATTATACAGTCCATGGAATTCTCCAGGCTAGAATGCTGGGGTGGGTGGCCTTTCCCTTCTCCAGAGGATCTTATCAACCCAGGGAATGAAACAAGATTCATGAACCAGATTGCAGGCATATTTTTTTACCAGCTAAGCCACAAGGGAAGAAAATTAAAATTTTCCTTTAGTTAAAAATTTAAATACTTTAAAGCATTTAAATTGTTTATCTAAAGACTTAAAATTTTTTGTTTGTTTTCTAGTTCATTAGTTTCTGATCTCAGCTTTATGCTATCCTTCCTTCCACTTGCTTGGGTTTACTTTAATTCACAATTTTTTTTTCAGTGTGTTTAATCAGCTGCTTAATTCTTCCATTGAGTATTTTATTTCAACGACTATACTTTTCAGTGCTAGACATTTTATGTGGTCCTCTTTCAAGGCTGTCTGCCTTTTTTTTTTTTCATAGTGGCTCATTCTTTTCTTTTTTGTTTTTTTTTTCAATTCTTTCTTTTATGTCTTTGAGAACTTTTAGTAATTACTCTATGGTCTCCACTAGATGCTTCCATTTTCTGAAATTCTTGGGGGTTTAATTAAATTCTTTTTTGTGGGTGTCCACATCAATAACCTCAGATATGCAGATGACACTACTCTTATGGCAGAAAGCAAAGAAGAACTAAAAAGCCTCTTGATGAAGGTGAAAGAGGAGAGTGAAAAAGTTGGCTTAAAGCTCAACATTCAGAAAACGAAGATCATGGCATCCGGTCCCATCACTCCATGGGAAATAGGTGGGGAAACAGTGGAAACAGTGGCTGACTATTTTTCGGGGCTCCAAAATCACTGCAGATGGTGATTTCAGCCATGAAATTAAAAGATGCTTTTCCTTGGAAGGAAAGTTATGACCAACCTAGACAGCATATTGAAAAGCAGAGACATTACTTTGTCAACAAAGGTCCATCTAGTCAAGGCTATGGTTTTTCCAGTGGTCGTGTATGGATGTGAGAGTTGGACTATAAAGAAAGCTGAGTGCCGAAGAATTGATGCTTTTGAACTGTGGTGTTGGAGAAGACTCTTGAGAGTCCCTTGGACTGCAAGGAGATCCAACCAGTTTTTCCTAAAGGAAATCAGTCCTGAATATTCATTGGAAAGACTGATGCTGAAGCTGAAACTCCAATACTTTGGCCACCTGATGCAAAGAGTTGACTCATTTGAAAAGACCCTGATGCTGGGAAAAATTGAGGGCAGGAGAAGGGGACAACAGAGGATGAGATGGTTGGATGGCATCACCGACTTGATGGACATGGGTTTGGGTGGACTCTGGGAGTTGGTGATGGACAGAGAGGCCTGGTGTGCTGTGGTTCATGGGGTCGCCAACAGTCAGACACAACTGAGCTACTGAACTGAACTGAACCCTCACTTATGGTTGAATTTTTTTCTATATGTGTTTTGTAATTTTGAATTGTAAGCTAATCTTCAAGGAGACTTTAAGAAAATCTCTAGTGCTTGATTTTAGAGTATTTTCTTCACTGCACTTTTGCATTTTCCCCCCAAGGACCCAAAGGGTATTTCTTGCCAGTGTAAAAAATGATTATGCTAATTTCTTGTGTATTTCTACCGTAATCAGATTTAAACTTCAAACACTTGAGTGGTGCTGGCTCATAGTTTTCAAAAAAATTTTTTTCACCCTGAGCCCAGACAAAATCAGATGTACTTCTCTTTGACTTCTCTCTGTGCCAGTGGGTGAATTTTTAAATCCTCCTTTTAATTAAGAGTGAAATTTTTTGAAAATCTCAACCTGTCTCTTTATCCACAAGGATATAAAAATACAAACTTTACAATACCAAGCCTGGCTTCCTCCTTCTGTGAGGATGGTCAGGCTGCACAAGCATTCACTTTTTGCTCCTTTTTTTTTTAAGCTCCCTTAATACTTCTTACCCTCTTTAAGGGTCACCTCTCATTATAGAATGTAGTGGAAGCATTTTCTGGACACCTAGCCTACAACATTGTTAGCCCCAAAAGTCCCTCAAAGAGTTTTTGCTAGAATCAAACGAGAGCTTGGATGTAGAAGTGCTTTGAAGACTAATGAGAGTTTATGACTCTTAAAAAGATGTGCTTATTAAGGATCTTAATTTGAAAAATAACTCTCTTACAGTCTGGGTTAACTTGCTTTTCTTTTTTTCCCCAAACCCTCGATTTAGGGATGCACTTCTTTTGATCCAGTGGAACATAAGAGCTTTCATGGCTGTGAAGAGCTGGCCTTGGATGAGGCTCTTCTTCGAGATCAAGGCTCTTGTTAGATCTGCTGGAATGGGAAAGGAGGGAACTGGACTGAAGGAAGAGTGTATGCAGCTGCAAAAAGCCTTGGAGAAGTCAGAATTTCAGAGGGAGGAGCTGAAATCAAAGCAAGTCTCCCTCCTCCAGGAAAAGAATGACCTGCTTCTTCAGCTGCAGGCTGTGAGTGGCCCCACCATTTCTTCTTCAAATCAAGTTTCTAATTAGATTCCCTTGTTTTGCAGGCAGTGTTGACTTGAAAAAATAGAGACACAGGCTTTTCTAGTACTATAGGATTTCATCCAACACAGACAATGGGAACACTTAACGAGACACCCTGTTTTATAGTGAAGTGATTTCATTGGGAAGATGCCTTTGAAAGGGGGATGGATTTTATTAGATAGATTTTTAACTGTGTAAACATATAAATCTATCTTGGGAGCCAGGAAGCTCTTGATCTTAATTTAAATTCTGTAGGTAGCAGGAAACCCATTAGCAAATCAAAAGATAGGATTTTAGTAGGTCCTGAGAAAAGCTTTACCGAGATCTTCAGGATTATTGCAGTATGCCTCTAACTGGTTTTCCTGATTTTGATCTCCCTATTTGCCAATCAACATTACAATCAGTTGAGTTCTTAAAACAGCAGTGTTCAACCTTGACTTGGCCTTAAACTCATTTGTGAAACACTAGCAAATGGCAACCTACTCCAGTGTTCTTGCCTGGAGAATCCCAGGGATGAGGGAGCCTGGTGGGCTGCCATCTATGGGGTTGCACAGAGTTGGACACGACTGAAGCAACTTAGCAGCAGCAGCAACAGCAATTAAAAGAAAGATTCCTAGACTCGATATTTGGGTTAAACAGGCCCTGTGTGGGTCCAAATCAACCATATGGGGGATTCTGATATCCAGTCAGGATTAAGAACCTCTGCCTTGAACAAATGTCGTGTTGTTTCCCTGATGAACAAACTTCANAATTAAAAGAAAGATTCCTAGACTCGATATTTGGGTTAAACAGGCCCTGTGTGGGTCCAAATCAACCATATGGGGGATTCTGATATCCAGTCAGGATTAAGAACCTCTGCCTTGAACAAATGTCGTGTTGTTTCCCTGATGAACAAACTTCAGATCACAGAATATCTGAACTCGGCCTTGGCATCTGAGCCTCCTTCTCCAAGCTGATGCTGAAGTGCCATTCAGTTCAGTTCAGTTCAGTCGCTCAGTCATCTCCAATTCATTGCAACCCCATGGACTGCAGCACACCAGGCTTCCCTGTCCATCACCAAATACTGGAGCCTACTCAAACTCATGTTCATTGAGTCGGTGATGCCATCCAACCATCTCACCCTCTGTCATCCCCTTCTCCTCNAGTTCATGGTTCACGTATTGTTGAAGCCTGGCTTGGAGAATTTTGAGCATTACTTTACTAGTGTGTGAGATGAGTGCAATTGTGCGGTAGTTTGAGCATTCTTTGGCATTGCCTTTCTTTGAAACTGGAATGAAAACTGACCTTTTCTAGGTTGGTTACTGCTTGCCAAATTGGGACAATTTGAACACAAAAAATAAATAGAAAGTCTCTAGTTTATATTGCCCTCAATTAACAAGTTAAAGAATAGATTTATGAGGAACAGGATATTTACACAGTTCCAAAGTAACTTCCCTGGAGAAGGCAATGCACCCCATTTCAGTATTCTTGCCTGGAAAATCCCATGGACGGAGGAGCCTGGTAGGCTGCAGACCATGGGGTCGTGAAGAGTGGGACACAACTGAGTGACTTCACTTTCACTTTTCACTTTCATGCATCGGAGAAGAAAATGGCGACCCACTCCAGTGTTCTTGCCTGGAGAATCCTTGTGACACTTGGTGGGCTGCCGTCTCTGGAGTCACACAGAATCGGACACAACTCAGCAGCTAAGCAGCAGCACCACCACCGAAGTAACTTCCCACAAAATATAAACTACAACAGAGAAAAGAGTTGCTTTATAAAAGGGAAGGAATCTAGCAGATACTGCATTAACCTAGTAAGCAAGGTGAATATCATGAGTAAAGGGTAAAACTGAAATCATGTACCACCTGATAGGCTGCAATGAAAAGAGGGAAGTATTTCTGTGGTTCTGACAAAGATTCCTAATCTCAATCTAATCATGAGGAAACATCAGACAAATTCACATTGAGGGGGCATTCTACCAAATAATTAGCCTGCAATCTTCAAGAGTGTTAGGTCATAATCTGTTCAGTTCAGACACTCAGTCATGTCTGATTCTTTGCGACCCCATGGACTGCAGCACACCAGGCTTCCCCGTCCATCGCCAACTCCCAGAGCTTGCTTCAATGAAAAAATCATGGAAATGTTCCAAAATAAAGAAGTCAAAAGAGGCAAAACAGCTGAACACAATATGAGAATTTTAGCTGGATTCTTTTGCTGGATGCATTTAGGTCAACAGGCAAAATCTGAATGGAATCTGAGATTTCTCTGATGTACCAAAGTTGATTTCTTGGTTTTGAAGGTAGTACCATGATGATGTGCGAGAATGTCCTTCTTCATAAGGTTTAAATACTAAAGTATTGGGAATGATAAAGAATCAATTCAGTAACTTAAAAATGGTTCAGGAGAAGCAAGGAGTCTTGGTACTGTGCTTCTGATTTTTCTAAGTTTGAGATTCTATAAGAAAATTATTAGCAACAGATACTTTGAAAAAAATTACAATGTTTTAAAACAGGTTAATGTAAACCTACATGTATATTAAAAAAATTAGAGCAGGGAAGTTTGATGCAAGTATCCTAAAGGGTACTTGTGAAGTTTAATCTATGCTGAAAACATTTCTGACATTTTTACTCTGAAAAGTCACTACATCTAATTAGGATTAAATGCAACTGATTTTTATGAGAAAAACTTTGGTTGTTTCAAGTTTGTTAAATTCATCTTGGAAAGGCAGTTAGTCTAGCCTGGTAATGACTGACTAAGGTCCAAATATGGTGGGTTGATTTTGTCTTCTGCTAACTAGAAGGAAAGTTATGACCAACCTAGAGAGCATATTCAAAAGCAGAGACATTACTTTGCCAACAAAGCTCTATCTAATCAAGGCTATGGTTTTTCCTGTGGTCATGTATGGATGTGAAAGGTGGACTATGAAGGAAGCTGAGCACCGAAGAATTGATGCTTTTGAACTGTGGTGTTGGAGAAGACTCATGAGAGTCCNCAACTGCGAAACACAGCCTCAGCGCAGGGCGACAACGGAAAACAGGCCAGACCTAGTCGCAGGGTGAACACAGCACACAGCCCGGACCTCAGCGAAGTGCGACTGAGGCACACAGCCTGAACGTCAGTCAAGGCCGACCGCATCACACAGCATGGAACTCATCACTAGCTGACCACGGAACACAGCACGGATTTCGGCGCAGGGTGACCGCGGTACACAGGCTGGACTTCGATGAAGGGTGACGACCACACACATCCCGAACCTCCATGAAGGGCAACGGTGGCACACATCCCGGATTTAAAGGCAAGGTGACCCTGGAACACAGCAAGGATGTCGGCAGATATTCAATGCAGCACACACCCAGGATCGCGTAGCAGTGTGACCCCAGCACACAGGTCGGACCTCGGCTCAAGGCGACCACGGCACACAGCCCGGACCTTGGCGAAAGGTGACCATGGCACACTGCCCAAAATAGTGAAGGGCGACCATGGCACACAGCCAGTAATTTGCCGCTAGTCGGCCGCAGAACACAGCCTGGAATATGGCGCAGGGCGACTGCGGCACACAGCCCAAAACTCAGTGAAAGGTGACCGCGGCAAACAGCATGGAACTCACCACTAGCCGACCGCGGAACACAGCCTGGACTTTGATGCAGGGTGACCATGGCACACAGCCTGGAACTCAGTGAAGGGCAACCACGTCACACAGCCTGGAACTCATTGCTAGCAGACCGCGGAACACAGTCCGAACCTCGGAGCAGGGTGAATGTGACACTGAGGCCGGACCTCAGTGCAGGGTGACAGCAACACATAGGCCAGACCTCAGCACAGAGGTAACGTGGCACACAGCCCGAAACTCGGAGCAGTGTGACCGTGTAACACAACCCAATCCTCAGTGAAGGGCGACCGCAGTACACAGTCCGAACCTCGGCACAAGGCTACCGCAGCACACAGCCAGGAACTCAGTTCAAGGCTACCGTGGCACACAGACCGGACCTCAGCACAGGGCGACCGTGGCACAAAGCCTGAACCTCAGTGAAGGGAGACCGCGGCACACAGCCCGGAAATCTGTGCAGGGTGACCAGGGTATACAGCTTGGAACTCGTGGCTAGCCGACCCTGGAACACAGCCCAGACCTCGGCGCAGGGCGACCACGGCACACAGCCCGGACCCCTGCACAGGGCAACAGCGGAACTTAGGCTGGACTTCAGCGCAGGGCGACTGTGGCACACAGGCCAGACATTGGCTCAGGACGACGGAGGAATACAGGCCGGACCTCGGCTCAGGGCGACCGCCGAACACAGCCCGGACCTCTGGAGCAGGCTATGGTGGCACACAGCACGGACCTTGGCAAAGAGAAACCGTGGCTAGGAGCCGGGAACAGGTCGCAAGCCAAGGGCAGAACACAGGCCGGAACTCGGTGCAGGGCGACCGCGGCACAGAGGCTGGACCTTGGCACAGGACGACTGTGACACACAGGCGGGAACTCGGTACAGGGCGACTGCGGAACACAGGCCGGATATCGGCTCAGTACGACTGCTGGACACCGGCCAGACCTCAGCACAGGGGGACTGAGGTACACAGCCCGAACCTCTGGAAAAGGCTACCGCGACACACAGCCCGGAACACGGCAAAGAGGAACTGTGGCACAGAGACGGGAACAGGTCGCAAGCCAAGGGCAGAACACAGGCCGGACCTCGGAACAGGGCGACTGTGGCACACAGCCCAGATCTCGGCACCGAGGGAACGCAGCACAGAGCTCGGAAATTGTTGCAAGCCGAGGGCAGAACGCAGCCTGGACTTCGGCGCAGTGTGACGCAGCACACATCCCGAACCACATTGATGAGCGACCGAGGCACACAGCATGGACCTCGGTGCAGGGCAAACCTGGCACACAGCACCGACCTCGNACTGTTTCCACTGTTTCTCCATCTATTTGCCATGAAGTGATGGGACCAGGTGCCATGATCTTAGTTTTCTTCATGTTGAGTTTTAAGCCAACTTTTTCACTCTCCTCTTTCACCTTCATCAAGAGGCTCTTTAGATCTTCTTTGCTTTCTGCCATAAGGTTGGTGTCATCTGCATATCTGAGGTTATTGATATTTCTCTTAGCAATCTTGATTCCAGGTGGTGCTTCATCCAGCCGGGCATTTCACATGATATGCTTTGCATGTAAGTTAAACAAGCATGGTGACACTATACAGCCTTGACGTACTCCTTTCCTGATTTGGAACTGGTCTGTTATTCCATGTCCAGTTCCAATTTTTGCTTCCTGACCTTCATACAGATTTCTCAGGAGGCAGGTCAGGTGGTCTGATATTCCCATCTCTTTCAGAATTTTCCAGTTTGTTGTGATCCACACAGTCAAAGGCTTTGGTGTAGTCAATAATGCAAAAATACATGTTTTTCTGGAACTCTTTTGCTTTTTTTGATGATCCATTGGATGTTGGCAATTTGACCTCTGGTTCCTCTACCTTTTCTAAATCCAGCTTGAACATCTGGAAGTTCACAGTGCACATACTATTGAAGCCTGGCTTGGAGAATTTTGCTCATTACTTTACTAGCGTGTGAGATGAGTACAGTTGTGTGGTAGTTTGAACATTCTTTGGCATTAGCTTTCCTTGGGATTGGAATGAAAACTGACCTTTTCCAATCCTGTGGCCACTGCTGAGTTTTCCAAATTTACAGGCATATTGAGTGCAGCACTTTCACAGCATCATCTTTTAGAATTTGAAATAGCTCAACTGGAATGCCATTACCTCCATTAGCTTTGTTCCTAGTGATCCTTCCTAAGGCCCACTTGACTTCACATTACAGGATGTCTGGCTCTAGGTGAGTGATCACACCATTGTGGTTATCTGGATCTGAAGATCTTTTTTGTATAGTTCTCTGTGTATTCTTGCCAGCTCTTCTTAATATCTTCTGCTTCTGTTAGGTCCATACCATTTCTGTCCTTTACTGAGCCCATCTTTGCATGAAATATTCCATTGATANGACAGATTAGAGAAGGGTGACAGAAAGTGACGGAGGGGAAGGGAGTGCTCCCTTAGCCATTTTGGTCAAGGAAGGAACTTTCTGAGAAGGTAACATATATTTTGGACTTGAATACTGAAAAAGAGGTGGCTGTGTGATGAGTTGGAAGAAGGAATGGCAAGCACAAAGGCCCTGAGGTAGCAGGGAGCTGGCATCCCCGAGTTGGGAAGAGACCAGTGCGGCCTCGGCTCAGGGAAACCCCGGGTACCTGCGTGGGGGGTAATGGGAGAACCGTCATCCGCAGCGCAGGGCTTAGTTTGATTCTGGTGGAGTCACGATGATGGCGCTATGCAAGCATGTAAGTGCTAAGAGAATACTCTTGTCTTAGTTTCTGTCTATGCAGAGGACAGGGGTAGTGGCCAGGAAGTCAGCTGGGAGGCTTTGCTGTAGCCCAGAGATTATAGGGGCTCAGACCTTTAGTGGAGCAGAAGAGGGGAGACAAGAGGTCAGATTCAGGGTACATTTGGGAATTCAACTGGCTATGGCAAAGAGATCAACAGGCTGGGTTTCTTTTTCTTCCCTTCCCTCCCCTCTTCAGCAACCTCCTCCACCTTTTTTCCAATTGAATGATGACATATGTTGAAAGTAGGAAGTTAGAGGTGGGGAGAAATCAAAAGATATAGTTTGGCCACAACCTTAGCGAACCTATAGGCAACTCACAGAATCAGACAGGCACCCCCATGGAAGGTGCCTTCTCTGCAGAGCAGCAGGAACCCACACCGGTGCTCAGAGCTTCGGAGACCAGACGTGGGCTGGATGCCCATTGGGGTCTCTTGGCTGGCTGCCTTAGGCAGTGCACTAGCTGAACAACGGTCCATAGTGACCCTGATCTGGCCCATACAACATCTGAGATATCTGTTAGGCATCTGAATAGAGAGGATAGTTAGATGACTATTGCAGTTCTGAATTTCAGGGAGAAATTGGGACTAGAGAAGTGAATTTAGGAGGCAAAATAACACAGTTTTNTTTTTTTTTTTCTGGCTTCACTAATGAAACGTTGGTTCCCCAACCAGAGATGGAGCCCACACCTCCTGCCTTGGATGCACGGAATGTTAACCAGTGGACCAGCAGCGAAGTCCCTAGTCTGCCCATCTTTGAGCCCAGGTGTGTGGTGGAGCGCTGAGCACGCTGTGACGCTGTCACCTGCAGTCACTGCCATTGTGGCCCTCACAGCAACGAAGATACAGAAATGGATTGGGTCAAGTCAGCCTGACCCACAGCTCCCTTCTGTCTGTCAGCCCCAAATAACAAGTGTGGTGTGAACGAGCTAGGCCATGCTGGTCTACTCTGCTGGGTGCTGAGGCAAGGAGGGGGAAGACAAGAACAGAAGGTGCTGGGACAAGGGCTCAGATTGTGTACATTCTCAGTCGATAAACTGTGCTCTGTGGGAAATCACTTTATTTAAAAGATGTCATTGACTTCCTGCTCAGCAAAGGAATCAGCATGGTGATGCTATCCTATGGGATGGGATAAAATACACGGAAAGCACAAACCTGATGTCCAAATATATTAGAAACTCCTACAACTCAATAGCAAGATAACTGAAAACTTGATTAAATGGGCTAAGGACTTGAAGACACTTTTCTGCAAAGAAGACATACAAACAACAGACAGGCAGATGAACAAATGCTTAACATCACTAACTATCAGGGAAATGCAAATCAAAACCATAATCAGGTCTCACCTCACACCTACCAGGATGGCTGTTTTCAAAAGAGGCAGCAAATGTTGGAGAGGAGGTGGAGATTGTGGCAAGTATGGGAAAGCTTGCACACTGCTGGTGAGAATGCAAGCTGATGCACCCACTACGGAGAACAGTATAAAGATTCCTCAAAAAAGTTAAAAAAAAAAAAATAGAGCTACTATGTGATCCAGCAATCCCAACTCTGGGTATCTGATCCAAAGAACTGCAATCAGAGTCTCAAAGAGAAATTAACATTCCCATGTTCAAAACAGCATTATTCACAATAGCCAAGGCATGGAAGCAACCTAAAAGTCCATTGACGGATGAATGAATAAAATCAATGTGGTATATACACATGGGGGAATACTATTCCACCTTATGATGGAAAAAGAAACTCTGCAATATGCAACAACATGGATGAACTTCAAGGATATTATGCTAAATGAAATAAGCCAGCTACAGAAAGACAAATACTACATGCTCCTGCTTATTTGAGATATGTAAAATAGTCAAATTTATAAAATCAAAGAAGGGTGGTTGCTAGGGGCTGGGAGTGAGGGATATAGGGAAATACTCATCAACAGGCATTAACTTTCAGTTAAGGAGGATAGATAAGCTCTAGAAATGCTGTATAACATTGTCAGCCTAAAGTCTACAATAATGTACATGTAAAAACGTGGTAAGAGGGTAGATTTCATGTTAAGTATTCCTATCAAAGTGAAATAAATATTAAAATGCATCAGTGGCTGTTAGTTTGAGGATTAAGGGAGGAATCCTTAAGGTGGTTTTTATATTGTTAAAGACGCTGACCCTTGGTTACCAGTCTGGTCTCATTCTGACCCTCCCTGCTCCCCGCTCCCGGCAACTGTTGTGTTCACTCACTTCTTCCAGCTTGAAAAGCTTACACATTGTCTTCCCTTGTGCCTCAAATACTCTCCTCTTTACGTGTCCCACTCTTCTATACTCGCACTTCAGATCTCCTCAGGGCAGCCTTGCCTGGCCACTCTGGTCAAATCAAATATCCCCCACGGAGGAACCGGACGGGAGGAACCCCCACAGGACCTCTCCAGGGTTGCACTTATATCACTGGCATGTTAACATTTATCTGTGTGATTACGATACCTGTTTTCTCAAATGCGCAAGGAGCTTCTTAAAGGGCAGAGCATGCCTCTTCTTTCTTCTCTGAGCACACTTTTTAGTGTTTCTGCTAATTTTGTCCCTGCATTGCAGGTGGATTCTTTACCGACTGAGCCAGCAGGGAAGCCCTTAAACTCATAAACGTAGTGCTAAATATGTATTTGTTGAATGAATGAAAGAAAGGATGAACCGATGGAGCTGAGGTGTTGGCAAGTATAAAACAGGGCATTTAACCAAGTCATAGAACCAAGTAACCAAGTCTGTTTTTTGCTTATCCTTGGGTCCCTATTATCTAGCTCAGTGCTTAAGAGAGCAGTGACCTAAGTCCACGTTTCTTAAGCTTTAATGTTCATATGAGTCCTTCAGGGTTCTTATTACAGCACAGTTTCTGATTCAGTAGATCTGAAGAGGAGCCTGAGATTCTGCAATTTCTAAGAAGTTCCTAGGTGATGTTGAGGCTGCTGGTTCAAAGACCACTCTTCATCAAGGCTTGTTGATAAAAAAAATTAATCGATAGTCAATCTAAGAAAGAAATGGAACATTTTATTCAGGCCAACCAGAGGATTATAACCCAGGAGACAGTCATTCAGAAACTTCTGAGGACTGTTCCACCCATTAGAGGTCAAACCACATTTATATAAGTTTTTGAGACAAAGGGTTATACATCAAAATAAGACTAGTAATGCGTCACCGTAACCCCTTACAGAATTGAGAAAGGAATGTCATCTCCTAAAGAGTTATCTTGCTGGTGTCAGGAAGAAATTGCTTTTTCTTTCTTTTTGACTAGTAGGCATTCCTGAGTCTTCTTAGGGGATCTAGTTAAGGTACAATGCACACTAAAAGGAGAGGGGTAGGAGCTCAAAACATAGAAAAAATTTTATGTTAAGTTCTTTTCTTGCCATGCCTTAAAAATTATTTCATTTCATTACCTCTAAGCAACCTACTATACAGATCTTCCTTGACTTACAGTGAGATTGCATCTGATAAGCCCATCATAACTGAAAAATATGCTATGTTGGAAATGCATTTAATGTATCTAACCTGCTGAATACCATAGTTGTCCCATAGCCTAGCCTACTTTAAAGTGCTCAGAACACTTACATTACCCTGTTTGTGTGTGTGCTCAGTCACTCAGTCGTGTCTGACACTTTGTGACTCCCTGGAGTGTAGCCCACCAAGCTCCCCTGTCTATGGAATTTTCCAGGTAAGAATACTGGAATGGGTTGCCGTTTCCTACTGCAGCGGATCTTCCTGACCCAGGATTCAAACCCGAACCTCTTACGTCTCATGTGCTGGCAGGCAAATTCTTTACCACTGTGCCACCTACATTACCCTAAAGTTGAGCAAAATCATCTAACACAAAGCCTGATTTATAATGAATTCGTGACTATTTCATGTAATTTATTAAATACTATACTAAGAGTGAAAAACAGAGTAGTTCTCAGAGTACAGAATGGTTCTAAGTGTATCAGCTATTTACTCTGTGATCAGTGATTGACAGTGATAGAGCTGCACTTGCTGCCCTTTCCAGCTTCTCAAGACAATATCATACTGCTAGACTGGAAAAAATCAACATTCAAAATTTAAGGTACAGTTTCTGCTGAATGTGTGTTTCTTTCACATCATCATAAAGTTGAAAAATTGTAAGTCAAACCACTGTAACTTGGGGACCATCTATAATTGCAAGAGGATACTGGTCTGGAGTGGTATATCAGTTAGAGTGCTTTTGATTGCAGGTAACAAAAAATGCACCTCAAGCTGGCTTCATTTCAGTTCAGTCGCTCAGTCATGTCCGACTCTGTGACCCCGTGAATCGCAGAATGCCAGGCTTCCTTGTCCATCACCAACTCCCGGAGTTCACTCAAACTCATGTCCATCGAGTCCGTGATGCCATCCAGCCATCTCATCCTCTGTCGCCCCCTTCTCCTCCTGCCCCCAATCCCTCCCAGCATCAGAGTCTTTTCCAATGACTCAACTCTTCACATGAGGTGACCAAGGTACTGGAGTTTCAGCTTCAGCATCATTCCTTCCAAAGAACACCCAGGACTGACCTCCTTTAGGATGGACTGGTTGGATCTCCTTGCAGTCCAAGGGACTCTCAAGAGTCTTCTCCAACACCACAGTTCAAACGCATCAATTCTTTGACATTCAGTTTTTTTCACAGTCCAACTCTCAC
>SJYV01047813.1:647239-658344 GCA_006410875.1 Neotragus pygmaeus | reverse complement strand
AGTTCTGTTGCTTCCTGACCTGCATATAGGTTTCTCAAGAGGCAGGTCAGGTGGTCTGGTATTCCAATCTCTTTCAGAATTTTCCACAGTTTATTGTGATCCACACAGTCAAAGGCTGGCTTACTTAAAAAATAAAGATGGTTTATCCTGTCATGTAACTGATTATAACTTGGCAGGTGGAATTCAGGTACAATTTGATCAAGGCTATAGCTCTGTTGCTCTGTGATTCTTTTGGTGCTGCCCTCCTCTGAGCACTCTTTCCATTTTCAGTCAACTTCTTTGATAGTGGCAAAATGACTGCAGCTTTTTCAGCTGTCATATCTCTATATTTTACCGTCCAGTAGAAAAAAGTTTATCTGTTTTCCTAGCCATCAAGAAAAGTTCTGTTTTAAATTCTGATTTAGGTCATATGTGGGGTGAGATGCGAGGAATTTATAATATATTTGGCTGAAGCTCTGTGTTTGTTAGTTTCAAAAGAGGTGGCTTTTGTCATCCTATCTGGGTGCCTGATCCTGATGATACATAGGTGCTCAGATAATGCCATCAATGTGACTTGAGTGTTTATAGCTTTCATGAAGTCACAAACATAAATGTAGACTCATGCCTCCAGCATCTCCCTGGAGCAGGGATTCTCAACTCTGCCATATTGAATCATTTGGGAAAACTTAATGGTGCCTAGCTTCCACCCCAACTCAAACAAACAATACTTTCTTGGGATAAAGTTCAATAATCCAAGTTTGACAAAGGTCCTTGAGTGACTCCAATGTTCAGCTAGGATTGGAACCCACTTATCTACAACAGTGCTTTTCAGTAGGGTGTAAAGGATGGGGGGTTCTGTCCCCAGGGGACACTTGTCATTGGTCATTGACACTATATAGACATTTGGAGCTGTTTCTGGTTGTCACAATTGGAGGGAAGTCATTATTGGTATCTAATAGGATGGTGCTAAACATTCTATAATGTAGAGGATAACCCCCATCTGCAAAAGTCTACCTGGGCCAGGTGTTGATAGTATGGAAGTGGACAACATTTGACCTAGAGGGCCAAGATGTTAGAACCAGTCATTTCTTTGCAGCATGTTCTGGCACCCTGGTAGGCAAACATATAGTGTAGAATGGTTGTTTTCAAGCCTTATTGTACTTAAGGATTAGCAAGAGTACTTGTTTAAAATGAAACTTCCTGGGTCCCTTGCTCTGAAGAATTAATTCATCCAGTCTGAAACGAGAGTCCAGTTAGCCGAACACTTACTTTGATAAAGTTGATTTGAATGTCAGTGTTCTACAGAGCACACCTTGAGAAATAATAACAGAATGTTCCTTGGCCTTGTAAAATCAAATAAAAACCCAGCTCTCGTCTTCTTTGGAGGAAAGATTGCCCGAAGGCAGGGTTCCAGAGCACCAAGCAAGTTCTGAAGGTTTCACTGACATTCATTTTTATAGCTCTGAGGAGGTAAATTCTCTCCTTTCTGAGAGTGCTGAGAGATGAGTCAGAAAGAAAAACAAGATACCACCCCCCACACAGGAATGTCCAGTTTATTTGAATCTTTTAATGTAGTTGCAATGAGCCTAGTCTGAGCCTCCTAGAAGCTCTGTGGCCAAGACTGTGCATATCATCTCACTGTGATGCCTGCATGTGAAACCCCCAGGTACCAGACCCTGGCCACCCGGGAGCTTTAGGGAAGAGAGAGGAGGCCTCATGAACTTCAGCCATCCTTCTTGCCTCCTGAGGTGGGGGACCCTGGGCCTCTGTCAGAGATCCAGCACTGGGCATAGACACACTGCTTCAGCAGGCACAGCTAACTAACTGCCTCTTCCCTTTGCTGCTTGCATAGGTTTAGCAGAATTTATCCCAAAAATAGCAGAGCAGAGTCCTGTCTGGATACCTGCTGCCCGATGCTTCTTCAGGGTTGTGCAGTGAGTATGGTTCTGCCACACTTGTCATCTCCTTGTGGAGGCAGCATTTTGCAGGATGGCTGGTAAAGAACCCTCCTGGGCTTTGGAGACAGAAGACAGCAATTAAGTCCAGGCTCTGCCTCTGACCAGCCTCACTGACTTTGGAGAAGTCACTTAACCATTGTGGATGGGGCTCAGTTTTACAAACATGCCTATAAAATGGATACGTTTTAAAAATCAGTTATGTGGGATCAGTCTGAGCATCAAATCAGATAAAATGTGTGTTAGTGCTTGGTTCTTTGGTTGGTAAAGAACCATATGTGGGTCCCCATTCTAAGCAGATAGTGGTCCCCTTAATACTGATGATGCCCAACACATTCCTGGCACATACCAGACAGTATATGATGCAGATATTCACTATTTCTCTTCTTGTCTTTATTTGATTAATGCTGTCTCCCTGCCCTAATTCCACCAAGGCAGAGGCAGTGTCTAACTTTCTGCACATCTGTTTTCCAGCCCAGTGCCCAGCTTGATAAATACTTATTGAGTAAGTGAACAAATGAACAAATATATGAAAAATGAAGTCAAATCAACAAGGGTTTTGAGAATGCCTCCCACATGCTAGGGTTTAGTGGTCAGGAATTTTTTGTGGGCAAGAAACCGAAACCCAATCAAACTAACGTAAAGTTAAAGAAATAACCAAGGCTAGAAACACAGCTGAGACTTGAGGGGCAAGATGAAAAGCTGGAAACCAGCATGCTCCAATCAACGACTTCATTGCCCAGACTATCTCTCCCTCTCTCTTCCTCATTCTTCTCCCATCTCTTCACTTCCTCTCTACAGTGTTTTATTCTCTTTACCTTCATACTAGCTCCTTCTGCTTTGAATATATTTGAGATCCAGACCTCTCCAGCTTCACATTTTAAGCACCAACTCTCATTCATCAGAATCTCTGAGTGCCAAGCCCAAATTTTCCAGAACAAAATTAGAAATGTCTCTGCTTAGAGAAGGAATCCACCCCAGGTCTAACCAGCCATGATGGCAGAGGTAGTGTGTGTGGTGAGGGAGGTCCTCTGAGCCACCCGCAATGTGGAGGGGCCCCAGAAACAGAGGCACAGAGGGCAAACGCCGACTGGTTTTCTCAGAGGGGGAATGGAGGCTGAGCAGTGATTTTCGATAGAGATTATTGTGTCTGGAACACCGGCACTGGGTTGAGTGCTGGGGCAAGGACCATTCATTCGTTATTTCAGAAATATCCACTGAATGCCTGCCATGTTCTGATCTTTATTCCAGGTGCTGAGATCCAGCAGTGACAAAGAAGATAGTCAGGAACGTTGTCCCCCCAGAACCCTCCTTCTACAAGACAAACAATTGTACATTACAGCAAATGTGAACACTAACAGGATGACTTCAGATAAGTGCACGGAGGAAATGGCAATATAATATAAGATGATGGGGCAAGGAGTGAGGTGGTTATTTTTAATGGCCACTTACAGTGTTTTAGTCTGTCTTAATGGCCCAAAATATCCAAAATAGTGCCAGGATCTTGTTGTTCTATTTATGAAGAAGGACGTAAGAATAGAGTCCAGAATGTTCCTTGTAATTCTCTCTGTGCTTATCATGACATGAAGAACAATCCAGGGCAAGGAATGGAGTTTGGGCTGGTTTAGGAAGAACCAGGTGCAGGAGTCACCTTCCCTAACTCTCTATGGCTCAGGACAAGCCACATTCCGAAAGCCACCTATCTTTGCTTTCTTTGGGGACCTGCCTAGTGCCAGCATCAGGGGGAAGCCAGGGGAGTGCATGGGAGAGACGTTCATCTGTTTATCTCAACTTCAAGTCTCGTGGACTTTTCCCAGTAGTCTTCCACAGAAAGGATGCAGCAATGGGCAAGTCTATTCTCTCAGCATCCTTAGAAACAGCAACAGCTAACGTTTACTGCAAACTTAACTATAAGAAGCGATGAACTATTCTGGTCAACAATTTCAGAGTAAGAAAGGATACTCTACATGGTCAGAGGGTGTCCTACAATTCAAGTCAATTCTGATACTCTCTAAGGAGAGATAACTCCAGGTTCTACAGGTGAATAATTCAATCCCACACCTTGTTAACATAAAAAGACACCAGCTCTGTGCCAGAAATGGGGATGAAGACCAAATATATATTTCTTGTTCTAAAACAAAGTATCACAGCTATGTTCTAAAAGCTCTACATGTATTAATTTCTACAATTATACTATGAGATACAATTATAATCCCCATTTTACAGTTAAGGAAATCAAGCCACAGTCACTCCCCACTCCCCTCTTCCCTTAGCTCCTGGCAACTACCTGCTGACTTTCTGTCTCTCTGACTTTACATGTTCTGGACGTCTCATATAAATGGAAGCAGCATGTGGTTTTTGTGTTCAGCTTCCTTCACTTAACATATGTTTGAGGTTCATCCATGTGATAGCATGTATCTGTATTGCATTCCTTTTTGAAGGTTAATAGTGTTTTTAAAGCTTAATACTATTCTATTGTGTGGATGTAATTCATTTTATTTGTCTATTCATCAGTTGACAGCCATTGGATCAGCTTTCCGTTTTGGCTATTACGAATAACATTGTTACCAACAAGCATGTAGGTAGAAGTGTTATGGATGCTTATTTTTAAACCCCTTAAGTACAAACCTAAGTGCTATTGTTCCTCTTGTTGGTTGTAGGGTGTTGATTCTTATAGGTATTTTGTTCACCAATTACTACATAAGGTAGTTTTTTGTTATCTCTTTATATGTGAAGAGGCAGGGGAAGAAGGGAAAGGTAGAGACAAACTCGTCTCATGAATTGATCTCGAGTCTCAGGGAAGAGAGGAAATAGTTAAGAGCTCAAGAAGTTCCTGAAACACCTAGTCATAATACTCTGTGCCCCAGCAGGATGCTTTGGGACCCAAAGGATGGGGTTCAGTATGGTGGAGACCATGTCCCCATATTGATGCTGGAATGAGGGCCAACGAGGAGGTGGCTGAGGGATATGACCTGGTGGGTAGTGGCTTCCACAAAGAGCCAGGATGTGAGAACACGCTGTTCACATGGGAAGGCTCGGGGGGTAAGTGTCAGCCCAATTTGGGAATGAATCTTTAACCCATAGGCTAACAACTACCATGATCACGTCCCATGGCCCTACCTCAAAGACCCTGGTGCAAATCCACGGTCACTTTTTGCCTTTTAGGGAATGCTAGGCCTGACAAGTATGAGCACAATAGCTATGACCCTACTGAAGGAAGGAAAGATGGAAGCATCCATGACCTTTTAAATCCTCACATTTCTACAAAGCCCAGTACTTCTCATGAGTGTTTTACAGATTGGAAGAAAAGCGATTTTGTACCATGTAAATTATTTTGAGTTTCTGGTATCCAGCAGGAAGATCCTCAGAGTATGTTTTATGCCAGTCCATTAGAATGTGTGCCTTATTGATGAACCGATAAAGCATGCCCTGCCTGGGCCTTGTAATGGAATCTCCTAATTCATAATTATTATTCAGATAAGGTACCACCCCATTAATCTGATTTCCCTTCTGTAGTAATTGGGGTTTAATTTTTATTTTATTAGCCAAGATTGGTAAATCTTTTGAGCTGCTGGTTCCAGGCATTTGCTCTGAGAATCTGCTATGTCCTTCAGTGTTTGGAGGTTAAAGATACTTTTCTGTAAACAAGGAAGCCTGTAACATCTTCTCTTTGTGTGTTCTTACCTTTAAGAAGCCCTTTCAAGATCTGACGTGGGCCCTGTGCCCACTCGAGAAGGTAGGATGAAGCAGGTATCATGAAGCCCCATTTTTTAAAAAATTATTTTTTAATTTATTTTTGGTTGTGCTGGGTCTTTCTCGGTGCACTTAGGCTTTCTCTAGTTGGGGTGAGCAGGGTTACTCTTTGTGGCAGTTCACGACTTCTCACCGTGGTGGCTTCTCTTGCTGCAGAGCGCAGGCTCTAGAAGTGCAGGCTCAGTGGCTGTGGCGCATGGGCTGAGCTGATGTGAGATCTTCCCGGACCAGGTATCAAACCCATGTCCCCTGCATTGACAGCAGATTCTAGTCCACTCAGCCACCAAGGAAGTTCATGAAGTCCTATTTTTTAACTCATGAGGTTTACAAAGTGCCTTCAGTGGCAAAACAAACGAGTTCGGACAGTGATTCACTCAGTTCTATACACGTCCTAAGCTGCATTCATAAGAAATTAATAATGAAAGTTATAAGATGGTTTTATTGACTTAATTTGTCAAATCAGTCTGTCTCCCATTTCTCTACCACCACCACTCTCCAAAGCCAACGAGTAAATAGAGTGCTTCAGAAGCTAATGCTGGAAGCCAAAACACTGTCAGGATGACTGATCCATTTGGGTCAGTTCTGCCCAAAATAAAATAAAGTTCTGCCCAAGCAAAATAATTTTTAAAAATCAGACACAAAAGTGTAAGGGGGGTAAATGTATTCCCATTACACTAGCCCCCTTCCCCCCACAACAAGACCAAGGAATGCATTATTCTACATCTACAATAGCCTATGACAAACTTAAATTAACATATTGGGTTAATAAACTATTATGAAAATCAATAGTAATTAAAGGGAACACTTCACGGATGAAGTTGACAGAATAGAATGTATTGGCAAGTTCTTAATTTTCTTTTTCTCCCTAATTGCTCCCTCTGGCTGTCGTGGGTTTCAGTTGTTCATTATCCAAATATCAAGAAAGCGGATCTTGTCTGGGTATTATTGGGTGATTTCAATTACTGAAAGTGCAAAATAGGATTTTATTTTCTAAAGAACTTCTCCAATCTTGTATTTATTCCTTTAAACTCTTATCATTTTGAGCTATTATTGGTGGTTACATAGAAAGTGGAGGCCAATTGCTTTCCTATGGAATCAGCATAAATGGGTTTGAGGTGCAGCAGGAGGTATTAGGACTGATGAGGTGGCTCAGTGGGTAAAGAATCCACCTGTCAGTTCAGGAGATGCAACAGATATGGGTTCGATCCCTGGGTCAGGAAGAACCCCTGAAGAAGGAAATTGGTACCCATTCCGGCATTCTGTCCTGGGAAATCCCATGGACAGAGGAGCCTGGTCCATCGGATCACAAAGAGTCAGACATGACTGAGTGACTGAGCTCACAGGAGATACTAAGGTGCTTCCAGATTGTGGATCCCTAAATGCACCAAGTGGAGAAGGAAGTGGCACCCCACTCCAGTACTCTTGCCTAGAGAATTCCGAGGACACAGGAGCCTGGCGGGCTGCTGTCCATGGGTCACACAGAGTCGGACACGACTGAAGAGATTGCATGCATGCATGCACTGGAGAAGGAAATGGCAACCCACTCCAATGTTCTTACCTGGAGAATCCCAGGGACGGAGGAGCCTGGTGGGCTGCCGTCTATGGCGTCGCACAGAGTCGGACATGAGTGAAGCAATGCAGCAGCAGCAGCAGCAGCAGCAGCAAATGCACCAAGAAATCCTTCTCTCTTTCATCTTCTCCTCCCATCGTCACTTACTCTGACTCCTATGGGGAATGTGAGTGAAACAGACATGGTGAGACACAGAACCTAGATAAATAGATAAATAATGGAAAACCCACCAGAAAATTTTCTTTGACTATTCATGATTCTCAGGCCAAATTTGGGGAACATCTAGTGAGGTATAGATAATTCGATTAGAAATTACTGAATTTAGGTAAACTAACTAGGAAGATGCCGCTCCAAATCTGTCTTTTCCTAAGTGAGAGAGGTTTTGTGTACCTAAATTACTGGATAACTGACATCATGTTTTCCATTCATATCCATCCATTCATCTATGGAAACCATACTGCGTTGCATGCCCTCTATATGCCTGTAGGCATTCAGGTGGGTCTTGATGATACATAGACACATAATCCCTGACCTCAAGACTTTTGGTCATCCACCCCTCACGCCAAGCCATCAACGCCCACACACTCACACACTAAGGAGATAGAACATTTCAGTATGATAGTGTTTGGAAAAGAAAAATAAAGGATGGTGACAGAAGGTAATGGTTGGTCTCCGGGAAGTCATGGAAACCTTCCTAGGGTGTATTAGCTTGCTTGGGCTGCCATAATGAAGTACCCTAGACTAGGTGGCTTAAACAACGGAAATTTATTTCCTCACAGTTCTAGAGGCTGGAAGTCCAAAGTCAAGATGTGGGCAGGGCTGATTTCTCCCAAGGCCTCACTCCCTGGCTTTTGCACAGCCATCTTCACGTGGTCTTACCTCTGTGTATGTCTGTGTCCTAATCTCTTCTCATAAGAACACCAGTCATACCGGCTCGGGTGCACCCATAAGACCTCATTTCACCTTAATGACCACCAAAAGGCACCATCTCCACACACTCACATTCAGAGTCCTGGGGGTTAGGGCTTCAACACATGAACTTGAGGGCTGACACAATTCAGCCCATAGCACAGAGGAAGGGGCTTTTGAACTTGAACTTGAAGCAAAAGTAGGATTCAGTGAGGTGAAGGGCTGGGTAGAGGGAGACCGTTCTGGGCCAAAGGTACACATATATCTGTTTATCAAGGCAAGTTAGAGGAAATGGAGCTGCAGCAAGTGGCATGTCCTTTGGGGGTAGCCAGAGCCTAAAAGTAACAGGGATGGAAAGCAAGAAGATTTGAGGCTGGAGCACAAGAAAGGCTAGATTATGCCCAGCCATCCAAGGTAACATTGGGACTATGAGATACAGGGAAGGATTTTAAGCAAAAGGCTGAACGCCAGATTTATTTTAATGTAGTATCTAAGGCTGCTCAAGAGTGCATGTTCATGTAGCATGACTTTGCACAAGCAGGTAGGAGGCTGTTCACCTTTCACACATGCCAAGTTGCTTCAGTCATGTCCAACTCTTTGCGACCACATGCCCCATAGCTGGCCAGGGTCCTCTGTCCATGGCATTCTCCAGGCAAGAATACTGAAGTGGACTGCCATACCCTCCTCTGGGGATCTTCCTGACCCAGGAACTGAACCTGTGCCTCCTGTGGGTCCTGCACAGCCATTGGGTTCGTTACCACAAGTGCTCCCTGGGAAGAACCCCTGCACCTTTCATAGAATACAATTTGTGGAGGTAATAAGGGTAACAATCCTCCTTGCATATATAGGTGCAGTTAAAGAAGCTCTTTCGTGAAGATGTTTTTGTTCAATCCTCCAAAGTCACAGCTGAGAAAACCATGGCGCAGAGAGACAGAGGGGCCTGCCCAGCCAAGGTCACCAAGCTGGCCTGTGAGGTGGAGATGGGACCCAGATTGGAACTCTGTTTTCTCACTCTTCACCCCAGGCTCTTTCTAGGAAGTCAGCTTCCTTTCTGAGTGAGCAACTGCATTCTCTAGCCTGCCCTTCCAAAAAAGCGCTGCAGCACATATTTCTTTGTGGTCTACTCCACAGCCTTGTTAAAAACAGTCACCCTTTTAAGGGAGAAAGAAAGCTGTCATTTGAGAAGCACTGACTGCCATAATTACAGCCGCCATTTGGTGACGTTGAGTGAGAAAACCCCAGTGACTTAAGAGACAAACCACACTCCATATGCCACAATCTGTCAGGGGCCAGCGTTTGACAGAAAACAGTTTGCTGGAAGCTTTTCTGTTGTGTTTTCAAAAGAGATAGGCATATTGCTGGGAACCACTCTTGATACAATGATTTTTCTCATTGCTGAGTTATGTTTTCTCAACCACTCTTAGGTGCTACCTTCCTTTCTTTTTTTAATTGATTGGTTTATTAATTTATTTTTGGTTGCACTAGGTCATCATTGCTGCCTGTGGGCTACTCTCCAGTTGCCATGCACAGGCATCTCGCTGCAGGGATTTCTCTTGTTGTGGAGCACAGGCTGTAGAGTGCACGAGCTTCAGTACTTGCAGCAGTAGCTGTGGAGCACGGCCTTTAGTTGCTCAGAGGCATGCGGACTCTTCCTGGACCAGGGATTGAACCATGTCCCCTGCACTGGCAGGTTGATTATTATCCAATGTACCACCAGGGAAGTCCTGGGTGCTGCTTAATCTCCCCCCACCCCACCACCCCGTCCTTTTTCAAAACCTTGGCCCCCAAATGGCCATGACCTCCCTAAAGCCTGGATACTGTTAGCAAGATCACCTTTCTTTCTTTTCATCTTTATCATCAGAAATTTTGTGGTTCCCCAGGACCATTTTGTCCAAGACCCAGACCAAGAAATTTTGTCATCATGCCCAATAACTTCCACACAACAAAAACAAAGGATCAGAAGGGAGATGGGAGTGGTTATCTCTGTGCCCCCTCCAGCCTGGGACACAGCCAGGATTTCCACTGTGCCCACCTCCCTCCTCTTCCTTTGTTTTTATGGTTCCATCACCCCCTCTCAATGTACCCGTTGTCTTGAAGGCCTCTCTGCCTTGACCAGAGTGTGGCTGAACCCCACACTTAATCTAAAGTTTTGCGTAATAAATCATGTACACTAGAAACAACTATCCTAAGAATCATTCCACAATACCAGTAATTCTCAACCAGGAGTAATTTTGTTCCCCAGGGGGTATGTGGAAACGTCTGGGAACATTTTTGTTTGTTACAATATAAAGGAAGGGATGTTTGTAAGATTTAGTAGGTAGAGAGACTTCCTTGGTGGGTCGGTGGTTAAGACCCTGTGCTTTGACTGCAAGGGTCTTGGGTTCAATCCCTGGTAGGGGAACTAAGATCCTGTATATTGAGTGGTGCTGTCAAAAAAAAAAAAGTAAAAATCTAGTGGGGTGGAGGCCAGGGAAGCTGCTAGGCATCCTACAATCCACATGGCAGCCTCCACAACAAAGAATTATCTGGCCCCAGTGTCAGTTGTGCTGAGGTTGAGAAACCGTGATTTATACAACTGATACGTTAGACTTTATTCTATGCCAGGCTTTATGGTAGAAATAAAAGATTCTATGATAAGCATGCATTTTTACCCTCTAAAAATTCACTGTCTAGAGGAAGGTATATATAATTTAGTGTGATTTAAGCTGCCAATAACAAGATCCCAAGGATTGGCTTAAAGATAGTTTAAATTTTCTCATGTAACAAAAATATGGAAATAGGTTATTTTAGGATTGGTTAACTAAGCAACTCAACAATGTCAGGTGTCAGTCAACGTCTCCAGAATATTCTTGGCTTTCTTTTCATGTTTACAAAGTGGCTGCCACAGCACCATTCTCACAGTCAGTCAGTTCAGTCGCTCAGTCGTGTCCAACTCTTTG
>SJYV01047813.1:608560-645161 GCA_006410875.1 Neotragus pygmaeus | reverse complement strand
AGATCTTTTTTGTACAGTTCTTCTGTGTATTCTTGCCACCTCTTCTTAATATCTTCTGCTTCTGTTAGGTCCATGGCATTTCTGTCCTTTATCAAGCCCTCATTTATCAAGCCTATCTGTGTGTGAAATGTCCCCTTGGTATCTCTAATTTTCTTGAAGAGATCTTTAGTCTTTCTGATTCTATTGTTTTCCTCTATTTCTTTGCATTGATCACTGAGGAAGGCTTTCTTATCTCTCCTTGCTATTCTTTGGAACTCTGCATTCAGATGCTTATATCTTTCCTTTTCTCCTTTGCTTTTTGCTTCTCTTCTTTTCACAGCTGTTTGTAAGGCCTCCTCAGGCAGCCATTTTGCTTTTTTGCATTTCTTTTTCTTGGGGATGGTTTTGATCCCTGTCTCCTGTACAATGTCATGAACCTCCGTCCATATTTCATCAGGCACTCTATCTATCAGATCTAGTCCCTTGAATCTATTTCTCACTTCTACTGTATAATCATAAGGGATTTGATTTAGGTCATAACTGAATGGTCTAGTGGTTTTCCCCACTTTCTTCAATTTAAGTCTGAATTTGGCAATAAGGAGTTCATGATCTGAGACACAGTCAGCTACTGGTTTTGTTTTTGCTGACTGCAAAACAACCCGAAAAGCAAGATAGATGAAAAGTATATGGGATCTCCTTTAGTGATATCATTTCTTTCTTATGAAGAAGAAAAAAAATTTTTCCAGAAGCTCCCCAAGCCCAGTAGGCTTTCTCTTTATTCTTCAGACTAGAATTGGGACCCCTACCTGTCCTTAAACCCTTCAGGCAAAGTTGGAAATGAGATCACCATCAGGAATTAGCAAACTTTTTCTGTAAAGGATCATATAGAAAATATTCTAGGCTTTGCGTGCAATATATGGTTGTGTTGCACATTCTTCTTTTAATTTTTATAACTGTTAAAACTATCTTTAGCTCAATGGGTCATAGTTTGCTAATACCTGGAAAAATTGCTTTCTAATACCTGAACAAACCCAGGGTTCTGTTATTAAGGAGAATGAGAATGAAGACTCTTGGTAAGCAGACAGCTGTGTATGCTGCAGAAGGGTGTGCAAATAAAAGGTAATTACAACACATAAGGACAAGTGCTGTGATAAGAATGCATAAAAGAGGCTGTTGCCATTAGATGATCCCCAATGATCCCTGCTTCCTAGTATTCATCTGCTTGTGTTAGGTTGGTTTTTTGGACTAATGGAAGGGACGGCATATGGCTTTAGAGGCTAGGTCCTAAAAGACATTGAGCTTGTCCCTCATTCTCTTGAAGTGCCATTCTGGGGGAAACTAGTTGCCTTGTTGTGAGAACAATGTAAGGAACTGTTGAGAGGCCCACAAAGAGAGAAGCTGAGGCTTCCCACCCACGACCAGCTCCAACTTGTCAGCTGTGTGGATGAATGTCCCTGGAAGCAGCTCCTCCAAACCCAGACACCCTTCAGCTTGCCTGCAGCTCTGGTTCATATCTTAAGAGCAACCTCATGAGAAACGCTGAGCCAGAACTCAGCTAAGCAGCTTCCGAATTCTCGACCCATAGGAACTGTAAGACAATGCATATTGATTAAGTCCCTTAGTTTTGGGGTGATTAGTTACACAGCCATGGATAACACCAGCCTTAGTCTTAAGACTTTTGAAATGGAATTTTCAAATATTAGTAAGATAGTAAGGTGTAGTAGGGAGAGGAGGGGGGAAACCCAACAGACTAGGACTCAGGAAGCCTGGGACCTGTACTTCATTTGTGAACTTGAGGCAAACTGAGTCACTTCTTGGGATGACATAAGCACATCTTGGAAGAAGAGGGTATAGTTGTCAGAAAAAAAAAAAGAAAGAACTATCAAATGCTTGTAGAATAACCTATATATTGTGATACAAGTCTCAATTATTTTCTCTGAGGCAATAAATAACTTACCTTTTTTCCCCATTCATCTCAAAGATAGAAATACAGAAACACCCATAGGACCAGGAGAGGTTGGACTGGGATACAAGTCCACCATTAGGAAAAGCAATGGTTCAGAACCAAGGACAGTAGCCTGCACACCTCTGCCACTTCCCTCCACAGGCATCTTGGGGCTTGATATGCATTTTCTGGCATCCATTCTCTGATATGTAAAATTGGAGGAGTTGAATCATAAGCTATTTAAAACTCAGCTCTAATCTGAAAATTCATGCTTCCAGCTTCTTTGTACTGCTCTTAGATCCCTGTCAAACACCTTCAGTTCCTGCTAATGTAGAAGGTCAGCTTTGTCTATCAGATGGACGTAGTGCTGAGCTTGATATACTGAACTCACGTCAATTTACCAAGGGAAGGTGCTAATTTATTTCTGTTTATTCAGCCCACATTTACTGCTGCTTGCGATTATTTGCCAAGCCCTACAGGGGGAAAAGGGGGGGAAGTCACAGACTCTTTCCTCAAAAAAGTCTGCAGTCTAGAGGGGAATGACAAGGACTCAAATAACTCTCTTTACTGTGTTTCCTCCTTCCTGCTTCATACACACACTATATACATCTTCCTACAGAACACTGACTATCAGAGCAGAATCTTGAATTTTTTCTTCCATGTTGGTTTAACTTATCTGTGTTACCATATACTTTAAACCTCATCTGTCTTGTGGAATGAAGGTTAATGAGGTCATGATTAACAGACATGTTTTAATTTGGGCAAGTCCACTGTTAAAATTTGTATGTTAGCAAAATGGAACTAACGAGATTGGCTCTTCCTATCTGTAGCTTTTGTCAGCTTAGCATGCCTCCTTCCATTGCAGAAATAGTACCCCCAGNGTCATGATTAACAGACATGTTTTAATTTGGGCAAGTCCACTGTTAAAATTTGTATGTTAGCAAAATGGAACTAACGAGATTGGCTCTTCCTATCTGTAGCTTTTGTCAGCTTAGCATGCCTCCTTCCATTGCAGAAATAGTACCCCCAGCCCTAATTCCATGTGGCTGTAGCTGGACTGTCAATCACATTTACTGTCTGGTCACCATAGTAACCATACATGTGAACCTAGCTAATGGTGACAAACTGCTCCAGTGTTCACAGAGGCTGGCTCAAGGGATGGGTACATGACTGAGGCAGGGCCCGTTAGAATCTCCCCACATGATCTGATTTCCTCTTCATGTGGAGTTACAATCTACAAGCATGACCTAAGCTTTAGCTGCCTGTAGGAAGCCATCTGCAATAGAAGATCACACTAATGTGTTAAAGAAAAATGAAACCAAGATACATAGAGGGAAGGGTTAAGAGAGAATGAAAGAGAGGGAGGGAGAGAGGTTGTTTGACCTCTGGATCCAGCCAGACCTGAATATAATACATTTTATATATGCCAATTGGCTTCTGGGTAGCTCAGATGTACAGAATCTGAATCAAAGCAGGAGACCCAGCTTCGATCCCTGGGTCAGGAAGATCCCCTGGAGAAGGGAATGGAACCCATTCCAGTATTCTTGCCTGGAGAATTCCGTGGACAGGGGTGCCTTGCAGGCTATAGTCTATGGGGTTGCAAAGAGTCGGACATGACTGAGCAACTAACACACACTCATATATGCTAATACATTCCCTTTTATTCTTAAGCATGTTTAAGATACGTATCTTTCATTTGCAACCTAAATAATCCTGACTAACATGTGAACTCTAAGAGTTATTATGAGGACAAGAAAAATATCTGAAAACCTTTTGTCCAGCAGAAAGTGTAAAAACTGCCATAATGTTCTCTGGAGCTGATCCTTTAATCTCTCCAGGTGTCCTTAAGTGCACAATAAACATTATTCCTTCAACACAGTCCTGCAGCCACGTTGCCCTGATGGTGGAGAAAATGTTCAATTGTCCCTCCTTTGATATTAGGCTAATGTGTTTCATTTATTGAATTTCTCAGTGAACTGCATAATAACCTGACAGAGCTCTGTCTTTTTTCCGTATGGGTTAAAAATTCCTAGCTGCTCAGAGTTAAGTGCAAACAGCTTTTTGCATAACAAGAACCTTAAGGAAACCATTGCTCCCTTAATGTTTTGCTTAAATTGCAGTGAAATGGCTGCCATTTTGGATGATAGGACACTCCAGCATTCACTGCCTTTGATTTTATCTGCACTAAGACGAATCTATTACAGTGACATTCCTGAAATTCTGAGGGAGGGAAAAACTTTTGCAGATGTTCTCTCAAATTAACTTCTCTCTCTTTTGGGGTGGGGAGCTCTTTACAAAAGCTTGCATTTCTAAAGCATTTTTAGGGAGTCCTTTTGGAGCACTGACTTCAAGTCGGAACCATAATTAGTCTTATTTTTTCCTCCAAACTTGAAATATCTCTGCTGGAAACATGGGACTTTGTGTTTTTCCCTAAAAGTAGGACATTTTGTAGTATAATTTAGAGATGTTGAAGAATCGATGGTTGAAATGAAGGGAGGGGCTGCAGTGGAGTCTAAAAATTTGGTGAATTAGAGCTTCCAGCTGATAGAGGTGGTTTGGAGCCCTTCAGAACCCACCTAGGTCAAGTAATTTCTAAAAATTGACCTATAGCCCATAGGTCTTCCTAAAATGGTAATTAATAATTTTAAAAAGTGCTAGCCCTTTCTTGAATTTTTACAAGGACTTTTAGGTTTCCTAAATTGTCATTAGTACACACAGAGTCTATTTCTAAAAGCCTATTAAATAGTTACCAAGTGGTCAGAAACTAAGCTTATTGCACTATTGAGTTACTGGGGCCTCAAATTCAGTGTTAAGTTACTATATGCCACCTACACTGGTCCCATTTCTATTTCTCTAAGATCACATTCATTACCTCTACAGGCCCTTTGTGCTTGGTATTTCCTGTGCCTTGGAGTACAATTTTTAGTTCTTTAAACATTGGGCTTGCCATTTACGTACCAACACAAAAGACTCCTAAGCACCTTCCCTGCCCAACCCATGAAAACAACCACCTATTAGTCACTCTTGGCTTCTGTATCCCATCTTGTTCTGTATCTTTATTGTAATCTTGCCCCTAGAATTTCAGTTCCCCAAGGACACAGGCCTGGTTGTCTTGTTCACATCTGTATCACCAGCTNAGGTAGAGATGTATGTATATAGACCCATTTAATTTATTTTATTGAAGTATAGTTGATTGACAACATTGTGTTAATTTCTGCTATACCACAGAGTGATTCAGATATATATGTATATTCTTTTCATATTTTTCCATTATGGTTTATTATAGGATATTGAATATAGTTCCCTGTGCTATACAGTAGGACTTTGTTCTTTATCCATTCTGTATATAATAGTTTATATTTGCCAACCCCAAATTCCCAATCCATCCCTCCCTCTAAGCAACCACAAAACTCTTGTCTATGCCTAGGAGTCTGTTTCTGTTTGTTTTATAGATAAGTTTATTTGGGCCATATTTCAGGTCCCACATATCAGCAATATCTTACAGTANTGCCAACCCCAAATTCCCAATCCATCCCTCCCTCTAAGCAACCACAAAACTCTTGTCTATGCCTAGGAGTCTGTTTCTGTTTGTTTTATAGATAAGTTTATTTGGGCCATATTTCAGGTCCCACATATCAGCAATATCTTACAGTATGTCTTTCTCTTTCTCCTTACTTCACTTTGTATGATACTCTCTAGGTCCATTCGTGTTGCTGCAGATGGCATTGTTTCATTCTTTTGTAATGGCTGAGTAGTATTCCATTGTATAAACCACATATTCATCTGTGGTATTCATCATATTCATACTACATATATTACCCATTCATCTGTCTGTGAACATGTTCACTGCTTCCATGTCTTGTCTTTTGTAAATAACTGCTGCAATGGACACTGGGGTTGAGGGTCTTTTCGAATACTGGCTTTCTCTGGATAAACCCCCAGGAGTGGAGCTGTCAGATCACCTGACGAGGTTCCTTCAGGTTTTTTATGGAACTGCCATACGGTTATTTACAGTGATTGTCGGCTTTCATTGCCACAGCAGCTTAGGAGGGCTCCCTTTTCTCCATACCCTCTCCAGCTACTTTTGTTTGTAGAATTTCTGAGAATGACCATTGTGACTGGTGCGAGGCGATACCTCGTTGCAGTTCTGGTTTGCATCTCTCTCATTGGAAAAGACTCTGATGCTGGGAAGGATTAGGGGCAGGAGGAGAAGGGGACGACAGAGGATGAGATGGCTCGATGGCATCACGGACTCTATGGACGTGAGTCTGAGTGAAGTCCTGGAGTTGGTGATGGACAGGGAGGCCTGGAGTGCTGCGATTCATGGGGTCGCGAAGAATCGGACACGACTGAGCGACTGAACTGAACTGAATAATTATGGATGTTGAGCATCATGTCATGTGTTTCATTTTTAAACAGTGTGAGTAAATGTTACGTCTTGAAACTGACTTTTTCACAGGCTGTGTGTTTTGCATTCTTTCTGATTCCCTACCACACAGGACCTTTCTTGAGGGCATAAGTCCCTCAGGTCTTATGAAGTGAAAGTGTTTGTCGCTCAGTTGTGTCCGACTCTTTTGCAACCCCATGGACTGTAGCCTGCCAGGTTCCTCTGTCTATGGGATTCTCCAGGCAAGAATACTGAAGTAGATTGCCATACCCTTCTCCAGGGGATCTTCCCGACCCTGGAATCGAACCTGGGTCTCCTGCATTGCAGGCAGATTCTTAACCATCTGAGCCTACCAAGGGAAGGCCTTTGTTAATATGAAGTGTCCATAAGCACCGGTTTTAAGGTTGTTGTTATGGGAAATGGCCACAAGGTGGCAGGATTTCTTCATACCCAGTTCTGGTTACTCAGACAAGAGCTTTATGGAAAGTTCCCTTCCAGGGTTGCAAACTCGAGTGTTTTNAGAAAATTAAAAGTAATTTTAAAAATTTCAGCCAAGAATTCCAGTTCAGTTCAGTCGCTTAGTCGTGTCCGACTCTTTGCAACCCCATGAATTGCAGCACGCCAGGCCTCCCTGTTCATCACCATCTCTCGGAGTTCACTCAGACTCATGTCCATCGAGTCACTGATGCCATCCAGCCATTTCATCCTCAGTCGTCCCCTTCTCCTCCTGCCCCCAATCCCTCCCAGCATCAGAGTCTTTTCCAATGAGTCAACTCTTCGCATGAGGTGACCAAAGTACTGGAGTTTCAGCTTTAGCATCATTCCTTCCAAAGAAATCCCAGGGTTGATCTCCTTCAGAATGAACTGGTTGGATCCCCTTGCAGTCCAAGGGACTCTCAAGAGTCTTCTCCACAGTTCAAAAGCATCAATTCTTCGGTGCTCGGCCTTCTTCACAGTCCAACTCTCACATCCATACATGACCACAGGAAAAACCATAGCCTTGACTAGAAGGACCTTAGTCGGTAATGCACCAAAAATGTCCAGATCTACATTTTCATCACATTTATCATCATATTTCCTATTGCAGTAAAGAAAACTACATCAAAACAGATAAGTAGTTTGTTGAAAGATGAGAATTCACTGTACTTGTCAGTGAATTCACAGCTCTTCCCCAGTGCTCCAAAACCCTGTTTATAATTGTCTTTTTTCGTAAGATCCATTCATTTACTCATTCATTCATTCCACAAGTATTTAATGAGGACTTACTGTTCTCCAGGTCTTTAAGTATATGAGACATGAAGAAAAAGTAAATATATGAGACATGAAATAATAGAAGAGGTCTTATCTAAAATATACTGCTAAGTAAAAGCTCAAAGCATTCTAGATACTTGGAGTCAAAAGGACTCAAATAGGCCATTATTGCATCCAGAGTTATGTATTTTACTGCCAAGCTTAGCCACATTCATTCTCTGTGGGAGATTCTATTCTTTCTTTATGCACAGAGCTCAGAGAAGAAACTGCAGGTGCCATTTAATCACATAGATTTTCTGTTTTTAATTTCTATAGAACCATTCAATTCATTACCAAATAGTCATCTAGTGTCTCCTGTGTCTCTCACCTGTGAATAGAGGAAATGAAATGAGAATAATAAAATTCAAAACTGTGCCACAAACAAGAGCAGTGCACCAGCTAGAATTCCTTTTTGCAAAAAATTTAAAAGTACTAAGCAGACATTAAGTCACAGGCAAGTATGAGGACATTGGATCATCACATCAAATGAAGCATAATTTGATTACTATAACCGAGTGTGGAAAAAAAGTGATTTGTCTGAATTCTGAGATATAGTGACACAGAAGTTTTTCTCAACACATAAGCTCATTTTAAATATCTTTTAACAAATTGTTTCCCTTAGGAAAACCTATTGGATTGGTGTTACTTTATAGTATAATACTATAAAAATTTTCAATATAACTATTAATATAATGCTTATTTTTCTTCTAGTAGTTTTTAAAAGCAAGTTTATGTTCATATCATAAATTAATTTATTTTAGTAATTTTGTGCAACATATGCAAAGTAAAAAAAAATAAAATATTTTCCCTGGTTCATACCTATCAAAGCAACTAATGTTATTCTGGCTTATTCCCCTCTCCTCTTTTCTCTGAGAAGGAAATGGCAACCCACTCCAGTATTCTTGCCTGGAGAATCCTGGAGAATCTGCTGTCCATAGGGTCGCCCAGAGTTGGACATGACTGAAGCGACTTAGCAGTAGCAGCAGCCTCTTTTTCTGTTTTGCACAGCTTTTCCATAATAGAGAATGAAGAGTAGGATATATATATATATATACATTTGTATTATATTGATTTCTAAATCAATTATATGTTTTTCTGATTAGAGAAGTATAACATGACCTGTCAATTTGGCAAGATTTGTCAGATTTATTTTAAAGTGACTCTTCCCCAGTTTTTCAATGTAACAAAACAATGATGAAGGGTAAAATAAAAAATGATAAAATTATCAATTTTGGCTGTACTGAAAAGCAGAGAAAATATCTCTATGCTTAGTCAGATCAGAAACACAAAATAGAAAGTGGAATCTAAATGGCAGACCAGCTGGTGACTGGGCCTGGAAATAGGCAAGATACATAGGGAGACTGAATCCTTCAGGGGAATGGAGTCTAAAAGTGCTTCACTTAAAGTGAAGAGTAATTTTTTCCTGCACAGCTGTGATATTAAGACTCGAAGACAGCTTACAATTACCCCACCTCTAGGTATTTATGTCATCGCATAGTCTCTTCCTCTTGTGTGTGGACTGGACCTAGTGACTTACTCCTAATGGATAGACTATGACAAGAATAATGGGTGTCACTTCTGAGATCAGGTACAGGGCAGCTCTGGCTTCCATCTTGCTAGCTCTCTCTTGCTCTCTGGCTTACTCATTCTGATGGAAGCCCCAGTCTGCACTGTGAGCTGCTCTGTGGGGAAGCTCACATGACAAGGAACTGATAGAAGCCACTACTCAATAGCCAGTGAGAAGCTAAAGCCCTCAGCCCAACAGTTCTGCGAGAGCCCAGTGCTGCTAACAATCATGTAAGTGAAGCCAGCTCCTCTCAGCCAAACCTCAGGTGAGACCACAGATCCGCTGATGCCTTAATGGCAGCCATCTCTGATTTTAATTAAGGGATAGTTCCTTCTCTATGTATGTAAAAAATTGGCATATTTGATTTTATTACTTTCATTTTATGCTTCTTATTAATTTTATTTTTTCTTTTTTATTCATCTAAAAAAGTTATTTTTCTGATGTCATTGAGTTGTTAGTAATTTTTCCCCTTTGTTCATTTAGGATTTTCACTGTTCTTTATTACAACAATAATGATTCCCTTCCCTTCCATAATCTCATGATCAAATATTTATTTTTCTAGCATAGGATGAAAACAAGACACCAAATGTTTACTAAAACATTCCACTTTCCACAGTGATAGCTGTTTTGCCCATGTACTAGTTAGGATACAAACTGGACTGCTGTAACAGATATCCAAAATAAATATGCCTTAGTTCATTTCAGTTCAGTCGCTCAGTTGTGTCTGACTCTTTGCGACCTCTTGGACTGCAGCACGTCAGGCTTTCCTGTCCATCACCAACTCCCAGAGTTTACTCAAACTCATATCCATTGAGTTGGTGATGCCATCCAACCATCTCATCCGCTGTCATCCCCTTTTCCTCCTGCCTTCAATCTTTCCCAGAATCATTGTCTTTTCAAATGAGTTAGTTTTTTGCATCACATGATCAAAATATTGTAGTTTCAGCTTCAGCATCAGTTCTTCCAATAAATATTTTTTTCAGGACTGATTTCTTTAGTATGGACTGGTTGGATCTCCTTGCAGTCCAAGGGACTCTCAAGAGTCTTCTCCAACACCACAGTTCAAAAGCATCAATTCTTCTGTGCTTAGCTTTCTTTATAGTCCAACTCTCACATCCATACATGACTACTGGAAAAACCATAGCCTTGACTAAATGGACCTTTGTTGTCAAAGTAATGCCTCTGCTTTTTTTTTTTTTACTATAAATGTATTTATTTTAATTGGAGGTTAATTACTTAATATGCTGTCTGGTTTGGTCATAACTTTTCCTCCAAGGAGTAAGTGTCTTTTAATTTCATGGCTGCAGTCTCCATCTGCAGTGATTTTGAAGCTTCCCAAAATAAAGTCTGTCACTGTTTCCACTGTTTCCCCATCTATTTGCCATGAAGTGATGGGACCAGATGCCATGATCTTAGTTTTCTGAATATTGAGTTTTAAGCCAACTTTTTCACTTTCCTCTTTCACTTTCATCCAGAGCTTCTTTAGTTCTTCACTTTCTTCCATAAGGGTGGTGTGATCTGCACATCTGAGATTACTTATATTTTCCCTTGCAGTCTTGATTCCAGCTTGTGCTTCATCCAGTCCAGCATTTCTCATGTTGTGTACTTTGCATATAAGTTAAATAAGCAAGGTGACAATATACAGCCTTGATGTACTCCTTTTCCTATTTGGAACCAGTCTGCTGTTCCATGTCCAGTTCTAACTGTTGCTTCCTAACCTGCATACAGATTTCTCAGGATGCAGGTCAGGTGGTCTGGTATTCCCATGTCTTTCAGAATTTTCCACAGTTTGTTGTGATCTACACAGTCAAAGGCTTTGGCATAGTCAAGAAAGCAGAATATGACTTAAGCAAGATAGAACATTATTTTTCTCTCAGGTAGTATTCTAGGCATATGCAGACCAGGGCTGGCATGTTGGCTTTATAATCTCAAGGACCCAGGCATCTACTTTGTTCCTCTGCTAGCCTTAGGTTGTCCCCATTCACAACTTTTTTTCACCACATCACATTCCAGCTAATCCTGAAAGGATTTAGGGGATGGGAAAGAAACACAGATCCTTTAAGGGCACACTCTGGAATATGCAGACATCCTACATCCTTTTTGCTGAACCAGAACTTTGTCATATGGCCATTCTTCTTGCAGAGGGAGCTAAGATTTCTAGGTAGATTTGTGTCCAGCTGAGGACTGAAGATTCAATATTGAAGAATAAGGGAAGAGTAAGATATTGGGTGAAAACTAGCAGCCTCTGACATTCCTCTGTAATATGAGACTTAAAGAATCTGCCTGCAATGCAGGAGACCTAGATTTGATCCCTGGGTCAGGAAGTTCCCCTGGAAAAGAGAATGGCAACCCAATCCAGTATCCTTGCTGGGAGAGTTCCATGGAGAGAGGAGCCTGGAGAGCTACAGTCCGTGGGAGCACAAAGAGTCGGACATGACTGAGAGACTAACACAATAACTTTAATTCTTCACTTCCAACTCTTCTTAGAAGTAGAATGTTTTTACCTCTTACTCTTCTCTAGATGCCTAACTTCTGGAATTTTAATTCAACATTCACTGTAGCATTTCTCATCTATTATTTCAAGATTCCTCATTTAGAATCTTTATTTTAATTATTTGACCATTATCAGAGTTTATTAGATAGAAGGAAAGAGTTTTATTTTTCATCACTACTTTTTCCTTTTATACATTACTTAAGTATCCATTCCATCCAGAGTTTTTAATTTTTTTCAGTTGATAGTCCATTATCGTCTAGTTGTCAGTGAGGCAGATGACAAATTTAATGCTAGTGCCATGGTCCATTATGCAATGTTATTTCTCTCTGGGAGCTTGTATGATAAGTCTTTCATCCCAGAGATTTTTCCAGTGTATAATTGTGTATGTGAATCTTTTTGATTAATCTTACCTAGAACATCAACAAGTAGACCAATAAATTTATTCACCAGGGGATTTTTAGTTATACTTTAAAATTATTGATATATGTCCATCTATTTATTTTTTCTGGAATTCCTACTATTTGTATATTTGTAGAATAAGTCTCTAGGATTTCTATATATAAATAAATATATATATATATATGTATTATTCTGTACTTTGAAGTATTTCTTCCACTTCATATTCTAGGGCACTAATTAGGTTTTTAACAATAAGCCATCCTGACCTTCACATCATCTGAAATTTTTTGATCAGTTACTGTTTTCCTCCACAAAGTCTTTTTTTTTTTTGAATATGCTGTACTTCAGTATTTTAAGTTCTCATATTATTTGTGTTAAGAATTATTATCTGTCTCTAATATCAGGTTAATTTTGTTAGGAATTCACTTTTAGTTTTCTGTTTCTTCTGTGGCTGCCAGACCCTCTTAGGTACTGGTCTGTTTCTAGGTGTACTCTTTCAGGTTTAGGTTTAGTTGTTTCAGTGCCATAAAGAATGGCAGTCTCTGGAAGACTGGAACATTTCGAAGTCTCTGACTCTGAGTCAGAGACTCAGTATAGCAGTAGGCAGACTGATATCCTGTCAAAGTACCAGGGGAATGTTTATCTGTAAACTTTTCTAGAATTTTAGGTGAAGACATCTTAGAACACTTGTTCAGCAACTCCTTGGTTCCTTGGGGTACAAGAGAATGTATACCATGCAGCCCAATGCCAAAATTGGTATCATATTCTCTGCCAGGTAATCCTGGGATTATGACATTCTGCACCTTGCCTATGGGCATTAGTGCACTAGTTCTAAGACTCTCGTCTATCCCAGACGGTAACAGTCTTGTAACAGCTCTTTTGCTTTTCCCTCCAGACACAACCTGCCAGTTGGCTCCAGGAGCTACATGACTTGGGTTAGCTAGATAAGTTAAGGAAATAAGTTAAGGAAGCACATGTAAGCTGCCCTCCTTCTAGAATCCTTACCTGTAAGTTTGAAAACTAAAAAAAAAATGTATATCAAAGTAACTCAAGGATTAAAATAATAAAGGAAATTAATCAATATTTGAAAAGTCTAATAAATAAATATACCCATCAAGACTAATACAAAAGAAAGAAAGAAGGTATAAATAAATATTATTTAGAAAGAAAAACAGAAGCTGCAATCAAAGACTCAGGAGAGATTTTGCTGCTGCTAAATCACTTCAGTCGTGTCCGACTCTGCGCAACCCCATAGACAGCAGCCCACCAGGCTCGCCCGTCGCTGAGATTCTCTGGGCAAGAACACTGGAGTGGGTTGCCATTTCTTTCTTCAATGCATGAAAGTGAAAAGAGAAAGTGAAGTCGCTCAGTCGTGTCCGACTCTTAGCAACCCCGTGGACTGCAGCCCACTAGGCTCCTCCGTCCATAGGATTTTCCAGGCAAGAGTACTGGAGTAGGGTGCCATTGCCTTCTCCACAGGAGAGATTTTAAGAAACCATAAAATGACATTATGAATGATTTTATTACAAAAAAAAATTTAAGACAAGATTAAAGGTACAAATTTGTGGAAAAAATAGAAATTACCAATTATAACTTAAAATACAGATAGACATAAACAGAAGAGAATCGATACCAAAAAAATATGGTCAAATGGTTTGATACGACAGTTATACCAAACCTTAATGAACAGATAATATCAGGGCTGTACCAACTGTTTAAGAGAATTCAAGAGCTAAACAGGCAACTTTTTCCATGACTTGGAAACAAAACTGTACAAGGAGTATATAAGAAAAATATATATGAAATAATCTCTGATATGAAAATAGATGCACAAATTCTAAACAAAATATTACCACAGTGAATCCAGCAATTTATTAAAAAGTATATCATGACTAAGTAGGATTTATCTTACTATCTCAAGGATCTTTCAGACATCAGAAAATCTTTTAATACACTTTTTCAATTTAACAAATTAAGGGAGATAATTCATATGATCATTTTAGTATAAGGAAGGATTCCTTAAGACAGAAAGTACACATTATTAAGAAAAAATTAATAAAACCAGATACATTAAAACTAAAAATAAAATCCATGCTTAAGATAAGATGTCACAAATTTGTTTAAATGGCCACAAACTGGGAGAAATGTTTGCAGTGTATAACACTGAGAAGTGATTAGTAGTATAAGACCAGAAGTAGAAAAAAAAGAACCCAAATAAAATCAGTGAAACCACTGACAAAGGCAATTAACTGAAAATGAATTTTGAAAGTCCAATAAACATATTTAAATCCAGTAACAGAGAAATATAAATTAAGACCACTGTGAGATGCCAATTTATATCCAATCACCAGAATGACACAAAAATTCTAATGACATGAAGTATTGTAAATATGTAGAAAAACAGGAACTCTTGTACACAGATATAGAATTATAAATCTGTACTCCATTTTTTTTTTTTATCTTTTTCTCTCTGACTTATTTTACTTAGCACAATGCCATCAAGGTTCATCCTTGTTGTCAGAAAAGGCAAGATTTCGTTCTTCATTTTATGTCTGAATAATATTCCATTGTATGTATATACTGCATGTTCTTGGACAATGTAATATTTTTAAAAGTTTGAAATGCACGTTGTTGCATGCTCACTCAGACATGTCTGACTCTTTGTGACCCCATGGACTGTAGTGCGGCAGGCTCCTCTGTACTTGGAAGTTTCCAGGCAACAGTACTGGAGTGGGTTGCCATTACCTTCTCCAGGGGATCTTCCCGACCCAGGGATCGAACCCATGTCTCGTGTCTCCTGAATTGGCAGGCAGATTCTTTACCATTAATGCCACCTGAGAAGCCCTAGTCTCTTAAATAGCAATTCTACATCTAGGTATAGTTGTTTAAAACAGAACTTTAAGAATCTGAAGTATATTCATTGTAACATTGTTTGTAAGGATAAAAAATTGGGAAAAAATAAAATATCCATGAGGAAGGGAATCACAGTGAAAATTTTAGTAAAATGGAACATTATGCTTCAATTAAAATTAAAATACCATGTTTACAAGCATTTACTTGTATATATCTTGAAAATAATGTTAAGTGAAAAAAGCAAGATTCAGAATTGTACACATATATTTATGTAAATACAAAATATAGTATGTCCAATATGTAATGAATATATAGATAATGAGTGTATAAATAAGTAATAAAAGTATAAACTCACAGATGGAGAATGCATACTAACCGTGCAATGGTGCGATTAACTCCTGAGAAGGGGAAATTAAATAGATTTATGACAGTGTAAAAATGGGATTTTTCAATATTTATCTGTAATGCATTTTTTAGAATATCCAATGTCTGAAGCAAACATAAAAGTAACATATACTCATATAAGAATATTTGAGAAGTAGAAAAAAATTTAGAAAATAAAGCTAAAACATTTATGGGACATTTCTGTTAGTCCAGTGGTTAAGACTCTGTCCTTCTACAGGGGATATGGGTTTGACCCCTGGTCAGGGAAATAAGATCCACAGTGTGGCCAAAAATAAGGAGAAGTAAAATAAAAAACCATAATCTTACCAGCTAGAGATGAGTGTTATTGACATTTGGTGTGTTGCCTTCTAGGATTTTCTTTTTACGCACAATTTTACTTGGTTAAAATAAAACACATATCTTACGGCAACCATAGTTGATACAGAAACTTTAATAAATGTTATAGGAAAGTTGGTTGTAGAGGAGCAGGATGGTGACAGCACTATTACTACTCTCAGTGACTTATTAGCATCTAGAAATCTTTTTAAACAAAATCCTATCCTAAAATGCTTTTGAAATTCTTTTTCCTCAAAATTTGGGATGAGAATTATTTTACTCCTTTACTATTTTGAAGTATCTAATCAGTTGATATAATATTTTGTACCTTTTAATTCATCTAATACACAGTACTTAGTTTGAGGGATATAAAGAGAGTAAGAAACATCCTTGTGTTCAAGGAGATCATAGTCTTTATGGGGACCCTTGTACATGAATAATTATAATGTGGTGAGCTTAGTTTTAGACCTATGAGGAAATGATGCAGGAAGTGTTAGAGAGTTCCTGACAGCCAGAGAAGACTTTACTAAGAAGGTAGCATTGGAGCTGGGCCTGGTAGGACAAGTAGGTAGGACNTCAGTGACTCTTTTGTGTGGAACCTAGCTTGAAACGAAAATAGAAAAAAACCAAACCTTTTCATAGTAACTGTAGTATCTTGTAAGACTGTAGAGAAAATGGGATTCTGGACTCATTATTTCCTCACCATAACCCCTCACCCCAGAGGTACATCCCAACTTTGGAAACCACTTGTTTCTGAGTTTCTCTTCTCTGTTTTATTTAGATATCATTGCCTCCTGGAGTAGAGTTGAACCAAGTGGTGTTGTCTTGGGTGTTTGGTATCCTGCTTCAATTATAGAGATATCGACTTTATAGAGATATTTTCCATCTGCGGTGTTACAGAGTGTTGAGCAGAGCTCACTGAGTTAGGCCTTAGCTCCTTGTGGATAATGTATATTGCCTCTATTACTGTGTTGATGTTCAAACCACGCTCTGTATTGAAACCTTCCTGAACCCCACCGTTCTTCTTTGGTAATCAGAAATCTCCTTTACGAGTCTCTGAGTCGGTTTTTCCTTTCAAAATCAGTTCATTTGTGTAGCTGTTCATGCTCCCCCCATCGGGGTGTCACAGACATTTTGTCGTCCTCTGGGGGTCTGCCTTCACTTGGAGTAATCATCGCACGTCTGTCCCTGCTGCTGGAAGTGACTTCGGCTCTCTATTTTCTCCGGCTGAGGCATATTACTGTAGGTGTATGAAACGGCTTCTTGTTCCATCCGTCTTCCCTGGAACTTTTAAGTGATTCTCTTTCTGCTAAATGTAAATAATGCTGCAGTGAATGCTGGGGTGCTTGTGTCATCCCCAAGACCCAGCTTTCCCCAGAAAGATCCCTGGAATGAAAAGGGCCAGTCACGTGGCATCTCAATTTTCAGTTTTTTAAGGAAACTGCATACTGTCCTCTGACCTGTTGCCAATTACACAGTTTCCAAGAAGTGTAGTACGGTTCAGTTGTCCATGCCCTCTCGTGAATTTACTCCTTGTACCCCAATGCTTTTTTTTTTTTTTTAATTTTCCTTTACTGTGGAGAGCAGCTTATTAGCATGAAAGTGACAGTATAAGGTGAAGAGCCAGAGGCTCAGCTTGTCATTCCCATATAGCCGTTCTTCCTGAAACAGAACTTGTTAATTTTTTGATGACTGTGGTTCTGAGGGTTGCCTCATTGCAGTTTCCATTTTCATTTTTCTGACATTTAGGGACGTGGATCAGCCTTACAAGGGCTTTCAAAAAAAAAAAAAACAACTTTCGTTAAATTGAACTCGAGATTGGATTCTTGAAGATGGGCTCTGTTGAGTTTTTTTCAACTATCTGCCCTGAACAGTTACCCGGGGTCTTGAGCTCAGGTATTCTTTTCAGCTCGTCAGGCTTTGTGGAGCAGCAGTGTAGTGTCCCTAAAGCACCGGTTTTTCTCTTGCTGTTACCAGAAATGTCCACAAGGCGGCAGCACTGCCTCATACGCTACTAGGGCTCCTAGGCTAACTGGATCCCTACAGAGAGCTAGCTGCGTTCCAGGGTTCCGAGTGGGAAGCCTGTGCCAAGGCTTGTGTCTTTTGACATTTTTTCCCCTTCCCCTGCACACTCCCCCCCACCCCAACCCCAGGAAGATTCTCAAGTCCTGCCCAAACAGTGATGCTCAGGGTAATTTTGGAATGGGCCCGAAGTCTCGGGAGACACAGGCTGCAGCAGGGACGCCCGGGACTGAGAGTCTCGGAGGCCAGGGGAGTTTTCAAGGAGTTTTCTGCCCAGAAGCCCCGCTGTCTTTTGGGTGCACTAGTCCAGGGTCCTGGTAGGAGGCCGTCTGTGGGGTCGCACAGAGTCGGACATGACTGAAGCGACTTAGCAGCAGCAGCAGTCCAGGGGGAGGTGTCCGAGGACATGCCTGCATCTGAAGATTGGGGTCCCATCCACAGGCCACAAGGGACTCCTCCTCCAAAGTGGGGCTCCTTTGCTGATTCATGCTCCCTAACACCGTCTGATTCAGTACAGTCCAGCTTCTACACCCACCGTTGCTCAGGGTCTAGGGATGCATCACCAGCCCACGTAACCTAGGCCTGAGGCCAACACCCTATGCATTTATTTCTGAGGTTTTCTTCTCTTTTTAAATTGAGTTATCATTGTATACTGGAGTGGAGCTGATTAAAAAGCAGTGTTGGCTTACGTGTTCGGTATCCTGATTCAGTTATAGAGATACCTATGTGTATTCTTCTTAGGATTCTTTTCCCATTGGTGCTATTACAGGGCATTGAGTAGATTTCCCTGAGTTATGCCTTAGGTCCTGTTGGACTATTTACATTGCCTCTATTACCGTGTATATGTTCAAACCAACCTCTGTGTTTAAACCTCCCTAAACCAGACCCTTCTTTTTCGTAACCAGAGGTTTCCTTTCTAAGTCTCAGAGTCGGTTTCTCTCTTTAAAACCAGTTCATGTGTATCAATGTTCCTATTTCCCCCATGCGGGATATCCCAAACCTTCTGTTGTCCTATCTGAGTCTCCGTTCGCTTAGTATGATCACTGCAAGTATGTCCATGCTGCTGGACAAGGTTTTAGCTCGCTGTTTTCTCTGGCTGAGGCATATTATTGTAGGTATAGGAAACGGCTTCTTGTTCCATCCATCGTCCCTGGAACTTATGGGTGCTTCGCTTTCTGCTGAGTGTAAACCATGTGCAGTGACCGTTGCGGTGCCTGTGTTATTCCAGAATCGCAGCTTTCTCCCAGAAGAGGCCTGGAGTGAAAAGGACCAGTCATGCGGCATCTCAGTTTCCAGCTTTCTAGGTGATCTCTTTATTGTCCTCTGTCCTGACTGTTACACAGTCCCCGAGAAGTGTTGTCGCGTTATCGGTTCTCCATGCCCTCTGACACCATTACTCCTTGTACCCCGCGGTGCCGTGTTTGTTTGTATTTTTCCCTTCGACTTTTTACTTTACTGTGGAGCAGAGCCATTTAGCATTGATGCAAGAGTCGAAAAGCTGGCTTAAAATCCAACATGGAAAAAACTAAGATCATGGCATCTGGTCCCATCACTTCATGGCAAACAGATGGGGAAACAATGGAAACCGTGACAGACTTTATTTTCTTGGGCTCCAAAATCGCTGCAGATGGTGACCACAGCCGTGAAGGTCAAAGAGACTTGCTCCTTGGAAGAAAAGCTGTGACCAACCTAGATAGCACATTAAAAAGCAGTGACATTACTTTGCCAACAAAGGTCCGTCTAGTCAAAGCTATGGTTTTTCCAGCAGCCATGTATGGATGTGAGAGTTGGACCATAAAGAAAGCTGAGCATCAAAGAACTGATGCTTTTGAACTGTGGTGTTGAATCTTGAGAGTCCCTTGGACTGCCAGGAGATCAAACCAGTCAGTCCTAAAGGAAATTAGTCCTGATTTTCATTGGAAGGACTGAAGCTGAAGCTGAAGTTCCAATACTTTGGCCACCTGATGGGAAGAGCTGACTCACTAGAAAAGACCCTGAGGCCGGGGAAGATTGAAGGCAGGCGAAGAAGGGGATGACAGAGGATGAGATGGTTGGATGGCATCAGTGACTTAATGGGCATGAGTTTGGACATGAGTTTGAGCAAGCTCCAGAAGTTGGTGATGGACAGGGAAGCCTGGCGTGCTGCAGTCCCTGGGGGTCGCAGAGTCAGATACAACCGAGCAACTGAACTGAGACTGGAGTTTCAGGGGAAAAGTAGAGAGAATCAGCCATCCATTCCCATATATCCATTCTCCCTGAAACTGCAGTTTTTAATTTTTTCATGATGGCAGTTCTGAGGACTGCCAGGTGATTCCTTATTGCAGCTTTTACATTTTTTGTGATATTTAGGGACGTAGATCAGCCTCTCATGGACTTAAAAAAAACAAAACACCAAAACGCCTTTTTTAAATTGAATTCTAAGAGATTGGGTCCTTGAAAGTCTGCCCTGTTGAGGTGTTTTCAACTATCTACTCTGGGCATTGCTTGAGGTCAGGTATCATTCTCAGCCCTTCAGGCGTTGGGAATAGAAGTGCCCTTAAGCCGTGGTTTTCCTCTTGCTGTTACTAGAAATGTCCACGAGGCGGCAGCACTGTCTCATGCCCTACTGGGGTCCCTCCGCCCTCAGAGCTGCGTTCCAGGGTTACAGATTTGAGTGGCAAACCTGTGCCAAGGCCCGTGTCTTTTGACATTTTTCCCCTTCCCCTGCACCCCCGCCCCCAGAAAAATCCTCAATCCTGTCCAAACAGCGATGCTCAGGGTCCTGTCTGAAGGGGCCCAGAGTCTCAGGAGAAACAGACTGCTGCGGGGAACGCCGTGCCTGGGAGTCTGAGGCCACGTGTCTTTTCAAGAGCTTTCAGACCAGAGGATCCAGCGTGCTTGGGATGCATGAGGCTAACTTGAGGTGTACTAGAGGCTGCCGGGATCTTCAGTGTGAGGTCCCATTCACAGGCCTCAGTGCTCTCTTTGTTTAAATTTGTGCTCCTTTTGTGAATCCATCGTCCTATAGCATCCTGTACTTCAGCCCAGTCCAGCCTTGGGAGTCAAGGCTGCTCAGGGGCCAGGGATCTGTCTCCAGCCCAGGTCCCCGAGGACTGAGACCAAGATAATCCCCATTCCTTTATTTATTTATTTTTTTGAAACTTGCTCTTTGTTTGGATGTGAAAATAATTGGTTTTCAGTGGTGTGCTTTTTCTATGTACAGCCGATAATTTCATTTATGCCTATATCACAGCGCATCACGTGGTTTTCTGATTATTTTCCCGTAGCAGTTAGAGCTGGAAGTGGAGTAGATTTTCTTGTCTGAAGCCAATTGCTCGTGAACTCCTATTACTTTTTCATTTCTGTGTATATGCAAATCCAGACCTTCTAATGTGTTTTTCCCTTAACCTTTCCAGCGTGTGATCCTGGTGGTTTAACTTTGTGTGTTTCCTTTTTTGTAAATTTATTCTTTATAAAGTGAACTGCTGTATCTGGTTTTTCCATTGTACTTTTAAGTGACGCGATTGGCTCTTTGTCCCTCTCTGCCTGAATTAGTGTAGGATCATTCCTGGTGTTCAACTTGCTGCCAATGACTTTATTTCATTCTTCCTTTTTATGGCTGAGTGATAGCTCATTGTATATTTGTACCACGGCTTCTTTGTGTGTTGATCTGTTGGTGGACATTTTTGTTAAAGAGCAAAGTTATTTACTGTCACAGATTTGGGGGTAGAAATCCAAGGTCAAGGTTTGAACAGCTTTGGTTTCTCCTGAGGCTGCCGCTCTCCCAGCCCAGGTGGTTTTCTGGCTGTCTTTGTCTTTGAAATAACAAGCAGCAGAAAACAGATAGGATGGCGTTGTTTAGTATTCAACCAAATTTGAGATATTTTCTTCTTCTGTATAAAGTTATGGCCGACGAACGACTCTCCCTGGAAATACAGTCGCCCCAAACTCCTCATTAGGGCTAGGGAGCAGTTTGGAGAGTTGTAGTTAAGTTATGCAGCCCAGAATCCCGACATCTCAGCACTTCAGCGTTTATATCCACATTTCCATTTTGAACCAAACTTTTAGATGCTCTCCCACTCGTGTGATAAGGCTCTCGTAAGAAAAGACAGTGCCTTGAGCACTTATTAATATTCATCATTATTTCAAAATGAAAACCAAAATGAAATGATGTCAGACATATGAAAAATGCATTATGAAAAGTCACCAACTATTGCTATGCAGAACATAGTGCTCGAAGCTTTACAGGTTCAGAGGGTCCATTTCAGTTTACCTGGCTTCCCACTTGAGTTAATTCCGAAAGTAAGTTGCACTGGTTTAGTTAATCCAGAAAGTAAGTCGTGTTTCTATGTTAAATGAAACACAGTGGGTACACTGAGCATAAAGGTTATCTGCCTACCTGACTTTTGACTCATAATAGACCTGGTTTTGAGCCCAGCTCCAACCTTTACTCTCTGGGCGCGTAACCGGGAGAGTATTTTAAGCATCAGTTTCTTTATCTACAATATGGCAATAAAATATATGCGGCCTTTATGGTCACTTGGAGGATTAAATAACGGTGGCGTCGTTTACAAACGACAGTCCTTGTGCCTGTAGCACGCTGCTCTAATATAAATTCAGAGGACGCCTTGGAGCTTAGTAAATCAAAAGTAGATTTGAGCGTTATTGATTAAATAAGAAATCAAATCTTCTGAAACCTGTTTGCAGCTACAGGATGTTGCCGGAAATTTGAGACTATTAAGGAAAAAATATCAGCCCAAAGCAGAGGGTGGGAATTTAGAAGCTCTCAGGCATCTGAGTATGCTTAAAGTCACCATTTCGAAGTGTAACATCACCTTATACCTATCCAACAAAATAAATGGTCACTGAAGACAGGAGTCAAAGGACAGCTTACACTGTCCTTTTTCTTTTTTAACTGAATTAGAATTGACACACAATATTATGTTAGTTTCAGGTGTATAGCACAGTGCTTTTGTATCTTCATATATTATGAAATGATTACTATGTATAGTTGCCATCAATCACCATTCAGAGTTACTGCAACGTTTTTAACTTTGCTCCCTACGTTGTCCGTCACATCCCTGTGACTTATTTATCTTATCGCTCTAAGTTTGTACCTCATAATCCCCCCTCCACCCATTTCACCCAACCCCTCAACTGCATTATCCTTTGTTCCTAAGGGACCCTTCATAATCTGTGGGATCCCATGAGAACTTCATTTTTGGTTGCTTTTATTGGGGAAGGAGTGAGAGCTGGTTAGACAGAGCGAGAGAGTGCTCGTGTGCTCCGTTGTGTCCGACTCTGCGACGCCATAGACTATCACTTGCCAGGCTCCTCTGTCCATGAAAATTCCCAGGCAAGAATACTGGAGTGGGTTACCATTTCCTTCTCCAGGGGATCTTCCCAACCTAGGGATCGAACCTGCAACTCTTGAATCTCCTGGCTCTTTACTACTGTGCCACATGGGAAGGATGAGGGCAGAGATGGTAACAAATCTCTCCCCTCCTCAACCCCCATCCACTACGCATGGAAAGGAAGAGGTATCTCATATCTTTCTATTTTATTTTCTTTTAAAAAATATTATTAAAAATTTTTAATTGGAGGTTAATTACTTTACAATATTGTGGTGATTTTGCCATACATTCATATGAATCAGCCACAGGTGTACATGTGTTCCCCATCCTGACCTTCCCCATTCCATCCCTCAGGGTCATCCCAGGGCACCAGCCCTGAGCACCCTGCCTCTTGCATCGAACCTGGACTGGCGATATGTTTCACGTATGTTAATATACGTGTTTCAATGCTATTCTCTCAAATCATCCCACCCTCGCCTTCTCCCACAGAGTCCAGCAGTCTGTTCTTTACATCTTTTTGTATCACATAACTGAACTTATTGTCCTGGAGATAAATGACCTTCTTAGATCTCTTTCTAGTCCTATAATTTTATAATTCTAAGAATAAAGTCTCCTTCCAGTCATTAAGCAATTAATGTAAGGATCACACTTCGGCAAAAGTGAGATGATGGTGGGGTCATCCAGTCAATCACTGTCATCCTCAGCTTCCCTTTGGCATTGGGAGCTTGGCAGATTTAATCAAAGGATGGGCCCTCTTGATTGAGTGAACGGACGGTTCCCTGGGTACCACAGTGAACATCAGATGATGTGATCTCTAGCCTACAGAATTTTGGAAGTGCTGACATAGCAGGACTAAACACAGTAGATTAGGTTTCAGCAATCTTAGTGATAATGATAAGTAGCAAGGAGGCTCTGACCAAGCAACTATTCCTAAAACCACTAGAATAAATGACAAAAGGAGAATCACAGTGGACCCCCAGCAAAACTTGTTTTCAGTAAAATTCACAACACTTCCTGGTGACCAGCTCTCCTGCTTTGAGCTACCAAGGACTTCCGTGGTGGCTCAGATGGTAAAGAATCCGCCTGCAATGCTGGAGACCTGGGTTCAATCTCTGGATCAGGAAGATCCCCTGGAGAAGGGCATGGCAACCCACCCCAGTATTCTTGCTTGGAGAATCCCGTGGACATAGGAACCTGGAGGGTTACAGTCCACAGGGCCACAAAGAGTTGGACACAACTGAGCGGTTGTCACCCTTTGAGCTACTACCCTTCCTGGCAAGCATCTCCTGTCCCCTCCACCTCAGATAGAGTCCGCATGTTCCCTTTTGACTCCACATAGGACAGATGCAGTGGTCCCTGTATGTCCCTGAGGTACCCATCCTCTGTCCGTCCTGTGATTGTCCAGGAGATGGGGATAAGTGAGACCGCTGGGTGACCCGGGTGGTGTATGAAACCCTCAGGGTATGGACTTGTCCTTCCTTCAAGAGTCATGCTAAGTCAAGTTGGCATTTTAGGTACAAAGTGGGGTCAACGGTTCACAGTATGTTTACTGAGGATTTATTATGTGCTGGAGGGTTTTTTTTTTTTTAAAGTAGTTAGTTCTCTCATTTATTTATTACTTTTGGCTGGGCTGGGTTTTCGTTGCAGTCCGTCGGCTTCTCTGCAGTCCTGGGACAGAGCACAGGCTCTAGGTGCGCATGCTCAGCTGTGGCAGCGCGCGGGCTCTAGGTGCGCATGCTCAGCTGTGGCAGCGCGCGGGCTCTAGGTGCGCATGCTCAGCTGTGGCAGCGCGCGGGCTCTAGGTGCGCATGCTCAGTTGTGGCATGCGGGGCTTAGTTGCTCCACTGCGTTTGGAATCTTCCCTGACTAGGGACTGAACCCGTGTCCCTGCATTGGCACACAGATTCTTATCCACTGGACCACCGGGACAGTCCCTGTGCTGGAGTTTTATGAACCGCTGTGGCTCATTCCCTTTAACTTTAGTCAAGTACAGGCCCAAGAGCAAGCTGTTGTTGGCTTTCTCGCCCTGTTGGACAGCTGCTCTTTTATTCCACTTCTGGGAGAGAAAGTGGTAAGATGAGGGAACTAAACAGAATTGATGGATTTATTTGGTTGTCTTTTGGGCTATAGGAGATGGGTGACTTCAAAGATGGTGACCCCTCGTGTGGAATTTTCTATCTGAGACAGCTCTTTAGACTTAAAAAATTTGATTTTCCTGATATTTGTTGAATTTGAGGAAGCAGCCCACTCTCTCCAAGTCAGCTCACCTCAAAGTAATAGAGGGGGTTTCTCAGTTATTTTGACTTACTAAGGTGATGTAGTGTCTCCTGCTAATTACATTTTATATATGTAAAGTGTTAAAATGTAATAAATATGTTTAAATTGCAAGAGCAAGTAACATAGAAGGAACGCCCTCAAGAAAGCCTGAGGATGCAAAAATAGGGTGCAGAATGACACGCTGAGACGCTTCTCTAATTGCTTAAAGACACACAAAGCCAACTCTATGTGGTGAAATCAGATTCAGCTGTAAGGCAAAAAGAGACCTGCCGCTAGCTCTGTTCTAGCTTTTGCGGCTGGAGGTCAGGGTTCCGAAGGTCCAGCAATTCAGGGTGAGCTCAGCCCCACTGGCTGGCCGCATCCCGGTGGCGCGTGCCCTGGGCTTTTGTCTTATTCTCCTTTGGGGTCTTTCCTGATGCCCCCACCATACATAGAAGGTGCAGCCCTGAAGTTTGGGGGAAGTTAATGCCCTGGAGCTCATCGTCAACCAGTGGAGAAGAGGAGCTTAGAGCTGAACTTCTCATCCGCCATTCCTTTAGACTGATAATCCTGGGCAGTGTTGCGTGTGTTTACAAGAGTCTCTGGTGGTATTGAGGCTCTGTGGCCCCACCCAATGCAGTTTCAGTCATGTTCATTGGTACTGACTTTCTCACCCCACACTTCCTCACTCACTCGCTTCCTGGGACTCTCTCAATAGATTAATTGCCCCCAAATCTTTGTCTTAGAGGTTCCCAAACAAGTCATTGAGGGAGTGCCATTGTCTGATAATATTCTGTGAAGTGCTGGAACTATGTAGGTGTCTCCCAGTTACTTAGACTTATTGAGCGTATGAAATGTCTCCTCCTGCAAATTAAAGTAAAAATGTAAATTGTTAAAAATTTTATTAAACACTTTTTAAAATGTCATCAAGTATTAGGAGGAATGCCTTCAACAATACATGAAGGTGGAAGTGTTAGTTGCTCAGTCGTGTCCTACTCTTTGCTACCCCATGGATTGTAACTCTCCAGGCTCCTCTGGAATTTTCTTGCAAGCATCCTGGAGTGGGTTGCCATGCCCTTCTCCAGGGGATCTTCCCTACCCAGAGACTGATACTGGGTCTCCTGCACTGCAGGCAGATTCTTTACCATCTGAGCCACCGGGGAAGCACCAAGAATGCATGTGCGTGCTTGCTAAATCACTTCAGTCGTGTCCGACTCTTTGCAGCCCTATGGACTATAGTCTGCCAGGCCCCTCTGTCCGTGGGATTTTCCAGGCAAGAATACTGGAGCGGGTTGCCATGCCCTGCTCCAGGGGATCTTCCCAACCCAGGGACTGTACCCATGTCTTCTGTGGCTCCTGCATTGCAGGTGGATTCTTTATCACTTAGCCACCAGAGAAGCCCAAGTATGCATGTGAGAATGCAAAATTAAGTTGAAGAATGATACAGTAAGATGCGTATACAATTGTCAAAGGACATACAAAGCAATATCTTATGTAATTGATGGGCTACCTGTGCTTATGGCTGAAGGATGCCTTCTTAATTCACAGTGGTGGCCACCTCTGGGGAAGTAAACAGGAAAATGGAGCTTGCAAGAGCTCTAGAGAGGATTTCAACTTAATCTGTAACTTTTGTTATGTATTTTAAAGAAAAGATTTGAAGTGGACAGAATATTAACATTTGTTCATTTTGGTTGCAAAGTATGCAGGCATTTATTGTATTTTCTCATACTATGTACTTTAAAATGTTTCCTGATTAGAAAGTTAAAGCAGTATTACATGTTTCCTAGGAAGTCAGTGAATTCAAACTTTAAAAAAAGATTTAAAATGACCTACATAAATTCAGCTGAAAGCTACAACCTGTAGTCTCAATTCCATATATTTTTCTCCAGATTTTTTTCTAATTTACATTTTGTTGCCTTGAAATGCAACTTTCTTGCTTCCTTTAGAAGCCCAAAACTTCTGTTGTTGACTATGGTAACCAAGGGGGAAGCATTGGTAACAGAAAAATTTTTTAATGTATCAATTTCTTCTTCAGAATCTTGTGAGATTAGCACTATGGGGTAAAGATGGGGTGTGACTGATTTCCCTGTCGCCTGGACAAGGTTTCCAAAGTAGACTGTTTGCTATTGCCCTGCATAGCTGATCCCCCAATCCAGAATTTTTATTGGGAATAAACCAAGTTCAACCATATTTCTATCCTTTCTCTGCTGTTGTTCTGTCGCTCAGTCGTGTCCGACTCTTTTCAACCCATGGACTGCTGCTGCTGCTAAGTCACTTCAGTCGTGTTCGACTCTGTGTGACCCCATAGACGGCAGCCCATCAGGCTCCCCAATCCCTGGGATTCTCCAGGCAAGAACACTAGAGTGGGTTGCCATTTCCTTTTCCAGTGCATGAAAGTGAAAAGTGAAAGTGAAGTCGCTCAGTCGTGCCTGACTCCTAGCAACCCCATGGACTGCAGCCTACCATGCTCCTTCGTCCATGGGGTTTTCCAGGCAAGAGTACTGGAGTGGGTTGCCATTGCCTTCTCCATCTATAAAAAATGTAAACATATGAGCTTCATTCTATCTTCTATAAGTATTTCTGGTTGCTGGGCTATTTTTTTTTTCCCTTCGAATGATTAAAAATAACCTTCATTAAATGTGCAAACTGAACTTCCAATTTGGAATCATGTGCACAGCTGCCACTTGGAATTATTCAGTATTATTTTGTATTAATATATTAATACGTGTTGGGAGACAAGAGAACACTTTGATAAATACGCATGAAACGTGCCAGGTTATTGCATATTTAGAGTCTCTATTTGCACAAAGAAATGACGTGAGCATATGGCTCACAAAGTCTGAAGTCTGATCTTGTTAGATAGAAGGATGCTGGTAATTTTATCAAGTGCAGGCACAAGTAGGGAGATGAGTTGTAAAACCCTTTAATGGCTTCTGGCCTCCAGGGAACAAACCTTTCTGGCCTTCATCTCTCTCCCCTCCAAGGCATCAGCATCTCTCTGAAGTAGGATTCAAGGATGAAGTCCACAGGAAATTTTTCTCTAAATTTTAAGGAAGAGATGGGGAGGGCTTGGTTATGAAGAGAACTAAATAGAAATCCAGTATTCTTGCCTGGGAAATCCCATGGACAGAGGAGCCTGGCAGGGCTCCATGGGACTCCATAGTCCATGCGGTCACAAGAGTCGGACACAACTTGACTAAACCACCACCAGGCAACAGAAATCACTACAGAGGTACAAAGCAGAATGCCTTTTCCTCTATGTTTTGTTTTGTTTTGCTTTTTAAAAGAACTTGTAGCTTTGCATACTGCAGAGCTTTCTGTTTCCCTTCTCCCCCAACTCCCACCCTATGGGAACAAGGAATAATAATTTCTAATGGCCTGGGGGATAGGGGAGGGGCGGCATGCTGTAAAGCCTTGGAAGTGATTTGAAAACTCTTGACTCCTTCAGACTTGTCAGTGCCAGAAACTATAAATAGGAACTCCTGGCAAGAGGGAAGCAAGGGACAGACCTTTCACTTCTGTGGAATGCTCTTGAGAGGAAGGAGGGAGCGAGCCGGAACGTTTTAAGTATTTTTCACGAAACCTGCTTCATTCCTGTGACAGCAGAGCTGCTTGGCATTATGGGAGTTATCTGAGCAGGACTCAGAGCTCAAGGATTTTACTGCAGTGGCTGCTGTTGAGCTGATGGGATTAAAGAATTTCCTCATTGGGGAGAAAAAGTTGACAGAGTATTTATTTATTTTTTGGAGCATGTGTCAAGTGCGGACTGAATTACATCCTCGCCAGATTCGTTATGTTGAAATCCTGATCCCTTCCCCTTAATGTGACAGTGTTTGGAGATAGGACAGAATAGTAAGGTAACTGATACTGAATGAGGTCATAGGCTGGGTCCCTAACCCTATGGGACTGGTGTTCTTGGAAGAAAGGAAGAGACACCAGAGATCCCAGGCTCTCCACAAACTCAGAGAAAAGGCCACGTGCAGACCCAGACACAAGGCAGCCATCTGCAAGCCAGGAAGACAGCTCCCAGAAGAAACCAGCCGTACCGGCACCTCGCTCTCGGAGTTCCGACCCCAGAACCATGGAGAATACACTGCTATTGCGGAAGCCACCTGGTCTTTGGTGTTCCGCTGTGGCAGCCCATCCTGACTCATACAGTGTTAATGTCAGTTAACACTGGAATATGCATTTCCTCTCACCTGGGGATGTTAAGGGCTTCCCTGGTGGCTCAGACGGTAAAGAATCCACCTGCAATGCAGGAGACCTGGGTTCGATCCCTGGGTTGGGAAGATCCCCTGGAGGAGGGCATGACCCCACACACTCCAGTGTTCTTGCCTGGAGAATCCCCATGGACGGAGGAGCCTGGTAGGCTACAGTCCACGGGTCACAAAGAGTCATAAACGACTGAGTGCATAAGCACACGTAAGGGGATGTTAAATGGCTCAGGATGCATGTTAGTGTCTGAGAGGCGGCCGAGTAGTTAAGGGAAGTGTCTGCTGGACTCGGGTCTTGTTCAAATCCTTGTTAATGGCTCCCTAAGGGCGTGACCTCCACCAAAAGACCATTTCTCTGTGCGGCTCCTCATCTGTCGAGGGGAATAATAGTACTTTATACCTGCAAGATCGGTGTGAGGTCAGATGCTTTAATGTATGCAGAGCAAGTCATAAAGGCGCTGCCAAATTTGCTCTACTAAATTGCAGCTCTGTTAAGGAGGCTGGGAGCCTAGTGTATTTTCAGTTTTTTTTTTCCCCCAATATTTTGAGTTTACAAAGAGCTTCCATAACCATGATTACATTTTATTTTTATAGCCATCTTACAAGATTCGTTGGAAAGGAAACGTTACACCCACTTGAGGGAGGAGGAAACCCAAGTTCAGAGAAGCCAAGAAACTTTCCCAAGCTCGATTTCCTAACAAATCTAATAATTCAAGCCCGGCTTCCAATGTAAGTCCCCTGACGCCAAGTTTTGTGCTCTCTGAACTGAATTTGCTATCTCTCTGAATTCTTCCCTTCCCTTCTCATTCCCTCTCTTCTGGGTTTTTTTTTTTCACCAATCTTATATGGAGTTTTTATTATGCTCCTGGCATTTCCCCTCTTTCCCTGAATCTGTATTTCATTTCTCTTTATTCATTTCGACCTGGAGGCTAAGTGTGTGCTCTGTGTGTGTGTGTATGTGTGTGCGCACACACCTGCCTGAGGACGACCCTCCGTCTTGACTCTTTGCTGCTAATCTGCCAGTTTTCAGCTCAAAGAAGCTGGCACTCAGCCTTCAAGGACATATTATAAATAGAGCCTCAACAGCACTCTCTCTTATTATCTNTGTGCGCACACACCTGCCTGAGGACGACCCTCCGTCTTGACTCTTTGCTGCTAATCTGCCAGTTTTCAGCTCAAAGAAGCTGGCACTCAGCCTTCAAGGACATATTATAAATAGAGCCTCAACAGCACTCTCTCTTATTATCTGAAAACTGACACCAGACAGTGGCAATCAGAACAAAAAGAAGAACACGGCTGTGGTAGAGCAGATAATCAATATCTTTCAATGATTTGAGAACAGAGGTTCCCAAAAGAGAGGTGGAACGAGGCCTGAAAGCGACAGCCTGAGACAGCTCGCCGGGCTCTTCTCAGGGAGCGAGGGGTGCGGCGTTGCTTGAAAAAGCAGATCTCACATTATGATGTTCATGTTTGGGAAAACACCAAAAATATCTCTTATTCTCACAACACAAACTACAGAAATCACGGCTCGGCAGAATCTCCTTGACCCCTGAAGCTGTGTAGGAGGTGGGCTCTGAGTTGTGAGGTGATAGTCACCCTGTGTTTTGGGCTGTGTGGGATGTGAATTTTAAAAGCTGGGAGACATTATTCTACAGTCTTCAGAAGAGAAGCAGGGCCTGAAAGTTAGGAGTTGGTACCTGAAAGGATCGCATGGAGTCTGAAAAGACCACCCAATTCCTTATTTTGCAGGTGAGGCAACTAAGACCCAGAGAGGTCTCTGGCTGGAGGGCCAGTGGTTACGGGGCCTCACCAGCACTTGCAGGGAGGGGAGTGTGGGTGAAAAGCTAGGGAACCTCCAAGCAGCCGTGCTCTGATTCTTTGATAGAGAATTAAAATGTGCCTGTAGGAGGCTGGGACTCATCCAGGGCACTGGCTCAAGGCACATGAAGGAAGCTTTTGCAATGGAGGTTGTGGGTTACTTCTTGCCGTTCTAGATGTGCTCTAAGAGGCCACGGATTGTCAGGTAGGTCTTTCCAAAGACCTGACATGATGGATTGGATAGTAAAAATGTGGAGGATCATAAAGTAGCTGTCAGCTTTCTGTGCATAAATAATGACCCTAATCCCAAGCCCCACAGTGACCTTGTCCCCAGATCTGACCCGACACTGACCTTCAACCTGACCCTCACTATGACCCTCATTCTCAGTGGAATTGACTCTGAGGCCAGCCTTAACATTGCCTCTGACTTTCCCACCCTGGAGCTTTACGTGAATTGATTCTCAACTTGTCCCTGCCTTTAACTGGACCTGCATCATCACCCTGTCTTGAAAAACTTTTCCCTGATCCTGAAGCAGCCCTTGATGCAGACTCTACTCTCACACCAACCCAGAAACTGGATTTGACCTGATTCTACGCTTTAGGCTGACTTGTACCATATCCCTCAAGTTGACACTGACCAGGACCGTCAATGACCCTTTACTCTGACCATCTACCTCTCTCTGAATGTGGCTTGAAGGTAACCCTTTCTCTGACTCATGCTGACTCTGACCCTGACCCTCTCCCTGAACTTCATCCTTATTCTCACCATTTCGATAACCTTGACCCTAAATACACAGAACCTCTGCTTCATCAACCTGATCCTCACTCTGACCCTAATGCTCACATTTACCTTATTTACCTCAAAGTGCCTCTGACCTTGACATCACCCTGACTCTACCTGTCTTTGACTCTTGGGTGACCTTGACCCTGTTCATCGTTCTGAACTTGATTAGCACCCTGACCTTGACCCTTGTATTGCTCTCACCCTGAAGTTGACCCTCACTTTTTTGTCACCTTTTTGGTCCTCCACATGACCCTAATCCTGATCATACCTTGACTTTTACCTCGCACTGCCAGTGAGCCTGGCTGGAATCTCAGCCTGACCAGATCTTCATCCTGTCCCTCGCATGAAGAAGGACAGTTATTCTGAGTTTCATCATCACTTCCACCGTGACCCTGAAATTCATTCACATGTTTACCCTAACTCTTATCAGGACCCTCAGCTTGACCTTGATAGTGATCATTGATCCTCAACCCAAGCCTCACCCTGACACTGACTCCCTCACTGACCCTGACCTCAGCATACACCATGACCCAGATCCTAACACCTATCCTGACCCTCGTCATGATCCTAAAGCTCACTGTCATTGTGACTTTGGCCCCTAACCTCACCCTGCCTGACCCGCAATGTGACTCCGACTCTCATAATGCTTTTCAGAATGGTTCTGACCCTAACAATTACCTACCATCACCAAGTGGGGTCTGAACATGAAATCTTGTACACTCTCATACTAGTTTCACTAGATTTCTTATAACTAGCAATAAGAACATACTTTGGAGAACATTATATAGTTCTGGACTTTCTTATATTTGTACTGTATGTTTTCAAATGTGCTGCTGTGATGTGTTAATAGGGTCTGCTTTTGATAATATGTGGTTCTCATTGATTTCTCAATAAGAATTTTCTTTACAAATTAACATCTGACTTCTGTACTGCTAGTTTGTTCATGCAAATGTGATTTTCAGTGATATATGCCTTAACTCACAATAAGAAGTTACTATGGAGAACAGCGTGTAAACATGAACTTATTTTCATAAATATGGGTTAGCGTCCTTTTATCTTGTTCTAACTCACAGGAAGAAAATGCAATGATGATGAGGGTGAGCTTCTGAGGGTTTTTTGCTTATATCAATCTTACATATGTCTGCACGTAGGCAAACAGAAAGGAGAATTGAAAAAAATTTGTATTCATGGAAAAAAGCTCAGTCTCAGATATTTCTCGAAAAAGAAACTCCTTGGTGCTTCTCAGAGTAAACTAAGATGAACACAAGTGTGGATGTTCGTCTCAAAGGCACACCCTTAGAGCTAATGAGGAAGAGTCTCAGTAGTAGTAGTGAAGAGTCTGTATTAGTATAAACAAGCTCAGTTTCAGACATTCTTTTCAAAGATAACTCTGTATTGCTTTTCAGANACTAAGATGAACACAAGTGTGGATGTTCGTCTCAAAGGCACACCCTTAGAGCTAATGAGGAAGAGTCTCAGTAGTAGTAGTGAAGAGTCTGTATTAGTATAAACAAGCTCAGTTTCAGACATTCTTTTCAAAGATAACTCTGTATTGCTTTTCAGAGTAAAGCAAGGTAAATATAAGTACAGCACAATGCTTGAAAAGGCACATTCTTATTAAAAAGACAAAAAGATAAAAATTTACTGTTTACTAAGTAATTTTTAATTAATCCTTTATTCTTAAAATGTCTATGGATTAAAAATATGCAAATATTTTGATGAATAATACATTTTTATTTGTATTTGCCTTTAATTAATATGACATAAATGCTTATAAAAAATTACCTCCATTTTAAACTTTCTATCCTTTAGGTGTCCCTTAAGTCTAGAGAAAAAAGAAGGGAAGGATTATTTAAAGAAAGTACTTGGTGTGGACAGCTACTGCACTGCAGAGATATAGGTGTATGCATAAGAGGCGATTTTCTGTTTGTTTTTAAAAGTTGTGCACTTCATTCACATAATAAATTTAAGATGATATTTTATTTAGTATACTGACAATTTAAATTATTTTTAAATTAAATATTTAAATTAATTTAAATTATCTACTCATTTGTTTTATGTGTATGTATGTATTTCTTGAGCTTCTCAGGTGGTTCGGGGGTAAAGAATCTGCCTGCCAAAGCATGAGGCACAGGAGATGTGGGTTTGATCCCAGGGTTGGGAAGATCCCCTGAAGGAAGAAATGGCAACTCACTCCAATAATCTTGACTGGAAAATTCCATGGACAGAGGAGCCTGGCAGGCTACAGTCCATAGGGGTTGCAAAGGGTCGGACACAACCGAGTAACTGAGCACACAGACGCACGCATGTCTTGCTGCATATGGAATGGGAGTGGATCTTTTGCTACAATCTGTTACACAAGTGAAGTGCCCAAGGAATAATATTAAACTTTGAGCCTTTCCTGTAAAATGATTACTTTATGCCCAGATCAACAGAAGTTCCTTTTTGTCGCCAAATGTGAGCTGTTGGTTAACTATTAATGCTTGTGTTTTTCTCATACTCTTCAACCACTTTCTTAGCAAGTCCCTTGGATAGCCTTGACCCAATTTGTTGAAAGTTAAAAATCATCCTTTTTAACAAAGTTAAGTCATCCTTTAGACGGACAACTTCCACAAATAAATGAGTCCCGATGACTAGCATAATTGTCCTCATTCGTAGTTCAGTTCAGTTCAGTTCAGTTGCTCAGTCGTGTCCGACTCTCTGCGACCCCATGAATCGCAGCACGCCAGGCCTCCCTGTCCATCACCAACTCTGTGGTTGCCTGCACTCAAAAAATAAAAGTGCAAATATTTATACAAATATGCTCTTGAGGTAGCTCACAAATTCAGAATTACTTAGAAACAAAGGTGTTTCTGGGATTTCCCTGGTGGTCCAGTGGCTAGGACTCCTTGGTCCCAGTGCAGGGGGCCCAGGTTCAATCCCTGGTCAGGGAACAAATGACTGCATTCTGCAACCAAAGATTCTGCATATTGGGACTAAAGGATCCTGCATGCCATAACAAAAAGATTCCACAGTGAAGGTCAGAGATTCCACATGCTGAAGCTAAGAGCCGGTGCAGCCAAACAAATTAATTAAATAAATAAACATATACATATATATAAAAGGTTTTTCTAACCTTGAAAATCTAAATAAAGTGGACAACACATTAAAGAACTTTTAGGTACTTTGTTAGTATCTAAGAAATTAGCTGTAATGAAAAATAAAAGGTCAAAGACTAAGACTTAGAATCTCATAGCAATGCTTCAGCAGATGATTACTATGTTAAAAAATTCTTTTTACCTAGATAAATACTCTTATAATCAAGCAGACAAGAGAAATCTTTGAGAAATTCAAAAAATGTCAGAAACACATCCCTAATTCAACTTGGGATGTTCATTACATTTCTGAATGGCTGATTATGCCAAAACAATTGCAGAAGGGAGTTTAACAGTTCTTCATGACATTGCCCAGGAAGCAAAGATAAATCTGCAACAGTATCAGATCAACATTAGTTCAGTTCAGTTCAGTCGCTCAGGTGTCCGACTCTTTGCGACCCCATGAATCGCAGCACACCAGGCCTCCCTGTCCATCACCAACTTCCGGAGTTCACTCAAACTCATGTCCATCGAGTTGGTGATGCCATCCAGCCATCTCATCCTCTGTCGTCCCCTTCTCCTTCTGCCCCCAATCCCTTCCAGCATCAGAGTCCCTTCCAATGAGTCAACTCTTCGCATGAGGTGGCCAAAGTATTGGAGTTTCAGCTTCAGCATCAGTCCTTCCAATGAACACCCAGGGCTGATTTTCTTTAAAATGGACTGGTTGGATCTCCTTGCAGTCCAAGGGACTCTCAAGAGTCTTCTCCAACACCACAGTTCAAAAGCATCAATACTTCAGTGCTTAGCTTTCTTCACAGTCCAACTCTCACATGCATACATGACCACTGGAAAAACCATACCCTTGACTAAACGGACCTTTGTTGGCAAGGTAATATCTCTGCTTTTCAATATGCTATCTAGGTTGGTCATACCTTTCCTTCCAAGGAGTGAGCGTCTTTTAATTTCATGGCTGCAATCACCATCTGCAGTGATTTTGGAGCCCAAAAAAATAAAGTCTGACACTGTTTCCACTGTTTTCCCACATATTTCCCATGAAGTGATGGGACCAGATGCCATGATTTTAGTTTTCTGAATGTTAAGCCAACTTTTTCACTCTCCTTTTTCACTTTCAACCAGAGGCTCTTTAGTTCCTCTTCAGTTTCTGCCAAAAGGGTGGTGTCATCTGCATATCTGAGGTTATTGATATTTCTCCCAGCAATCTTGATTCCAGCTTGTGCTTCTTCCAAGCATTTCTCATGATGTACCCTGCATAGAAGTTAAATAAGCAGGGTGACAGTATACATCCTTGACATACTCCTTTTCCTATTTGGAACCAGTTTGTCGTTCCATGTCTAGTTCTGTTGCTTCCTGACCTGCATATAGGTTTCTCAAGAGGCAGGTTAGGTGGTCTGGTATTCCCATCTCTTTCAGAATTTTCCACAGTTTATTGTGATCCACACAGTCAA
>SJYV01047813.1:474502-606544 GCA_006410875.1 Neotragus pygmaeus | reverse complement strand
TCCACTAGCTTTGTTCGTAGTGATATTTCCTAAGACCCACTTGATTCACCTTCCAGGATGTCTGGCTGTAGGTGAGTGATCACACCATCATGATTATCCGGGTCATGAAGATCTTTTTTGTACAGTTCTTCTGTGTATTCTTGGCACCTGTTCTTAATATCTTCTGCTTCTGTTAGGTCTACACCATTTCTGTCCTTTATCAAGCCCATCTTTGCATGAAATGTTCCCTTGGTATCTCTAATTTTCTTGAAGAGATCTCTAGTCTTTCCCATTCTGTTCTTTTTCTCTATTTCTTTGCATTGATTGCTGAGGAAGGCTTCCTTATCTCTCCTTGCTATTCTTTGGAACTCTGCATTCAGATGCTTATATCTTTCCTTTTCTCCTTTGCTTTTTGCTTCTCTTCTTTTCACAGCTATTTGTAAGGCCTCCCCAGACAGCTATTTTGCTTTTTTGCATTTCTTTTCCATGGGGATGGTCTTGATCCCTGTCTCCTGTACAATGTCACGAACCTCCGTCCATAGTTCACCAGGCACTCTCTACAGATATAGTCCCTTAAATCTATTTCTCACTTCCACTGTATGATCGTAAGGGAGTTTATTTAGGTCATATCTGAATGGACTAGCGGTTTTCCGTGCTTTCTTCAATTTAAGTCTGAATTTGGCAACAAGGAGTTCAAGATCTGAGCCATAGTCAGCTCCCGGTCTTGTTTCTGCTGACCGGGTAGAGCTTCTCCATCTTTGGCTGCAACAATGTTATCAGTTTGATTACATGGACATCTGGTGATGTCCATGTGTAGAGTCTTCTCTTATGTTGTTGGAAGAGAGTGTTTGCTATGACCAGTGAGTTCTCTTGGCAAAACTCTATTAGCCTTTGCCCTGCTTCATTCCGTCCAAGACCAAACACTCCAGGTGTTTCTTGACCTCCTACTTTTGCATTCCAGTCCCCTATAATGAAAAGGACATCTTAAACAAGTCTTACTTGCCAACCATACAACCTTTAAACTGTCAAGGTGGGTGGATCCAGAACAGGAACCAAGAGCCCCAGGGTCCTTTAAATACTTCCGAATGGACTTCATACAATTACTTTTTGCAGTAAATTAGGAATTTGTTGCTTCCATTGTATATTTACTGTCAGAGTGCATCTAAGTTGTTCCTTGCTGGAGAGTTATGCCCAAACTTGCAGTGGAGTAGGGGTTGGGGTGTGGGTGTTGTTTTCCCACCAGGGGAATTCCCACTTACTCCTTTAATGACTGAGATACTCATTTCACTATCACTGCGATTAAGTGCTTTTACACAGAAACTCCACTGTCCTTATCACCTACAAGTCAACAGCAACCCAGAGGACTAAAGGAATTTTAGAACTAAAATTAACTAAGGAATCTTTGCAAATTCCAGCGCGAGGGAGCCCTATGCAGCCCCTGGCGTGCCCGTTAGCGGCAAGGATAAGGGTTTACAGGGAGATCTGTTGCATCTTCCTCCTTCCTCAAAAGGAAGAACGACACAGCAGGGAGGGTCGAGGCTCAGATAAACATCAGATTGTGATTACCTGTTCCTTCGAGAAAGTGTGCTTTCGCTGGGCAGGCCAGTGGGCTCGCTTTAGCGGCAGGAGCGCACGTGCTGGGTGCGCTGTTCTATCGTCCATATTTTAGGTGTGGATTCAAGTTTGCGATGGCTTTTTCTTTCTTTTTTTCTTTTACCATTAACAAATAAAATTAGATCAGGGCTACGCAAGGGAATCTCAACAGAATAGTTGAAGAGTATGCATAAAGAATTGAGAATTAACAATAAAGTGAAAGTGAAAGTGAAGTCGCTCAGTCGTGTCTGACTCTTTGCGACCCCATAGACTGTAGCCCACCAGGCTCCTCCTTCCATGGGATTTTCCAGGCAAGAGTACTGGAGTGGGTTGCCATTTCCTTCTCCAGAGGCTCTTCCCGAGCCAGTGATCGAACCCAGGTCTCCTGCATTGTAGGCAGCCACCAGGGTCTGAGCCACCAGGGAAGCTGGTGCTAACAGGAACCTCTGTTTATCCCGGATTAAAATAATAATTTTACACAAAAATCTTAAATTCAACTTTATTTCTTAACATTATTTATTAATGCATTTTAGTAAAGGGTCTATTGATATACTTTTATTTGTATGAATTCAAGCACATACATACATGCAAACATTTAAATAGGAGATAATTTCAAGTTTCTGACAATAGCTTTAAAATACAATTACCCTNAAATCTTAAATTCAACTTTATTTCTTAACATTATTTATTAATGCATTTTAGTAAAGGGTCTATTGATATACTTTTATTTGTATGAATTCAAGCACATACATACATGCAAACATTTAAATAGGAGATAATTTCAAGTTTCTGACAATAGCTTTAAAATACAATTACCCTATATATAGGTCTGTATGTCTGTGAAATCGTTATACCTAGTATAGTTTCTATTAAAATTTATATAAATTAGCATCAATTAGTTAAAATGTTAATTATTTTGTATCTTTAATTAAAGTAAGCAACTCCTATTTTCTTCATTAAAAATACCCAGAGGGTAGAAAGTTTAAAACCATCCAGCTTTTTTCTGAAAATAGTCTTTATTTTCTATTATTTTAACATTTTTGAAATGGCAAGAGAAAAGGTCTTCTAACTATACCCAGGCTGACCCCACAAGGCCTGTGCCCATGTGTGCATTTGATTTGTCAGAGCCCTTGAATCAATGACTCCTGGGAACATACCTGTCATTGAATAACCTGGGCTTATTACTGGTTGCATTGAGGGAGAATGCACAGCTCCGGTGTGCCACAGGGTGTCTCAGTAGGAGACTGTTACAAATAACTCTTACAGAATTTGGTCTTTTGTTGGGTGATTTGGGGAAATTCTAGGGAAGTGAAGGGTTTGCTGTTGACTGGCTGTTGTTAGAAAACGGGGCCAGTTCTATAATTCAGTATTTTTGTGGATACACAAACTTGTAATTGGGTAGTAATTTAATTATACTTACAGCTCTAAAATGTAATTTAATTGTCAGTTTACTAAATAAAGCAGTATTAGATCATATTACATTTATTATGTGAATGAACTACAGCAAATTTTAAAATAAACACATAGAAAATTGAATAGAATCTCTCAATCAACTACATTAATTCTTATTTTTAATTGAAGGAATCATTCTTTTCTTTCTTTTTCTGTAGTCATAAGTGACACCTAGAGGACAGAAAGTTAAAAGCCATCCAGGTAATTTTTTGGTGTCAGCATTATCTCATATTAATTAAAAATTTTTGATAAGGCAAATACAAATATATATATATGTATTGTCACCCAAAAGTTTGTGCATATTTTAACTCACTTATAATTTAAGAAATAAGGGGTCAGTTAATACGGGGTCATTATGGTTTATAAACAATGTTTTATATCTTTTTTTCTTCAGGGAAGCATGTACCTTTGAAATGAATCTGTTTTGTCCTCACGTTTATCTCAGTTTACTCTAAGGAGAAATAAGGACTTTCTTATGAAAGGATTATGTGAGGCTGAGCCGATTTGNTTTGAATTCATACTACATGCTTTCAAATATGCTGTTTGATTTGTGTTAAGATGGTCTACCTCAAAGTAAGAAAGTGCAGCTGAGAAGAACATGTGGTCCTCGTTGATTTGCCTCAGAGTATTGGCTCAGTTTTGTTAATTCTAAGTCATTAAGAATTTTCTTTAGATATGAAGGTTTTCTTTTCCTTCGGCTAAATAAAAGTAAGTTTTTATTTTTTGGTAGTATCAGGACCATCATCTTTATTAGAGATGAAACTTTGATTCTGAGCTTGATTTCTTCTTTACACCTTGTCTGTACACATTTATACAGTTTTCAAATATGTTTGCTTTAACTTGCAAAAAGAAGTTATTGTTGGAAACAATTCATAAATATGAGAATTGTGTGAGGCTGAGCCGATTTGCACCAATATGAATTGTTCTCAATACTGTTTCTTGTTTGCCTAAACTGAGACATATGCAAGATTTATGTGAGGAAAAAACAAAAACAAAACTCAAATGTATTTCATCTCAACTGCTTTTTCTTCCTATGAGTTTGAATGAGCTTCAAGCTTAAGGCTTGCCTAAGTTGTGTATGTGAAAGTGCATTTGAGTTTTGTTTTTGTTTTTTCCTCACATAAATCTTGCATATGTCTCAGTTTAGGCAAACAAGAAACAGTATTGAGAACAATTCATATTGGTGCAAATCGGCTCAGCCTCACACAATTCTCATATTTATGAATTGTTTCCAACAATAACTTCTTTTTGCAAGTTAAAGCAAACATATTTGAAAACTGTATAAATGTGTACAGACAAGGTGTAAAGAAGAAATCAAGCTCAGAATCAAAGTTTCATCTCTAATAAAGATGATGGTCCTGATACTACCAAAAAATAAAAACTTACTTTTATTTAGCCGAAGGAAAAGAAAACCTTCATATCTAAAGAAAATTCTTAATGACTTAGAATTAACAAAACTGAGCCAATACTCTGAGGCAAATCAACGAGGACCACATGTTCTTCTCAGCTGCACTTTCTTACTTTGAGGTAGACCATCTTAACACAAATCAAACAGCATATTTGAAAGCATGTAGTATGAATTCAAAACCTCAAAAGTATACCTAGTTTTCAAAAATACATTCTTATCTTGAGTTACAAGGAATCTTGATAAAACCAGAGTATAATTGTACAAGATTGCATATTCAAATTCATCCTGCTGAAGGCAAGGCTCATATCAGAGCCCAGGTCATAATAAGAATCAGGGTTAGTATCAGGCTCTGGAAAGGGTCAAGGTATTGATTAAGTAGTTCATGATGACAGAGGCTGTCAGGCTCAGGATGAGGGTAGGGTTCAGGTCACGGTGAGGTTAATAAGAACGGTCAGGACCAAGTTTTGTGTCAAGAAGAGGATCACAGACAGGCTTGATGGTGAGGTTCAGGGTCACTGTCACGGTGAGTGTGAGCTTCGGGTCACAAAAAGGATGAGGCTCAGAATCAGGGTCAAAATGTGTGTCGAGGTCAACCTAAGAGTCAAGTCAATGAAGGGTTTATAGTCAGAGGGAAAGTAGAAATCAGAGTCAGGTGGAGGGCGAGTGCACTGTTAGGTCAGTGTCAGGGTGTGGAGGGCGGGTTGAGATCAAGGTTACTCTTGGGTTCACTGTGGGAATAAGGAACAGAGGGAGGCCACATAAGGGTCAAATCTGGGGAAGAGTTGAGTTCAGCTTCAGAAACAAGGTGAGGATTAAGATCAAGGACAAGGCGGGAATGTAGGGTCACTGTTTAGGGGAGAGTCAGGGTGAGGATCAGAGTCAGATTTAGTATCAGTGTGACCCAAGAGTGAAGGTGTCTATCATCAGGGTCACGGTCATTATCAGAGTCAAGGGAGGGTGCGGGTCAGGTCCAGGGTGAAAGTAGTATGATGGTTAGGCTGAGCATCAGAGTCAAGATCTGGCTACAGTTAAAGTCAGAGCAGGTGGAATGTCAAGTAAGCTACAGGGGCGGGGAGGTCAGAAAAAATGTCAAGACGCCCTCCATATCCCCTGTGACATTGTGAGCAGTGCAACGGCAGAGAAAGGAACGAAGTCATCGTTGCATCCTCATGCATAGTTTCAGTTCAGTTCAGTCACTCAGTCGTGTCCGACTCTTTGTGACCCCGTGAATCGCAGCACGCCAGGCCNGGACATGGATTTGGGTGGACTTCAGGAGTTGGTGATGGACAGGGAGGCCTGGTGTGCTGTGGTTCATGGGGTCACAAAGAGTCGGACATGACTGAGTGACCGAACTGAACTGAGCTGATTACTACTGATCAATGGTTGAAACAGCACAACAGTAGTTCTGCCTATTTTTCGTGAATTGAAAATTCATTGCAGGGACTTCCCTGGTGGCCCAGTGGTTAAGACTTCACCTTCCAATGCAAGGGATGCGGGTTTAATCCCTGGTCCGGGAGCTAAGATCCTGCATGCCTCACAGCCAAAAAACCAAAACATAAAACAGAATCAATATTGTAACAAATTCAATAAAAACTTTAAAAAAATTCATTATATGCAAGCATAAAGTAAGCGTACTGTGAGTACTTGTGTAGGTTGAGTACTTGCTGAGTACTTGCCGAGAGTAAACCATATATTGCATGGGAAAAGACTTTATAATTAAAACACTACAGAAAAATCACTTTGTTTATGAGGGATTAGCCAACTGTATTCTAGCTTTTTTGAAGCTTATTTCCAATGATTTTTTTCTCTGGATTTACTAAGATAAGATCTAGGTTCTTCTTTAGTCTTCTTGTTTAATATCTGCAAGCAACTCATCAATCATCTCAATGACTTTTAAAAAGAGAGATGATTACCTGCTTTTGTGAAATGGCCATTCTATATTTCCAACCAGGTCACAGCACAACTGGTTTCTCATTGCACTGGTTGGATTCACTTGTGCTACTGAAAGAGCTTATTTCATTTCTTTTTGTAAAAAAATATTTATTTATTTATTTTGGCTGCAGTGGGTCTTGGTTATGGCATGCGGTATCTTTTTTAGTTACAGCATGTGGCATCTAGTTCCCTGACCAGGATCAAACCCAGGCCCCTTGCATTGGGAGCTCGGAGTCTTAGCCACTGAACCATCAAGGAAGTCTGGAGAGCTCATTTCTTGAATGAATACCATGGCACGCCAATGACCATGAACTCTGGGAGGGGCACGGATCAGGGAAATTAGGCTAGGGATTGCTGTATGGATTATATGTGCTCCTTTGTCAGGACCACATGCTCTGAATTGACATCCTTTGCTTTCCAACCCTCAGACATAGAGGAGGAATAGTTTTCTGGAGGAAAGGACACCTGAGGATTCACAGAGCATCACAGACCCTCTAGAATTGGTCTCCAGAAGTCTTGGCTGCCCGATGAATCTTCCCAATGCACAGCGGCTTTGCTACGTGCCTGAAGACGCAACTGATTGTTACGGTCTCCTTCATTTGCTTCCTCCTGTCCTCTCTCCTGTCTGTTCTGCATTCTTCTACAACTGAACTCTTCCTATGTGTCTGGTGCTGAGTACAGTGGTGAACTTGATAGATGTGGACCTTGTCTTCATGGATTTTCATATTTATTTATTAAGCTGCATCAGGTCTTAGTTGTCCTGCGCCGGCTTAGTTGCTCCGTGGCATGTGAGATCTTAGCTCCCTAACCAGGGATGGAACCCTCATCTCTTGCACTGCAAGGCAGATTCTTAATCTCTGGGCTGAGAGGGAAGTCCCCATTCATGGCTTCTATAATCTAGTGGTAGAGACAGATGAGCATACACACACAGAACTACAAATTATGATAAGTGCAGGGGAAAAGGTACAGGAGAAATATGATACAATGAGGGTGATGTGACAGAGAAGACACCGTTTCAGGAAACCACAGTAAGCTGAGCCGTCAGTAAAGGTCAGGGAAGAGGGAAAGGTGAGGAAATGGGTGTTGAGTTTGTGCACAAGCCCTGAGGCAGAAGGTGTGGAGAAGATCAACTTCCCGGGGGGATCAAGAGCAGAGAAAGGTGCCTGGCAGGCCACGAGCTTGAACCCGTAGCCTTGGGCCCAATGATTCAGGTAAGAATATAAAATGTCTGTTGAGGAATAAAACCTGTAAAGAGGAACTGAAAATTCACAGAGGACATGGGACTTGCACCTGACACAATGCTCTCTTGTGATTATTTGGGGGAACAGAGGCCATTTTGCAATGTCAGTAACATTAGACCTGAGAAATGACAAAGGTGTTAAGTCACCTTTTTAAAGTGATTTTTTGAGCTCCGATTGGTTCACCTGGGGCTGGATGGAGAAGATTACTATTCAGTGTGTAGCATGAAGCCTAAAGTGTTCATTTAGGGCTCCTGCTGTAACTCAGAGGAGTAAAAGATCATGTCCTTTTGAACAGAGGACTGCTGTTTGTTTGACATAAGGTAATAAGCAAAGGGGCTTCCCAGTGGTAAAGAATCTGCCTGCCAATGCAGGAGACATGAATTTGATCCCTGGGTTGGGAAGATCCCCTGGAGAAAGAAATGGCAACCCCCTTTAGTATTCTTGCCTGGTGGGCTACAGTCCATGGGGTTGCGAAAGAGTCAGTTAAGCCTTAGTGAATGAGCATACATATGCGGCTTCACTGTATGTATGCACCACATTTTGTTTATTCATGTGTCAGTGAACATTTGGGGTGGAGAAAAAGCATCTCCAGCCCATGGAGCAGAGACAAGATATTTTTCTTTTCATATATAGTTTTATATCCCCTTTTTTCTTTGCACTCTCTTTGCTTCCTTCCCCCTTCCCTCCCTCTCTCCCATCCCTCCCTTCTCTCCTTCCTTGCTAATCCTGACCCCTGTAGAAAGTGAAAATGAAAGCGAAGTCGAGCAGAGTCCGACTCTTTGCAACCCGGTGGACTGTAGGCCACCAGGCTCCTCTGTCCATGGGATTGTCCAGGCAAGAATACTGGAATGGGTTGCCATTTCCTTTTCCAGGGGATCTTCCCAACCCACAGATCGAACCCGAGTCTCCCACATTGCAGGCAGATGCTTTATCCTCTGAGCCACCAGGGAAGCCCCAACCCCTGTAGAAGGAAGATAGAATTTGACTGAAGTTTGTTTTCAGTGGGAATCTCAGGGTATAGTACAAAGACTACCTTTTAAAAAATTATTACAATGTAATTTATCTTTTAAAGCAGTTTTAGATTCACAGCAAAGCTGAGCAGAAAGTGCTCCATCTGCAGTACTCACTGGGGAGTTCCCATATCCGCCCTGGTTCCTGTCCACCCACACCCCACGGCTGCCCCCACTATCAACATCCCTCATGAGAGGGGTATGTTTGTTACACTTGATAAGTCTACATTGAAACTTTATTATCATCCAAATCCATACTGTACATTAGGTAAATCACTCAGCATGTACATTCTATCCGTTTTGACAAGTCGTAATGACATGTATCCACCATTATAGCATCACATAGAATAGCCTCAGTTTGCCTTTTCCAGAATGTTGGAAGTCATTCAGTATACAACATTTTCAGATTGACTTCTCTCAAACGGTAGCATGTGCTTAAGGTTCCAACATGTCTTTTCACAGCTTGATAGCTCATGTTTTCTTCAACATTGAGTACCATTCTATTATCTGGGTAGACCACAGTTTATTTATCCATTTACTTACTGAATGACATCTTGATTACTTCCAAGTTTCGGCAGTTACGAATAAAGCTGCTGCAAACATCCATTTGCAGATTTTTGAGTGGACATAAGCTTTCAACTGATTTGAAATACACGAAATAAATACCATGGAGCACAATTGGCAGATTACATGTTAAGACTACATTTGGATTTATAAGAAACTGCCAAACTGTCTTTCAAAGTGTCAGTGACTTCCTTTTGGGTTTTACTGTTTTCCTTTCAAAAACCAGGAGCCCAGACTTGATTTTAATATTTAAGTGACAGGTCGGCAGCTTAAATTAACTGAGAAAATAAATAGGGAAATCAGTCATCTACATAAGGCCTGAGATAAGATGGTTCCTTTTTTTTTTTCTTTTGCATAGTTGTCCAGATGAACTGGAAATGGGGATATAGAATTGGGAGAAAGTTTTTATGACCTTTTTGGTTATGAAGTTTTGATTTATGAAGGCTTAAACCAAGTTGTTTTGCAGAAAGGAGAGGAAGAACTCCTCTAAAGAATTAGGCAATGGTTTAGGCATCAAGGATAATTAAGAAATTGGACAAGAGGCAGGCTTCTGAGCCCAGCAGATTGTAAGAATCAAGGAACACCATAATAAAAAATGAAGTTGGAAAGATCAGATGTTTAGAAAGAAGAAAGTCTGTTATGGACACCAATGCGGTTAGCACTTGCTGATGGAATTAATTTGAAGACTAATAGAGTTCTTATTTGTGATTAGCCAGAAGATTGTGGTTTAATGGTGGACATTTTTGTTTTAAATTCCTAAAATGGGAAGATCATGGATCCCATTTCTGTTTTCCTATTATTTCCTCTACTGCAGAGAGAGAAAAAAAAAAGCTCAATTTTTCCTTGCATTTCAGTAGTGAGTGGCTGAGAAAAATCATTTGCTGTTATCATCTGTGTCAGGGATCACACAGGTGACATAATTATCCGTTGCCACTTGAACAGAGGAGAGCAATTACAGCAAAGGCACTTCCTTGTATTTCAGTGTGAGAGGCTTGAAAAATTGATGGGCAGTAGATGCACAAGGCACAAGGTTTTAGGCTAATTTGTGGCTCAGCTGGTAAAGAATCCTCCTGCAATGCAGGAGACCTGGGTTTGATCCCTGGGTTGGGAAGATCCCCTGAAGAAGGGAAAGGCTACCCATTCCCAGTATTCTGGCCTGGAGCATTCCATGGACTATACAGTCCATGGGATCACAAAGGGTCAGAAACGACTGAGTGACTTTCACTTCACTTCACTTCACTTTGCAACCACCATTTCTGAGCAACTTTTTTTCTCCCCACATCCTGATTATTTTAATATATATTTTAGAAACACAGCCAGAGCTTCTTCTTGGGTCAAATACTGAACAAAATCCAATAATGGGAGATAACTGATTCATGCTTGGTGAAATCTAGGCAGATTTATATAAATTGGCCCATAGAAAAGGCAAAGAAATTAAGCAATATCATGTGAGTGGCTGTCGGCTGGAGGGTCAGAAACAATAAATGGTGGTAACAATTGCAGCAGTAACGTTTATTCATTAGAAATGGCCAGTAACACAGGAAGAAAATAGAAATCATTTTTAATGTACCCAAAGATAACCAGTCATCATACAGATTTTTTTCTGTGCGTTTGTAAATTATATTGATATATCGCCTGTAAGATTGTCCCCATTGATTGTCGCTGCCTTATAGTCTAGCCTTGTATAATCCCCTCCCTTTGAGTGTAATTAGGTTATAAAAGATTGTGGCTTCTGTCTCGGATGCTCTCTGTCTGATGGAAGCCAGGGGCTGTGTCGAAAGCTTCCACATGTAAAGCCTCCAGGGCAAGAAACTGAGGGAGGCCTCCAGTCAACAGACATTGAGGAATTGAGCCACTCATTCCAACATTCTTTGCAGAACTGAATCTTGCCAACAACCATGTGAGTGAGTTTGGAAGAAGATCTCCATTTGAGCCTTCAGATGGGGTTGCAGCCCTGGCTAACTGCAGCGTAATGAGAAACTCTGAGGCAGCCAGGCCTAGCTATGTATGCCACTTCCAGATTTTAGTCCCACAGAAACTCTGAGATGGGACATGTTTCTAAGCTGCCAAGTTATTAGGGTAGTTTGTTATTGTAGCAATAGATAATTAATATGTAAATGTTTCCAAAAACTGGATTAGACTGTCTTCTGTCAATCAGACCTCTAGAAGCAAACAGAAGGCACCCCACTGGGATTTTAAAGAGAAACTTGGGCAGTGTTGGAAAATCAATAAGGTACAATGAGGGAGCCAGTGCTTACAATGGTGGGAAGCTTTTATTCTTCCTGGACCTGCGGAGGAAAGGGAGCCCGAGAGTGGAAGCTGTTCCATAGGAGCAAACTGGGTGGGCGCAGGGAGGGAGCACAGACGAATTACCCTGACCTCTTTCTCCAGCAATCCTCACATCTGTCCATGACCTTCATTGGCCAAACCATATTGGAAACTAGGCAGCAATTCCTAAGGGTCAGCTCTCTAGGACAGAAAATTAGAGAAGAGAAAATAGAGAGTGGATTTGCTGGGGCATAAAGAGAGAAACCAACATATATGCAAGTGCTCTTGTGCAACGTTTTAAAAAAAAATTTTTGTTTACTTATTTATCTGGCTACGTCCTAGGTGAGGCATGTTAGTTAGTTCCCTGATCCCCTGGGATCGAACCTGAGTCCCCTGCATAGGGAGCTCGGAATCTTAGCCACTGGACCACCAGGCAGGTCCCTGTGCAACTGTTTTTATGTTTACCATCCTTCTGTATCATTAAAGATTCTTTTACATCATGGCTTTAAATAGATACGTATGGATACTATAACCACATTTTCTCAATCAGGCAATGATGAACATTTTTGGTTGTAGAAAAATTCTTCTTTTGCTCTGGAAAACTGTGAAATGAGTATCCTTATAGTTATATTTCTATGGATTAGAAAAAAATAGTTCCGTAGAGTACAATGGAATAAGTAGAAAAATCGAAGAATAAAAAACATTTTTTAGGGTTTTGATATCTTGCCATATCACTCACCAGAAAAGTTGCTTTGATGCTCCCCTTAGAAAAATCTTGGACTTCCCTGGTGGCTCAGTGGTAAAAGGATCTTCCTGCAATGCAGGATATGTGGCAGGAGCCGAGGGTTTGATCCCTGTGTCGTGAATATCCCTGGTGAAGGAAATGGCAACCCACTGCAGTATTCTTGCCTGAAGAATCCCCTGGACGGAGGAGCCTGGCGGGCTATAGCCTATGGGGTTGCAAAGAGTCAGACACAACTCAGCGACTAAACAAACACACATTCTAGAAAAGTCTTTGCCTATTTGATAAGTTTAAAAAATGTATTGTTTTAATTTTCATTTTGATGTTATTAAAGAATTTAAAATATTTTTGCATGTTCATTAGCTGCTTATTTTTCTTCCTTTGTGACTTTCTCCATTTCTCTCTATTGATATTGGGGTTTTTCTTTCTTTTTTAATATTTATTTATTTGGCTTCCCTGGGTCTTAGTTGTGGCAAATGGGATCTAGTTCCCTGACCAAAGACCCAACCCAGGCTCCCTGCATTGGGAGCTTGGGGTCTTAGCCATTGGACCACCAGAGAAGTCCCTTTTAATTTATAGGAGCTATTTAGTATTAAGAATTCATTCTTGTCATATGTGTTGCAAATATATTTCCTAGTTAAAAAAACTCATGCATAAACCTGTTCATTTACCTTAAGAATATTAAAATATTTACCTTTTCCTTCTAATAGTTTAATAGTCAAATTATGTCAAGTGAGAATTTTAACCCATTTGGAACAGTTTTTAGAGGTAAATTGTGAGACAGGGATGAAACATAATTTTCATCTAAATTTATCTAACTGTCCCAAAGCCATTGATTGAAAGGACAGTCTTTTTTTTTTTTTTTCCTTACTCATTTGAAATGAAAACACAAACCCACATGGAAAGCATAACCTTGTTGTTATTACTTAAAAGAAGACTGTCCTTTTTTTTAAACTTTTTATTTTGTATTGGGGTGTAGCCAATCAACAATGTTGTGACGGTTTCAGGTGAACATGAAGAGGCTCAGCCATATATATACACGGATCTATTCTCCCCCAAACTCCCCTCCCATCTGGGCCGCCACATAACGTTGAGCAGAGTTCTACATGCTAAACAGGTGTAGGTCCCTGTTGGTTATCCATTTAAAATTTAGCAGTGTGTACATATTCATCCCAAACCCTATAACTATTCCTTCCCCACATCCTTCCTCTGGGAAACCATAAGTTCGTTCTCTAAGTCTGTGAGTCTCTTTCTGTTTTATAATTTCATTTTTATCATTTCTTTTTAGATTCAACATATAAGGGATGTCATATGAGATTTCTCCTTCTCTATCTGACTTACTTCACTCAAAAAGAAGACTGTCGTTTAAAACAAGAGTTTTTACATTTTGTATTTTCTTTGCATATGGGTTGAGATATGTGAATACTTGTATTGAAAATGGTTCTATTACTTTATCTTTCAATAAAGATCAGCAACAGGAACTTGGAACTTGGGTCTAGTTCTGGTTAAAGATTATGTCCTTTATTTCCCCTAAGGTGGACCTAAGTTTTTTTTTACTTGGCTGCATCAGCTCTTAGTCGTGGTATGTGGAATCTACTTCCTTGACCAGGGATCGAACCTGGGCCCCCTGCGTTGGGAGTGTGGAATCTTAAGCACTGGACAACCAGAGAAGTCCCTTAATTTGTTTTCTGATATATTATTTTTGATGTCTTGCTTATTTTTTATAAATACTATGTATATTTCAGAACTTGTTTAAACGTAAACTTGGCTTACAGAGGTAGATTTAATTGAAGAAAAGAATATTATTAGTATAATTTCACATGTTTCTGCAAACTAGTAGTTATTGCATGTCCCATTTTTTTTTTGAAATAGAAGATTTGAGTATGTACTCTCCTTGCAATGTGGTGACAATGACATTTAAAAGGCAGGCACAACTGGCAATGGATCTTTCGGTAAGCATTTCATGGAACAGGGGCCCCAGGTCATGTTTGTTATATCTGTATTTCCTAAATGCTTTCCAGTGGGATAATGAAATACCTGATGTAGCTTTTACCTCTGTACAATAGAATGTAACATTTCTGTCTTGCTCTCGCTTAGGTTACTCACCAGCTGAGGACACTCAAGCAATCCTGGAGAGAGGTCTATGAGATGAGGAACTGAGGCCACCTGCCAAAAGCCGGCAGTTATTTGGTAACCATGGAAAGATGCCATTTTGGAGGTGGATCCTCCAGTCCTCACTAACTCTTCAGAGATAGCCCTAGCCAGTGCCTTGACTGCAGTCTTATCAGAGAGATCCTGAGTCTGAACTGAGACAGGCTTGTTGCGGAAATTCAGCCTCTGTCCACTGGTGCTGAATTAAATCTCAGAGACAGAGCTTTGGGTGAAATAGTGTTATAGCTTTGCCAGGCAAAGGGGCAACAGCAGAATAATGCTCTTAAGACTATGAGTTCCACGCTGGAGTGGATAGTGAGGAGTCTTATCATGTTTAAGGAATAGGGCATGATCAGCCTGTGGACATTCTTCTGATTGGTTGGTAGTGAGGTAATTAGGAGTCAGTATCATCAACCTGTGGTTCTAATTGGTCTGGGGTTACATGTTTGTGCGCAGCACACAGTTAACTTCTTCCACCTGGTGGAGGTTTCAGTATCTGCAAAACAGCTCAAAAAACATGACTTAGAATATTATCTACAGTCCTTGAGGAAGAACTAAAGGTCCTTCCTTGACTGTTTAATGGCCAAAGTATTATTATCTTGTTTTGCTTGACCGTTTTCCTTTCTACATTTTGTCACTTCTCTGATTAAATGTATTCTTTGAAAAGTTTTTGTACAGACAGAAGGCAGGCAGATGAAACGAGTCTGGGGCTCTATCCTGGGAAGGCCTCGCAGGGTCCTGCTTAGTTACTGGCTGGGACCTGGGACTTGGGACTCTGCAGCACTGTTTGCCTCTTTACAAACATCTCATCAAGCAGTAAAGAAACTATAAGAGACTAAAAATAACTGATGCATGCACTGCCAGGGCAAATTGTGAACAAGACACAAAAGACCAAACACCCAATATCACATCTGAGGAGTTGGGAACAAAAGCAGGGTATTGCACATGGTCCTTGCAGACAGCAATTCCAAGGAGCACAAAGCACCCAAAGCATCCCTCCAGCCCGATCCCGGGATGTGCCTGCACCCTCACTCCAAGGACCAGCTCTCCACCCCCCTCCCCTCTCCAGCGTCTGTGAGGGAGCAAACAAGGGCACCTGTTACTTGTTTTCACTCCTTTGTGCTGCAGCATGAGACCAAGTAAAGGCTTAACTGAATTTTTTGCCTGGCCTCTTTTCAATTTTCGGTAACAGCACTGCTCAGGTAAGCCACTCTCAGATTCCTGGATGTTCAGAATTTGAAACACTAAAGGTATTCTGCTAATCATTTCTAGATCATTTCCACTGGAAGAGAATAAAGACTGTAGCAGTGGTATGAAAGACACAGTGAAGAAAGGCAGACACAGAGGCTGCTAAGGCTGTAGCACAGGGTTTGAGGAAAGATGATGAGGGCATATTCAGTCAAATTTCAAGCCTGGGTGGCCTGTGTTCTCTGTAGCTTTGGGCCAGCTTCTGTATCAGTTGCAGAACCAGGATTCTCTGTAAAATGAGGATGGTAATGGTGATTACCTTACAAAGCAGCTGTATTGGAGCACCTTATCTGAGAGGTTGTTGGTCCTTAATAGAAGAAAACTTAGAAGGTATGTATTTAAAAAAGGTATAGTCACTGGCTGCTCCAAGAAGCTTATGTTAAGTAAAGTGGTCTTCGAGGTGTGCAATTGGTACCACAGCTAAGATAAGCAAATGAATAACTGATCCAGTGAATAATATTAAGTGCAAAAACTGTCCATAGGAGAAGTAGGGGCTTCCCTGGTGGCTCAGTGGTAAAGAATCTGCCTGCCAACACAGGAGACCCCGGTTCGATCCCTGAATCTGGAGAATCCCCTGGAGGAAGAAATGGCAACCAATTCCATTATTTTTCCCTAGAAATCCCCATGGACAGAGGATCCTGGCAGGCTACATTCCCTAAGGTCGAAAAGAGTCCATCCCAACTTAGAAACTGAACAACAACAAGGAGAAGTAGAGGATGCTAATTTTTAACTCAAGGAATCAAAAAAAATTCCTTTATTTTTAATGGCACTTGGCACTTGGTTGCTGCACCTGGGCTTTCTTTAGTTGTGGCCTGTGGGATCAATAGTCGTGGCTCACAGGCTTGGTGGCACGTGGGATCTTAGTTCCCTGACCAGGTTTAAAACCTATGTCTCCTAAATTGGCAAGCTGATTTTTTAACCACTGGACCAGGGAAATCCCAAGAAGGAAACTTTTGAAGTGCTTTTCTATAGTTAATGATTTTCTAATGATGAGTCTGTTTTATGGAAACGTCAGACAAAATTTCTACAGATGAAGCCAAACGATAAAGCAAAAAGAATGAACATTGGAAACCACAGGCCCCCCCAGAAACTAGTCCGGCAGCTCCATGGCCACGCCTTCCACTATAGCCACGCCTCCTTTGGGTTAACGCTTGGGCTTCACCCCGCGCTCACGTGGGTGGGGGCTTGCTGCGCCGGGTTCTCAATGTAGGCTCATTTGCTCGCGAGAGTTCCTCCATCTAGCCTACTGTCGGACTTGGAGGCGGAGAAGGGTCGCGAGACTTGACTAGATCACCCTTTCCAGGCTCCGCCCCTCCATCCCAGCTCTCCTCCAGTCGCAGCTTCCCCGTTTGCACGTGTAATTGTTGTGGTTCAACCTCACGTGGCCGCGGAAGTGCCGGCGGCTTCCAAGATGGCGGCGCCCAGTGTCTGGTGCCCGTGACTCGCCTCTGGTCTGAATTATAATCCTGATCAAGTCTATGGGGCCATGGACCGGCCTGGGTTCACAGCCTCGCTGGTGGTGAGTACAGGGCGTTAGGAGTGCCCGAGTCCTGCACCGGAGCCCGCGGTGTCTTTTCTGTCTTAGCACCTCCCGGTTTTGCGCGGTGAATCGTCCCTGGGTCACCGGTCACCAGGTCTGGGAGGAAGCGCGGGGCTCCTGGGCCGCGCCGGGGCTGTGTCAAGTCCTAAGTTTGCTACCTGTATGCCGGAAAGGGACAGGAGTGGTTAACGGTGGGGTACTTGACTCNGAACCCCCTGCCTGTCACCCCAGAGTCTTCTTTCCCCTCTGAAGTATCTGCTTTCAATCTTTTATGCATCATGGGACCAGTCAACCTCAGGAACCATCTTTTTCTTTTTTTAAGACCCACTCAGAACTTCCCACATAATTCCCCATCAAGAACACCTCTGCTGCTGCTCAAAGTGTGGTCTGCAACTGGCACCGTGGGGTCCCCAGGGGCTGGGGGAAACGCAGCCTCAGGCCCCGCCCACCGGCACTTCTTGCCGCTGTTCACTCATCCATCTGCACCACGTGGTGTTTTGAACCCTTGCAACTCTCAAAGCGCCTGTCTGCCTCTAGGAGAGGGTAAAAAGTGTAAGATGGGGTGCTTGCTTCAGGGGTGACTCCCCAGGGGAGGGCCGAGCGCCCAGCCTTGAAACCAGTACTGGCTACCCTGCTAACACCCAGCTGCGTGCCACACGTCAGGAGCAAAGATAAGGTGTCTTTAGCTTCCGGACCTCTGTAACCCAGAGGTGTGATGCCTCTGGTTTGGGTAGAAGAGAAGGCAGACGCCCATGTGATGTGATGTCACCTCTTCGAAGAAGACTGTCAGTGTCCGGCCCCTCAAGATGAGATCTGGCCGCGACACCTGAAGTCCAACTGCACGTTGGCATCATCTGCAGCAACTGTTTGAAACGTGGGGGCCCAGGCCCCTCCCCTCATTAGCAGAATCAGGAAATCTGGGCTGGGGCCCCAGCAGTCCCCAGGGGGGCCTCTGCACACACCAGGCTCCCAGTGTCCCCAGTTTGCACGTGCTCTGTCCCCTGCGCAGAAGGCTCACCCCGCGCCCACCCCATCCACCAGGCCAGATAAACCTCACTGATGTCCCGCAGCACCCGGCTCTCAGCTCTTAGTGTGATTTTCTATTTCTCCACCTGTCCCGCAGGACTGCAGCCTCCGGGAGGTGAGGAGCTGTGTGTCTGCCATGCCGATGCCCGGCCCACAGTCAGGTCTCACCAAGTGTGTGTGCCGTCGACCCCCCAGCCCAGGTGGGATGGTAAGTATTCGGTCCCCACCTACTGTTCTCCACAGCCTCGCCCAGGCCCGTCCCCCACGCCAGGGCCCCAGCCCCTTTGCGCCTGCCAGCCCACAGTTGGCACCACTGGACCTGTCTGCAGGGCGGGCCTCACCCGGGCCCCCAGCGTCTCAGCAGCAGCATCTGGGCTGTCCATCAGGTTGACCTTGGGCAGCTGAGCTTCCATCTCCCTTGTTCTTGAGCCTTTTCTCCCCATCTCATGCTCCAGTTAATGGTGACCTGCATCTCTCGCGCACTTTTTACTTCTCATCCCCTTGTCTGGGGCCGTGATTTCTTCTTCCTGATCCCCAAAGCACAACTGTTCTCTGATGACCTAGAATCCTACACCTGCTATCAGAGCCTCCTACACTACCCAGAGCCGCCCGCACAGATGTTGGGGCTCCCGTCTTCCCAGCCTCCTTCCAGCTTTGCTCTCACTGTCAGGATCCTCTTCCCTGCTCCTTTGCTGGCTGTATTTTGGCCTGTGATGACCACACCTCCACCTACCCCACACAGACTCTGACCTCCCAGCCTAAGTTTCCCCTGCTCTTCACCATCGCAGTTATGCATGGCCCCCCGCTCTTATACTTGATAAACTTATCCTTAGTATTTTTTTGGAAGAGACCCTGATTCTGGGAAAGATTGAAGGCAGGAGGAGAAGGGGGCAACAGAGGATGAGATGGTTGGATGGCATCACCAACTCAATGGACATGAATTTGAGCAAATTCAGGGAAGCCTGGCATGCTTCAGTCCATGGAGGTGCAAAGAGTTGGACACGACTGAACGACGGAACAACAACAATCCTTAATATCCCATTCTTTTTCATTTATTTAACTGATGTCTCGTTGATTTACAATGTTAATTTCTTCTGTATAGCAAAGTGACTCATATATACATACATACGTTCTTTTTCATATTCTTTTCCATTATGGGTAATCACAAGATATTGAATATAGTTCCCTGTGCTCTACAGTAGGACCTTGTTGTTGATCCATTCTATATGTAATAGTTTGCCTCTGCTAACTCCATCCCTCCCCCTGCCTCCTACTTGGCAACCACAAATCTTTCTCTATGTTTGTGAGTCTGTTTCTGTTTTGTAGACAAGTTCATTTGTGTTGTATTTAGATTTTACATATGTGTGATATCGTGTGACATTTGTCTGTCTGACTTCATGTAATAATCTCTAGGTCCACCCAAGTTGCTACAAATGGCATTATTTCACTGTTTTTATGGCTGAGTAATATTCCACTATATATATGTACCACATCTTCTTATCCACTCCTCTGTTGGTGGACATTTAGGTTCTTTCTATGTCTTGGCTGTCATGAATAGCCCAGCTATGAACATAGGGGTGCATGTATCTTTTTTAATTTTTCTTTGTCTGGCTTAATATGGCATTCTTAAGCATCCCATTCTTAAATATCACACACTTTGCTGCTGCTGCTGCTGCTAAGTCGCTTCAGTCATGTCCGACTCTATGTGACCCCATAGATGGCAGCCCACCAGGCTCCCCCATCCCTGGGGTTCTCCAGGTAAGAATACTGGAGTGGGTTGCCATTTCCTTCTCCAATGCATGAAAGTGAAATCGCTCAGTCGTGTCCGACTCTTAGCAACCCCGTGGACTGCAGCCCACCAGGCTCCTCCGTCCATGGGATTTTCCAGGCAAGAGTACTGGAGTAGGGTGCCATTGCCTCAATGGACGAGAAGATGGATGGTTGAATGGAGGTGGGCTGGATGCATAGATGGATGGTTAGAAGAGAAGAGGAAGGTGGAGGATGGTTCGACAGACAAGGGCACTGACAGATGGATAGATGAATGGTTGGACAGATGGAGTAGTGGATGGATAGAGAGAGAAATACAGTAAGTCGGCTGAACTATCTCAAACCTGAATGTCCAGCACGTGCAGCAGAGATGACTGGATCAGCTCAGAGAGACATCTAGAAAAGTCACCGGTGTGCTGAGACCACAGTCTATAAACCGAGAGGGATATGGCCCCGCTCGCACAGCCCTCTGAGTTCAGAGTGCTTGGCCCCAACCTTCAATGGGAGCTGGATGGACAGGCCACAGACAAACTGACCATACCTCTGGTCATAGCCAACGCTTCCCTTGCAGGTCAACATCACTGCTGGGCTGGCTTCCTTATCTGCAAAATGGGATGTCATTCACTGAACCTATGTGTGGTACTTTCCTAGGGGCTGCTGTCACAAGTTACCTCCAACCCGCTGCCTTATACTAGCAGAAGTGTATTCTCTCCCAGTTCTGGAAACCAGGAGCCAGGAATCTGTTTTGAGACCAAAATTCGGGGTCATCACAGCCTTGCTTCCTCCGGCAGCTCCAGGGAGAACCCATTTCCTCACCCTTTCCAGCGTCCCGTGGCTGCTGTCTTTTCTTGGCTTGTGGCCCTGTTACTCAATCTTTGACCACATGCCTTATACTCTTCTCTATGTGAAATCTTCCTCTGCCTCTGTCTTAGGACACTCGTGATCACATTAGGGCCCGCTCAGTTCTTCCAGCCTAATCCCCTCATCTCAAGATGCTTAGCTTGGCCACCTGTAAAGTCCTGTTTGGACCATATAAGGGAACATTTAGAGGTTCCCAGGATTAAGAATTAGGACATGGTCTTCGGAGGCCATTGTCCAGTCTGCTATAGCATCCCATAGAATAATACACAGTCACTGCTCCATACGTATCAGCTGTCTCAAGAGTAACAATTATCCAGCACCACACTGACCATCTGAGAAGTGGGGGAGAAAAAAATGTTGTTCTCCTCTCTGAGTCTAGAAAAGAGAATCGTGACTGTCTCACGCGTTTGTTTGGAAAACACAAACATCTGCTGTTTGTCTGACTGAGGGCCACCCCCCACCGTTTTGTGGCCACAGTCATTGCGGTCACTTCCCCCAAAGGGTCAGTCAACAGAGTGTACTGAGAAAGCTGCTTGGGGGAACTGTTTGTTGCCCCAGAGCTTGAGGACCAACAAAGCAGAAGGCAGCCAGCCTTGGCGGGATTATTCAGAGTCAAGAGAACCTGACCCAGCAAACACTCAGGAGGAACGGAACCCACTTCCAATTGAGCTGCTGGACGCCAGAGAGACCGCAGCTCGTGCCAAGACCCCAGAGCCTTCCCAGGACATGGCCCTTGAGATGCAGATTAAAATGCCATCTGGTTTCTGCCCTATGTCTGACCTAAAAAAAAAAAAAAACTTTGAGAGATGGATGTGGGGGTAGAGAAAAGGATAAGGAACACTTCTGGGAAAATTGCATGTGTTTTTCCATGTATTTTTGGTCACTTTAGAGCAACTTCATTAACCCCTCCCAGGCTGGAAGAAATTCACTTCTTTTCAGATTCAAATTAATCCCAATGATGGATGCATCACTGGGAAATTTTAATAGGGGCTGGATATTAAAGATAATATTGTGTCTTTTTAAATTTTTATTGAAATATAGTTGATTTACAATGTTGTGTTAGTTTCAGATGTACAGCAAAATGATTCAAAAATATATTCATTATAATATATATAATGTATGTATATGTGTGTGTGTGCACCCAGTCACTTCAGTCACGTCTGATTCTTTGAAACCCCATGGACTGTAGACTGCCAGGTTCCTGTGTCCATGGGATTCTCCCAGCAAATATACTGGAGTGGGTTGCCATTTCCTTCTCCAGGGGATCAAACCCATGTAACCTGCATTACAGGAGGATTCTTTACCATCTGAGCCACCGGTGAAGCTTATATATATATACATATATATATATATATATATACCCCTATATGTATATGTGTGTATATATAGGTACATATATATGTATACATGTGATGGGCTTCCCTGGTGGCTCAGACGGTAAAGAATCCACCTGCAATGCAGGTGATATGGGTTCAATCCCTGGGCTGGGATCTCCTTCTGAAGGAGGGCATGGCAATCCACTCCAGTGTCCCTGCCTTGAGAATCCCCACAGGCAGAGGAGCCTGGTGGGCTACAGTCCCTAGGGTGTCAAAGAGTTGTACATAACTGAGTGACTAAGCACACACACACACATTCTTTTTAAGATCGTTTTCCATTATACGTTATTGCAAGATATTGAGTGTAGTTCCTTGCTCTGTACACTCGGTCCTTGTTGGTTATATGTTTTATATATACTGTAGTAATGTGCTAATCTCAAACTCCTAGTTTATCCCTCTCCTTGTTTCCCTTAGGTTCATTTTCTATGCCGGTGAGGATATTTCTGCTTGGGAAATAAGTTCATTTGTGTCATTTTCATATTCTACATATAAGCAATATCATATTTGTCTGACTTCACTTAGTATGACAATCTCTAGGCCTATCCATTTGCTGCAAGTTATTTGCTGCAAGTTATTTCATTCTTTTTTATGGCTGAGTAATATTTCATTGTGTATGTATACCACATCCTCTTTATCCATTCATCTGTCTATGGACACTTAGGTTGCTTCCATGTCCTGGCTACTTTAAATAGTGCTGCAGTGAACATTGTGTGTGCATATATCTTTTTGAATTATAGTTTTCTCTGAATATGTGCCCAGGAATGGGATTGCAGGAACACATGCTAGCTCTGTTTTCAGTTTTTTAAGGAACCTCCATACCGCACCAACTGACATTCCTATCAACAAAGTAAGAGCGTTCCTCTTTCTCCATATTGTCTTTGCCATTTATAATTTGCAGACTTTTTTGATGGTGGCCATTCTGGCCCATGTGAAGTGGCACCTCATTGTAGGTTTGATTTGCATAAAGAATATTTCTTTGGTGTGATACTAGCATTGGGATTCCGGAGGGGAAGTCTAACTAACGTATTTGGGTGCGGTCTGTGAACACACTTTCAAGTTTTCTTTCAAACAGATCCACAGATACATAAACACAGACCTCTGAAGCAAATATGGCACAAGGGTAATAGCTGTTGAATGTGAGTGGTGGGGAAACACTGGTGTCCACCACTCTCAACTCCTTCACATGTCTGAAAAGTCTTCATAACACCAAGTTGTGGGGTGGAGAGAGAAAAGACAGTTAAAGGAAACAAAGAGTTCCCCTGAATATTGTTCAAGGCCCAGCTGGATGGGCTGGGACACCATTTAAGGTTGAAAGGAAACCTTCAGAGACCGGAGGCTCCTGGGAACAAAGATATAAAATCTGGATTTCTGGGGCAAGGAATAAAAGAAGGAGATGGGACAGGGAGTGGATGCAGTGGTGAGGGGCTTTCCTGGTGTAAGGACATTGGTGGAACCGAAGCCAGAGCACCAGTGGGGCAGTGGGGGACTGCACAGCACTGGCAAATCACTGGGTGCAGCTCAGTACATCAGACGCCAGCCAAGGACTGTGTTAAAGGTCAGTCAGTAGCAGGAAACAGGGTGGGTTCTGAGAGCTTGAAATGCAGCTGCTCTGAGTCTGCTGTGTTGGGGGAGTTTGCTCTGTCCCTTTTAACACAGAAGAAAGGGAGACCTGGATTTCCAGGGGGAAAAGCTCCACAGGGATCCTGCAATCATGGGCTTTTAGGCTGTAGTAGACATTGAGGCTGACACACTCAGCCTTCCTCCCCCAACTCTCCATCTTTGCTGCTGCTGCTGCTGCTAAGTCACTTCAGTCGTGTCCCACTCTGTGCGACCCCATAGACGACAGCCCACCAGGCTCTGTCGTCGCTGGGATTCTCCAGGCAAGAACACTGGAGTGGGTTGCCATTTCCTTCTCCAATGCATGAAAATGAAAAGTGAAAGTGAGGTCACTCAGTCTTTAGTCTAACCCAATTTTCAGTCCCACCCCCTCCAGAGTGATTGGCTCAGGACGGGACATGTGACCAGTTCTGGCCAATGAACTGGAAGACAATGACGGCCAGGGGCCTTCTGGGAGAATCTCCTGACTTCCAGGAGAGCACCATGGAAAAGATGGTCTCTCTTCTTCCATGATGCCTGGGACCGTGGCNCTTTAGTCTAACCCAATTTTCAGTCCCACCCCCTCCAGAGTGATTGGCTCAGGACGGGACATGTGACCAGTTCTGGCCAATGAACTGGAAGACAATGACGGCCAGGGGCCTTCTGGGAGAATCTCCTGACTTCCAGGAGAGCACCATGGAAAAGATGGTCTCTCTTCTTCCATGATGCCTGGGACCGTGGCCGCCATCTTGTAACTGTAACCAGCATGAGGATAAAACCAACGTCATGGTGGGCAAGACAGGGTGACAGGAAGGACCTGGCTCCTTGAGGACACCTCTGGGCCATGGACCAGCCAAGCCTAAAGCCTCCCTGTAACTTCCTGTTATGTGACATAATACATATCCTTATTCTAGAATTCTGTCAACTTCCATGCCTGTTCCTGATACAAGACCAGGAAGCTGAAGCTGTGCTGGTGTGCATGGTGCTTTTGCCCGAGTCAGGGAAGCCGTACCTTCCCNAATAGATGGGGAAACAGTGGAAACAGTGTCAGACTATTTTGGGGGGCTCCAAAATCACTGCAGATGGTGACTGCAGCCATGAAATGAAAAGACGCTTACTCCTTGAAAGAAAAGTTATGACCAACCTAGATAGTATATTCAAAAGCAGAGACATTACTTTGCCAACAAAGGTCCGTCTAATCAAGGCTATGGTTTTTCCTGTGGTCATGTATGGATGTGAGAGTTGGACTGTGAAAAGGATGAGGACCAAAGAATTGATTTTTTGAACTGCGGTGTTGGAGAAGACTCTTGAGAGTCCCTTGGACTGCAAGGAGATCCAAGCAGTCCATTCTAAAGGAGATCAACCCTCGGATTTCTTTGGAAAGAATGATGCTAAAGCTGAAACTCCAGTACTTTGGCCATCTCATGTGAAGAGTTACCTCATTGGAAAAGACTGATGCTGGAAGGGATTGGGGGCAGGAGGAGAAGGGGACGACAGAGGATGAGATGGCTGGATGGCATCATGGACTCAATGGACGTGAGTCTGAGTGAACTCCGAGAGATGGTGATGAACAGGGAGGCCTGGCGTGCTGCGATTCATGGGGTTGCAAAGAGTCGGACACGACTGAGCGACTGAACTAGCATGTAATCTTAATTTTCTTCAACTCCCAGAGGAATTTCAAACACTGATTAGACCCTCGCTGTCTGTAACACTTTTAAATTAAGGTTGTGGTATATATGTTATCTATTGTATATGGTATCATGATCTCAATAAATTGTTACGGTGAGGTAAGTCTTGCTGGTTATCTGTGTTATGTTCTTTTTGAATTTTGTCTAGTACTTAGGATTTTCTATGTAAGCTATCATAAATCTTGAAATGAATCCTTGGGTAACCTTTTTGATACGTGATCATAAATCAATTTCTCAGGCTGAAGAAGAAAAAAAAATTTTAGAGTTCCTTAAGATTCAGTTGATACTGACTTGATGTTTATAAGCTTTCTTTAAGATTTAAGGTTTTAAAAAAAGTCTTAAACATGTTGCTGTGTGTCTACATATATATGTATTCTTATTCCTGTTAGCTGTATTTTTTTCCAGTCTCAAGATAGTTGATACATGATACTTGAGTTATAGAAGTTTGAAATCCGATACTTGAGTTATGGGAGTTTGAAATCCATAGAACAAGTTAGTAGCTCTTGATTCATGATTTGCTAGATATGTAGATTGAATCTGATCGTTTACCCTCAGTGTACAAGAATTCTGATGAAAGAAGGGCTGGAGAATCAATGCATGCAAATAGCCAAATAGATTAAAAGAGTAATCAACTTACTGATTAAAATTTAGCAGTAGATAGCAAGCATCTTTGTGAACCCTTAAGATTAAAGAGAAAATTAGAATGAAGTGCAGCATATTTTTAAAGAAATCAGTCATATCAGACATTCTCACAAGAATTTTAGTTTTCCTTGTGTTTTGAGAAAATGAAGCAGGCAAAATATTTTATTACGTATTGAATTTATAAAATCCTTAAAGAATAAGTGAGAAGAATGTTGAGAAAGTTGGCTTTTATTTTTCTTTTTAACTAATTGTGACCTTTGCCCTGTGGCTTAGATGATTTCTTTACATCCAGAAAGATACTCCACGTTGTCTTTTTTTTTTTTTTTTTTACTCTCACTTGATACTTTACTGGCACATCTGTGTTCTTTTCATGACAACTTTTTAGGTCATTTGCAGAGTGACCTGCATGGTTCTGTCATGCCTTTCAAGGTAGTGTACACTAATTTTTAATAATTGATCTATGCTAGCTCATTGGAAAACAGAGATTGCTTCATTTTTCATCTGAGTAATTTCATTTTTCCAGTGAACTCTTGCAGTGGTAGAGCAGGAAGTGTTTGGTAGGTACTAACCTTTATACCACCCGAGCACTCTGTAATCCCAAAGGATGGAAACAACAGATGATTTTGAACTCTGCCTGTATGTTTGAGTAGTATTGATTCCTCTTTTTCTGTGTCTTGGAATATGTAGTTTTTAATGTGTGCTTTTACTTTTTGAATAGGTAATATATTCACGTAGTTGAAAGCAAAAGATAGGAAAGTTAGCAATTCAGTTTAAAATTTACTATATAGGAACCATATTGCCGCTTTATAATTCTTCCATTTACTTGCTAGAAAATGGTGTTGATTCATGTCTGTAAATGGTACCTTTAGACCTGTGTATGGACCTTTCTCTTCTGCTGTCTCTGAGTTTCTGTTTTTCGGAGTTTCTTTTTGCTTGGACTAAGCTGTAACCGGTTTTTTAAATGCTCTACTCTACCTATGCTTTAGTGTAATCACAAGGAGCAGACTTGGTTTTCAATCAGATTTTAAAGTGCACCTTCCCTAAAGCAACATGTGTCTCTTGGGAGATGATGCATTTGGGTCAGGTTTAAATTAATGCCCTCCAGGAATTTAGTTCTATTTTTTAAAATTTATTCTCTTAAATTAAAGTTTATCGAGGAATTTTCCGATATACAAAAAGTCGAGAAAATATCAAGAATCCTCAGATAAGTGATTCTTAAAATGTGGATCTAGATTCACAGGCAACATTACCCTTTTAGAATGGAAATTTCAAAACAAATTTTTTTAAAAAAATGCAGATCCACTACTCAGTTAAAAAGGCCAAAAATATAACACTTGGTATGATTTGGAAAGAATACTGAGATAAACTGTCAAATGAAAAAAAAGTGCTGCAAACCACCTTTTACTTTAAAAAGTAAAATAAAATACATATTCATATTTTAAAAAATTTACCATTTACTTATTTTTTATTTACGTACTTTTTTGGCTGCACAGCATGTGGTATCTTAGTTTCCCAACCAGGGGTGGAACTTGTGCCCCTCTGCAGTAGAAGCGCACAGTCCTAACCACTAGATGTCCAGGGAAGTTCCTCATATTCATATTTGCTTGTATATATACCTAAAGTAACTTAGGACGTATACAATAAGAAACCAATCAGAGTGATTACCTCAGTTTTTCATGATAAGGAAGGAGACTTTGAACTCTCTGCTTTTCTGAGGTTTATTTGTTTCACTTTTTTGAACCCTATGAAATCATTAATTAAAAATTTTAAAATTGTTAAATAATCGTTAAACATTTGTTTAAAACTGAATATATAAAATTTTCAGTTTGAAACTATAGCACAATAATGGTTATTTTCCCAGGACAAATCTGTAAATTTAGGTAGGAGGTCTTTTGACCACACCAAAGTAGTCTGGTGAAGTTTAAAACCATGTTTGAAAGAAATACGCTTTAAAAACTACCTTCTTATCCCCATCCCTCAAATGGCAGCTTATTATTTTTTTGTAACTTTCTTTTTTTTTTTAAAGGCTGGTGGAGTAGCAGGTGTCTCTGTTGACTTGATATTATTTCCTCTGGATACCATTAAAACCAGGCTGCAGAGCCCCCAAGGATTTTATAAGGCTGGTGGTTTTTATGGAGTATATGCTGGAGTTCCTTCTACTGCTATTGGATCCTTTCCTAATGGTAACAATTATATTGATATTATCATTGCTTTATAGAAAGCCAAACTAATGGGATTTATTTTCAGAATAAAATATATTGGACCTAGATAGAATTCCTTATGTTTAATGTAGTTGATACTTGGAATTTATTTTCTCTTCATTAATCCATTATTTTTGACTCAGCCATTGCTATAGATGCCATCCTAAACAACAACAACAAAACAAAACCATGAGCAGTCTTTCGAAAGGGGTTTTCACTGGTAGAACTCCTGGTTAGAATCCTTAAAGTGTTCCTCTAACGTTGATTGTGGTGCCTTAGAGCAGTTGTTCTTAACCTTGCCTGAATGTTGAAATCTCTTGGGGAGTTTTACAAAATAGTGATGCCTGTGCCTCTGTGAGAAGTTTAACTGGTCTTGGCTTTGCCTGGGTATCAGGAGTGTTAGTAGCTTCCCAGGTGATTCAGATGTGAAGCTGACCTCAGTAACCTCTGCCTTGAGGAGTCTCGTGGAGCAGGTGAACCTGTTTTATTTAATCCACCTGTTGGTATACTCTTTTTTCAGATACTTATTTTGATAATTGTTTACTGATGCTTTAATTGCAGTCAGATTGAGCAAACAGAAAACCACTACCACCAAACACTCACAAAACCACTGCTCCATTAAAAATGATTATTTTTTTGATTATTTATTTATTTTTAATTGAAGGATAATTGCTTTACAGTATTGTGTTGATTTCTACCAAACATCAGCATGACAGAAGATTCTTAAATTCTAAGGTTTGATTTCTTTTACTCAGTGTATTTCATTAGAAATTCTTTCTTGTTAACTTGACATTGAAATGTCCATGTGTAAAAAGCACAGAATTCACATATAGATTTGTAGTGCAAATCTTTTTGGTCTTTTAGTTTATCCCTTCTTCCCTTTCCCTGAGCCATTCTTAGAAGAGTCAACTGTTCTGAGGTTGTCCTTGAATTCTTTTCCCTGGAGAAGGGAAAGGCTACCCACTCCAGTATTCTGGCCTGACAAATTCCATGGACAAAGTCCATGGGCTTGCAAAGAGTTGGACATGACTGAGCAACTTTCACTCACTTTGAATTCTTTTATGCCTAAATTTTCAGTAATCGATTATAGCAAGTCACCATTTAGCACACATGCCAAATACAGCTCTGTTAGTGGGAGGTGGGCCTTGGTTCCTATATTTGTCTGTTTCAGTGACCTGATCACCTAATGAGTTTTTTTTTTTTTTTTTTAAGAAAGTACTGCTGCCTGTAACCCACTCTCGGAGGTATGGAATTTAGTTGGTCTGAGGTGTGGCTTTGGCTTTGGATTTTTTAAAAAATATATATCCCCTTGTAATTTTAATATGCAGACAAGTTTGGGAACCTGTGAACTAGGGAACTGCAAAGAAATATCAATATGTTACTAAGTCCCTGTCTCTTGGGTACTCCTTCTTGCCTTGTCTCCTTCATTGTTGTAAATCATTTTTCTCTCTTACATATTATGTAGGGATTGTTGGTAGATGAAATATTAGTGATGATCTTCAGGGTACATGGGCCTCCCTTAATCTCACAGGACTGGTTTAGATTCTTGTGAGCAGGAGTTTACTTAGAGAACATGGTTTTGAATTTTTGTATGTTTGAGAAAGTGGATGTTCTTGGACTGCTTTACTTTGCCCTCCACAGAACGTATCATTCAATAGGAGAGGCTGGATAAAAAGAGTGCCACCATTACAGAAATGGCTGTTTTTCTGCAAATTTTCAGTGAATTGCAACTTTTTATGAGGCACTTTAAACATTTTTTGCTATTGGTTCAAGTTCTCTTCAGAATACAATATGCCATTTTAACATACAGCGGTTGTAGGTTTTTTGAGGATATATTGTGCAGGAAGTGGAACTGGCTGAGGGCTGTGAGAGGAAAAGAACTGTAGTCAAGATGCGTACCTAGCGCATGTTTAGAAGGGAATGCAGGAGGAATGCAGAGGAACCCCAGTGTTTTTGCTTTGTTTTCACTTGGGCGGGGGATGGAGGTGGGTGGTGCGATGTCCAGTAGGTGGAACTTAGAACTGAATTCGATTGGTGATATTCTAGCCCAGTGGTCCCCAACCTTTTTGGCACCAGGGACCGGTTTCGTGGAAGACCCATTTTACCACAGACAGGGGTGTGTGTCGAGGGGATGGTTTTGGGATGATTCAAGCATATTCCATTCATTGTGCACTTTATTTCTCATATTATTACATCATCTCCATCTCAGATCATCAGGTGTTAGATCCCGGAGATTGGGCACCCCTGTTCTAGCCCATTTAGTGAGTGGGCCAAAATAGGACAGCGTAAGTAAGAATCGCAGGTGGGAATTAGGTCCTGCGTTAACTAATACGGCTGCCCACTCGGGCCTTACTCATCCCGGGACAGTGTGCCGCCTCTTCTGGCCTGCTGTTTCTTAGCTGCTGAGGAGTGTGTGTTACAAGCTTACTGACTAACGGTGGAGAGCTGCTTTTCACTCTCAAGCTCTTTTCCTGAGTATTTCAGACTTTGCTGTGACATTTTCAAATGACCTTTGAAAGATGATTTTGCCGTGTGTTTATCTTTCATGCCAAATCTTTTATGTGACTGCTAAACGTCTTTGATTAACAGTGCATGGCGAGTCTAAGAGCGTTCCTGTGCTGCTAAGGTTAGTTCATATGATGGGGTAGCTTTTTAGAGGTTTTGATTTTCAGTTTTAATTAAATAGTTCATTGTTTTCTTGAAGTAAAGGTGAATTGAGGTAGTTAAAAGTCGCCATGGTTATTTTGAGTATCCAGCAATCAAGCATAATGGAATAGGTGTTTATTGAGATACATGTTTGCAGTTTTAACCTGTCTGTAAATTAGTGTAGTTGATTATTTTATGATCATATGTAAAGATATTTTGGATCATGGATATTCATATCCTTTTCTAAAACTCTTATTAAAAAGTGATAAATGACTTGTCAGTACAAATTGGTAAATGCCAGGTTAGCTGTTAGAGTTCGTCATGGCAGCAGGGATCATGTCTTCTGCATTTTTGTGAGTCCAAGGTCAAGTGTGTAACATGGGCTCTGTGAAATCTGTAAGAGTTGATCGGATGTCAGGGGAAGAGTACATATTATTATTATATCTTTATTATTTTTACTTATATTTGAAATATTTATAAACATAAATATTTATAAATATTTATATTATTCATGTTTAATATTTATATCTTTATTGTCTCATAAGTTAATAACTGAGTTGTAGTTTTTTTGAGAAACATATTCACAGTTTGCATAGATATTTAAGCTTTGTGAGAGACTGGTTTGTTTTAAATTTCAGCTGCTGCCTTTTTTGTCACCTATGAATATGTGAAATGGATTTTGAACACTGATTCTTCTTCATATTTGATGCCTGTGACACATATGTTGGCTGCCTCGGCTGGAGAAGTGGTAAGTAATAAGTTATGTGTATAACATACTTCAGAAATGCAAAGCACGAGTTATCTACAGTATATATATTGCTTCATTTCATGTTCAAAAGACAGTTCTTTTTTAAATTGAGTCTTAAATCCCAATAATTGTAAATGGATTAAACATGATAGCTGAAAGATAGTCTAGATAGTACGAAAGAAGAATCCAGATATGTTATTTACAAGAGACATACCTCAAACATAATTATATAGAAAGAATAAAATAGAAAATATCCATGTAAATTGTGGCTTTTTGTTGTCAGCATAATTGAGCAATAACTATTTCCTAGAACTCCCTTCCCAGGAGGGTTACAGGTTAGCCTGGCTACAAGAGAAATCTGCACAACATTTTGAAGGCGAAAGTGACACAGCATTTGTGTTGATGCTCAAAAGGTTGGTGTGGGGTCAGACACAGTTCATCAATGATCTTTTGGCTTCAGGAAGCAAGCCAGGCCTCCAGCTACTCCACCTCCCACTGGATCGTCTTCTTCAGCTTCTCTTAAGTTTTGAGTCAGATGTGTAGGCTCTGGTGAAGGAGGCTGCTTGGTACTATAGGACACCCACAGCATCGAGATTGGTGGTGGAGAATGTGAGATTCAGTTTATCTTTGCTTGTCTCCATTTCACTATCTTTCCTTCCTGATGGCCTGTCTTTTAAATTTCTGTCCCAACTCTCCATGCAGAGGCAACAGTTCTATATGAACTGCCTAATTAGCTCTCACAATTACCGTTCGTATCCCTGTGATAACTCTTTATTCTTACCTTTCTTAGTGATTCTACTCCTCTGGTCAGCCCTCACCGATTCAGAAATGCTCCTTGAGAGTGGATAGTAATGTTAATATTAGCTCCCCTCCCCCCAAAAAAGACTTAAAGCAAATAAGAAACTGTTCATACTGATACAAGGAACAATTCTCTTGGGAAATGTAATAAACCTGAACTTGGACTAAATAGCATAGTCTCAAAATATAAAGCAAAAAATTGCCAGAATTATAATGAAAAATCAGTACAGTTATTATCTTCATTGGTGATAGTCACATCTACTTTATAAAAGTTCTGGGACCAGGCAGGCATAACTTGTTAAGACCATAGAAGATTTGAACACAGTGACAGGAACGGTCTAATGGATGTATATGGAGTTCTGCACCTAATTGCTAAAGATTATTTTTTTTAAGTGTACTTGGAACCTTTAATAAACATCTCTCCTTGAAGAGAAGGTTGAAAGAAGTTAGCTCAAAAGACATTAAATTCACAGCAGTGTTTTATATAAAACTTCCTTTTGACATTGTCTACAAATAATTTTGTAGAACCTAAGCCAACTCTGGATTTAAAACTGTGTTAATAATTTACTGAACTTATAAGTGTGATAGGACTAACAATATGTTAATTTTTGGAATAGCAAAGAGCATAAACTAGTAGTTTCTTTATGAGTTAAAGACACCGTTAGGAAGCTAACGAAACCTGTGGTTGTCTCTCCAGTAAGCTGCACTTATGGACCATTTGTGTACAATTTCTGGGGATTTTTGTTCCCCCCACTCTTACCCAAAGTAAAGACTCCAGGACTTGAATGCTGCCTGAAAATTAGTTTAGTCTGCCATTTAAAAGCAATTTATATTTAATTTTAAAAATCTTTTATTATCCTTGGCTTATGTTTTTATGATCATGTTCTGACATTAGAACCCATTGCATGCAGTTATTTTCACGTATATATACTAAAGAACAACAAGCAGTGTGAGAGAGTTTGATTGTCTCTCAGCTTGTGAAAATTCTGTCCTTCTGACTGCTGTTGACGCTGTTTTAGAATTGCCTGTTACTTTGATTTAGTTTAAATATATTATTGTAAATTTAACACTTGGCTTATATTTTGTAGTATGTTCTGAGAGTAGGCATTAAAAAGAACTTGGCTGCTTTTTTTTTTTCATTTCACGTAGGACCATTGTGCTTGAAACTTGATTTGCCATGTTGGAGGATAGACTTTGAGTTTATAAAATTTCTCTTAGACTTACCAAAATTATATAAAGCATTAAAATCAAATCGGGCAGAGGAGAGCTGTTAGGTCAGTCATATTAATGATACAATATTTGATCTGTAGAAAATATTGTATTCTAATATGTTAGTATCTGTAAATGGTGTTTTGTTTTTTAAAAAAAAAAAACTGGAGCTTTTAAATGTAATATTCTGTCTGTGAACTGTTGGGCAAGAGAGATGAATTAAGTAGGCTTCAGAGTTAGAAAATAAGTATATGTAAGACTGGAAATAAATAATTCTAGGTTAGTTTTATCTGTATTGTGTCTCATAGTGCTTGCATGGTCCTTAAGGTACTAAAGCCTTGTGTCAGATGCCTTTTTATAGTCTCTGTGGTGCCAGGAGAACCTTAAGATGAGAACTGATCAGTAGCAGGTATATAGACTGAAGTTTATTGGTGATTTCATTGGTGAAACATGGCTTGATGTTGACTTTGATTTTCAATTCAGTTACAGTTTAGTATGCTAAAAAGTTTATTCCATTTATGGAGTTTGTAAAATGCTTTTCTTGTGCTTCTGTGATCTTTAAGCTTTCTTGATAAACTTCCTAAAGGCTGTCAGTGTTCCCAGTACGTGTGCCTGCTGCCTTTTTATTTTAGTCATTTGCTTCTGTTTCATAGAGCATCGACTTTTGGTTTCAGGTTCAGCCAAGTGTGGTCGCTGCAGGAGAAAGAAACAGATGAATTTAGGAGAAACAAATAGGTAAAATAAAAAGGAATAGGATATAAAAAACAATGTATAGCTGTCAGTGGTCAGAAAGGTATAAAGGTATAAAGAGACCTAGAAAAAATCAGATACAGTTTAGTGCAATCCTTGTTGTGTAATAAGTTTGTGCTGATAGAAGATAGTTACGGTTGCAAACAGATGCCTTACAAACAGTATTGTATGTTTGTTGGCATTAAATGTGTCCAGTTACTTTGTTGTAGTGATGATAAGTGTATGAAACTTAGAAACAAGCGAGCACTGCTGTAATAACCATTCCCTATAGTAGCAGGTTGATTAAAAGTTAATGACAAATCAATAAAACTATAATTACAACCTTCTACCTTATGTTTGTAACTTGGAATACAGTAAAATCGATCAAATAAGATTTAATGTGTAACAACAGCAAGAAGAGTCCCATTTGTGCCATTTTTATTAGGAGGTTTGCTGTACCAAATCTCTAAATCCCTGTCTCAATTATTTTATGGCTCAGTTTTCATCAGACACAGAAAAAGCCCTTTAAGAAGTAAATATAATCTGTAATTAGACCAGAAGGCTTGGGGTGGGTTTACTTTAGTATAACAGATGCTATGACATTGCAGTGGTAATGATTTTTTTTTTTTTAACTTTAGAATTTGACTTTTCCTGGGTCTTATTGTAATTATGGCCTTAGTCAATATTGTTTTCAGAAATGAAAGAACATTAAAATTTCTTTGCTGTTAAAAGCAGCCCCTGTGATTTAATGTGCTCATGGGTGATGTGTGTGGATGCTGGTAGATTTTTCTTTTCAGTCCCATTCTGACTTGGGATTGAGAAAGCTAGGAACTCAATGATACCATGTTTTCTTTTTCCTTTTTTTCCTGGCCACAATAGGTGGCATGTGGGATCTTAGTTCCCTGACCACGGATTGATCCTGGGTCCCCTACAGTGAAAGTGTAGAATCCTAACTATTGGACTGCCAGGCAATTCCCAGTGATACCGTTTTCTGAAGTACCTCTAACAGTACTTCTCCACATAGTAATATGGCCCAGGGAGCACCGACTTGAGAATCAGTTGCCTGGGCATCAGTTTACAAATGAAGTTTTTGGGAAGTGACACCGTGGGTCCTGCATTTTCAGCACGATTCCTAGATGGTTCTGGAGTTCAGTGATATTTAAGCACCACTGATGAAGGATTATAAAAAATTTTAATATATACCCCAGTCGTAAATATTTTTACTGAGTTGACTTGGCAGTCGTGTGTCTAAGAATACTCAGCAGGTATGGGGCACCCTGATCAAAAGCGTGATTTCTTTTGTCTTCCTCAGAATTCCATATTTTTCGGCCAACTGAAAAACCTTAGTTTATTAAACTGGTTAGTTTTTGAGGATGGCAGTGTATTCACACATGGAAAATTTGAAGTCAGAGTGAGCATTACATGCAGCATTTTCTGAAGAGCCTAGAAAGTGAAGGTAGTGTAGGCTGTGATTTGCTACTGTAGCAACTGACAAGGGCACTGGAGCTACTGCCTGCAGTAGTCATTCCAGGGGTTTGTTGAATGTCAGATATGGGTTAAGCACGTCATTTTTATTCAGCCTCACCACTAAATTGGCTGCTTAGAGGATTAGATGCATCGTTGTCAGGAATGTTACCGGCTACACAGCACAGTGTATGTGTTACTTACTATTTTATATTTTCCCTCAGTGGGGATTTAAGCTGTTTTTGATTATGTTGTTCATAGCATGTTTTAAAGTGCTTTTCATGATGTTTACCGACCTTTTCTAAGAAGAATCACTGAGCAAAAAAAATAGAAAGGTTGACAAATTTTGAAATATGTTTCATCTTTTGAAATGATCATGAAAGGTTTTGAATATCCATAAGTTAATAGAGATGCAGTCTCATTTGAAATTGTGTTAGCAGTTTGTTAGACTCTTGTGCAGTTGTGTAATCAAATTATGGGCGATAAGCTCAGTGGAAAATAAGATGGGCATCACTGAAGTGCAGGATTGCTATCAAGTCAGGAGGAAGCTCTCAGGAATGCTGCAGGTGAAAATGCTTATGTGTGTTAAGATGCTTGAAGGCAGGAGTGTACAGACAGTGCTGGGAAGTTTGTTAGACAGTTAGAAGCTGCAGCCGTTTATAGATACCCAGCCACACTCTCTCAGGCACTTTGTTTATTGATCACATATTGATCACTTTGTTTATCTGAGCACATCCCTCTGCCAAGGGGGCTTTTGCCCTGTTCTATCTGTTCATTTCCCACTGGGCCGGGAAACCTCTTTTTCTACTTAGAAACATTAAGTACATAAGGCAGACTTCATAATTCCTCCTCCTCCTCCTTTTAAAAAAAATTATTTGTATATGGGGATTCCCAAGTGGCACTAGTGATAAAGAACCTACCCGCCAATCGCTTCTTGGCCTTCTGGCTAAGATCAAGTGAAGAACCTGCCTGCCAATGCAAGAGACATAAGAGACGCAGGTTAAATCCCTCGGTGGGGAAGATCCCTTGGAGNTGTATATGGGGATTCCCAAGTGGCACTAGTGATAAAGAACCTACCCGCCAATCGCTTCTTGGCCTTCTGGCTAAGATCAAGTGAAGAACCTGCCTGCCAATGCAAGAGACATAAGAGACGCAGGTTAAATCCCTCGGTGGGGAAGATCCCTTGGAGGAGGGCATGGTAACCCACTCCAGTATTCTTGCTTGGAGAATCCCGTGTGGAGGGGCTTGGCGGGCTATAGTCCATAGGGTTGCAAAGAGTTGGGCATGACTGAAGCAACTTAGCAGGCACGTGCTTTCATTTATTTGGTCCAGGTATTTTAGAGGAAGTGAACTTGAGTGGATGGGTGGATGTTGAGTCAGGAAAGGCCTCAGAATAGCTCATCCTTGAGCTGATTTTAGAGGATGATGGTGAGGTGGGTTGGTACAGGGAAGGCTCTTGAACTCAGGCAAACCCCTTGTTAGATGATGCTTTCAAGTTCCATATGGCTCACAGATGTGACGACACCATCCTGGAAGGCCCTGCCTGCTATGCTGAGGAGTTATTGGCTGTCACCCTTTGAAGGTTTGAGCACCTCAGGGCTGGCGGTTTAAGAGCAACCTCCGGCAGCAATGTGGAAGTGGGCATGGTGTGAGAATGGAGGCAAGGAGACTTCTACAAATCCCAAGGAGGGAGAGCTGATCAGAGTCCCTGTTAAGGCAGGGCATGGGATGCAAAGGGAGAAGGTGAGTTCATGAGAACCCAAGTGGGGGTTTGTCTTGGGAAAGCCTTTCCTGCAGCATTCCTTCAGTGCCTTTCCTCGTGGGGGCCTTTGTTAGCTTGTTGTGGCTGTGCTGTGTGCGTGCTTGAGCTCATCTCAGAGTCTCTTGAGCTCTGCTCAGAAGCACACCCCAGCTCTTCAGCCAGCCCTCTGAGCCCGAGCTGAGCGTGGAAAGGGGAGGAAGAAGAAGAGGAGAGAGAGAAGGCAGGGCCTGGCATAACCCCTGGGTGGCGATGATCCTGCTGGTAGTTATTCATTTAAAGAATCNATCCAACCAGTCCATCCTTAAGGAGATCAGTCCTGGGTGTTCATTGGAAGGACTGATGTTGAAGCTGAAACTCCAATACTTTGGCCACCTGATATAGAGAGCTGACTCATTGGAAAAGACCCTGATGCTGGGAAAGATTGAGGGCAGGAGGAGAAGTGGACGACTGAGGATGAGATGGTTGGATGGTATCACCGACTTGATGGACATGGGTTTGGGTGGACTCTGGAAGTTGGTGATGGACAGGGAAGCCTGATGTACTACGGTTCACGGGGTCACAGAAAATCGGACATGACTGAACTGAACTGAACTGAACATGTATGGATGTGAAAGTACTATAAAGAAAACTGAGTGTCGAAGAATGGATTTTTTTGAACTGTGGTGTTGGAGAAGACTCTTGAGAGTCCTTTGGACTGCAAGGAGATCCAGCCAGCCAATCCTAAAGGAAATCAGTCCTGAATATTCATTGGAAGGACCATTGCTGAAGATAAAACTCCAATACTTTGGCCACCTGATGCGAAGAACTGTCTTGTCGGAAGGGACCCTGATGCTGGGAAAGATTGAAAGTGGGAAGAGAAGGGAACAACAGCGGATGAGGTGGTTGGATGGCATCACCGATTCAAAGGACATGAGTTTGAGTAAACTCCAGGAGTGAGTGATAGTCAGAGAGGCCTGGCATGCTGCAGTCTATGGGGTCACAAAGAGTCGAACATGAGTAAGCAACTGAACTGAACTGAGCCCCTGGAAGGGGCCTGGCCAACCAAGCCCCAGGCTTAACTACATTCCAAGTTTTTCACAACAAAATAAACAGCATCAACATAAAACCAGGCTTGCAATTTGGTCACAGATTGATGATGATATCAGTTTGTCTCTGTCCTTGGATTATGAGTGGGAACCCAGAACTGCAATCTTTGAAGTTTCACCCACGGATCAGACACACTGCCTGGGACCCTTTCCCAATTGGGACTCCAGGTGTGCTGTGACATAGGACTTCCCAGTGCTGAGTAAGTCTGGATGTTGGTCAAAACCCAATTTGGTGATGTATCCTCTGCTGTTTCTATTTCTCTTTTGTTTTAATGTTAGTATATTGAGAGTAAACTAATTATCTAATAAATATCTGTATTATTTATTTGTATATAACAAGTGGCTTATCTTGTTAACAAATCCTTTGAACCTGAGACAAAAGTGAAAATTTTTGGCAAAACAGAAGTAGAGGTAATATGAGGGAGCATATGGAGATTTGACCTATTCAGGAAAATAAAAATTCTTCCCTGGATATAACACTTGAGCTCGCATCTGAAGAAGCAGATGTTAAAAAGGGATGGGAATGTCTCTTAGGTTGAGGGACCAGCAGTCACAAAGACCCAGTGGGAGAGCCTGTGTCCAGTTGTTTTTGTTGTACTAAGTCACTTCAGTAGTGTCTGAGTGTGTTGAGTGGGAAGAAACAAAAAATAGTGAGACTGGAAAGCAGAGGTTTGAACCTTTTTCCTGATTCTTTTATCTGCTAATGTCTGTAATTGACCCAGTAAAATAAGTACATCTCACGTACCTGATCGGATAGTGAGGATAATCTTGTTTTAATGCCTTCTCATTACATAACTTCCCTTGTGGCTCAGCTGGTAAAGAATCCGCCTGAAATGTAGGAGACCTGGGTTTGATCCCTGGATTGGAAAGATCCCCTGGAGAAAAGAAAGGATACCCACTCCAGTATTCTGTCTTGGAGAACTCTGACTGTATAGTCCATGGGGTCGCAAAGAGTGGATCGCAAAGACTGGGTCAAGACTGAGCCACTTTCACTTTCATTACATAACAAAAGGATAGCTGAGAGAAACCATGTTTGGGGCGAATCCCTTGATGGATGCGAAAATTATACATTCCTTTGGTGCTTTGTTTTTCTTTTAACTGAAATATAGTTGATTTACAATGTTGTGTTAGTTTCAGGTATATAGCAAAGTCAATAAATATATATTCTTTAAATTTTTTTCCATATAGATTATTACCCCCTCAGGGGTTGTTTTTAAAATTAATTAAATTTATTTTGCAAAAAAAAAAAATTGACTGCATTGGATCTTAGTCGTGGCACAGAGGATTTTTCTTGCTGCTCCTGGGCTCTTCATTGTGCTGCGCCTGCTTCTCTCAAGGTGCAGCACTCAGGCTTTAGAGCTAGCTCACGGGCTCAGTAGTTGGGGCACAAGGGTTTGTTGCCCCGTGGCATGTGGGATCTTAGTTCCCCGACAAGGGATTGAACTGATATTCTCTGCATTGGAAGGTGGATTCTTAACCACTGGACCACCAGAGAAGAAGTCCCCCCTCAGTGTTTTCTGTTTCTCTCTTTTATCTAGCTGAAGGAGCTGAGCTGTGCCCTGGAGTAAGCAGGGCTGGGGTGTTCAGTTGGCTCAGGCTGGAGTGCATGCCAGGGAGGTTGGGGGAAACTTGGAAGCCACTGGAGCAGTCTACAGTCTACTCTGCCTGGGGCCAAACCAGTGCACGTGCATGTGTTCCTCATAAGTGGAACCCAGGCTTTCCTGTTAGTCCCAGCAGTCCTCCAATCAGCTAAAGGGGCTTGTCTTCCCTGTGTAGAGCCCCAGAGCTGGGGAGCCCAGTAAGGGGCTTAAACTGCTTATTCCCCAAGGCAAACCTCCACTCATACCATCTTTTTCCTCTGAGTCTCCTCTCAGAGGCACACGTCCCAACCTGATTGGTTCTCTTCATTTCCTTCCCTATCCTGTGAATAGTTTTCTTACAGCCTTGGTTGTACTTGAGTCCTGCCAATTTACAGTTAGTTCTCAGTGAAGATTGTTCCATGAAAAAATGTATTTTTGATGTGCTTGTGGGGGAAGGGGAGTTCCATGTCTTCCTACTCTGTCATCTTGATTGATCTTTCTCTGGTCTCTGTGATTTGCTTTCTATAAGTCTTATGTCCTCTTGGTTCCTTTCTTCCTCCAATATGGATTTCATTTCTGTTAAATTGATATTTTCTAACATATTTTGATTCCTTTATTGGTTTTTCTTCTGAATTTTTTGATTATTTTCATAGTTGTTGCCCTGGATATTATCATAACATCTTAATTGAAAACAATCCAGTTTTTATTAATACCAACTTGATTTCAGCAATATGCATAAACTTTGTTCCTATATAGCTTCCTTCCTTCTCCTTCCTTTTTGCTATTATTGCCATACGCATTACATGTTTATACATTACAAGACCATAAACACAGTTTTGTTATTGTTTCACGCAGTTTTCTTTTAAATCACTTAGGGGAAGGAAAGAATGAATATATTAAAACATTTAAATTTTAAAAATATATTTCCTTTTATTTATTTATCTGGCTGCACTGCTCAGCATGCAGGATCTTTGTTCCTTGACCAAGGATCGAACCCATATCCCCTGCAATGAAAGCACGAAGTCTTAACTGCTGGACTGCCTGGGAAGTCCTTATAGCTACACATTTTAAAAAGTTATTCATTTAATTTTTCTAGCAGTGTTCTTTTTTCTTTGTGTGGATCTAAACTACTGAATGTAGTGATTTCTTTTTTCTTCAACCTGAAGAATTCTTTTTTGTATTTCTAATAGGACAGGTGCATTGGTGACAAATTTCCTGTCTGCTTATCTGGGATGCTTTTATTTATCTTTCATTTTTCCAACATAGTTTTGCTAGATATATTAAGTCTTATTTGATAGTCTTTTATTTCAGCATCTTGAATATTTCACCCCACTGTGTTTTGGCCTCCTTGGTTTCTGACAAAAAAGAGAGTTTTTCTCTTGCTGTTTTTAATATTTTCTTATTTTCTTTGACTTTTGACAGTTAGACCAAAATCCTATGATTGCAATTTTCTTTGTTTATCCTATTGAGAGTTTGTTGAGCTTATTAGATATGCAGATTGACATTTTCAATAAATTTGCCAAGTTTTCAGCTAATAATTCTTCAAATCATTTTTTCCTGCTTTTTTTCCCTACTCATATTGGGTGCTACTCATCATGGGTATATCAGTAAGCTTAGTAACGTCGTACAGATTTTTAAGACTATATTCTTTTTAAAAAAATTTTGTTTTTCTTTCTATTCCTCAGACTGGATAATCATAATTGACCTGTTTTTAAGTGCATTTGCCTACTGCCAGCTCAAATCTATTGTTAAGCCCCTTTAGTGATTTTCTTATATTTAATACTTCAAATCTCCAGAATTTTTATTTGTTTCTTTTTTCTTATTTCTCTTACTTTACTGATATTCTTTGTTTGGTGAGACATATTTGCCATATTTTAATTCTTTACACCTAGTTTCCTTTACTTATTTGAACATATTTAGATTAGCTTATTTAAAATCTTTGTCTAAGTCGAAATCTGTCTCCCACTACCACCACATAGATATTTTCTAGTAATTCTGTTTTCCTGAGTGTAGGTCATAATTTCCTGTTATTTTGCACATTTTATAATTTTTCTTTAAACTGGATGTTTTAGAAAATATATTGTGTTAACTCTGGAATCAGAACCCTCTATCAATTTGTGACCCCATGGACTGCAGCACACCAGGCTTCCCTGTCCTTCATTATCTCCTAGAGCTTGCTCAAATTCATGTCCATTGAGTTGGTGATGCCATCCAACCATCTCATCTTCTTTTGTCCCCTTTTCTTGCCCTCGATCTTTCGCAGCATCAGAGTCTTTCCCATGAATCAGCTCTTCACATCAGATGGACAAACTTTGGAGCTTCAGCATCAGTCCTTGCAATGAGTATTCAGGATTGATTTCCTTTAAGATTGACTGGTTTGATCTTCTTGCTGTCCAAGGGACTCTCAAAAGTCTTCTCCAGCACCACAGTTCAAAAGCATCAATTCTTTGGCTCTTCTTAGCCTTCTTTCTGGTCCAGCTGTCACATCTGTACATGACCACTGAAAAAACCCATAGTTTTAACTATAGACAATGTGATACCTCTGCTTTTCAAGAAGCTGTCTAGGTTTGTCATAGCTTTTCTTCCAAGGAACAAGCGTCTTTTAATTTCATGGCTGTAGTCAATGTCTGCAGTGATTTTAGAGCCCAAGAAAATAAAATCTGTCACTTTTCCCACTTTCCTCTCATCTATTTTCTATGAAGTGGTGGGACTAGATGCCATGACATTACTTTTTTTAATATTGAGTTTTAAGTTGACTTTTTTACTCTCCTCTTTCACCCTCCTCAAGAAGCTCTCTAGTTCTGCAGTTTCTGCCATTAGCTGTAATACTAATAATTCCAGCTGATTGCTGTTGTTTTCAGGTACACCCTAGGGATAGAGCCTGTTTTGCATAGCTGAGTTCTGAGTCAGATCAAGTAGTAACAATACCCTTAAATAGGAGCTTTTATAGAGAGTGGTGAATATGGTCAAATATAGAATGTGCTCTAGGGATGGGCTTTTTAACAGTGCTCCAAAAGAGGTCACTTCTTTTGGTTGACTGTAAGACGGTCAACTTTTCTTGAGTACCATGCCAATGAGCTGAGGAGGGAACATGGGAGAAGATTCAAATTAACATGCCATAGACCCCACTGTTCTCCAAACATTCAGTAGTTTTTCTTGAATAAATTCTTTTCAGTTTGTTCTTTGCCTTTGGTTATTTTTCAGAGTTCATAAAGAGTTGCTTTGGATTCGTTTATCAGTATTTTCTTTGTTTTTATTCTGAGTGGATTCACTAATGTCCTCTCTCTGCCACTTTGGAAGTTGGCTCAATTTCTCATACATTTTTAAATAAGTGGAAATTTGTATTACTTTCCCAGAGGGCAGATTATGAATGTGAATATAAATGATAAGAAACATTTATGCCTCTTTTCCTAGTTTATTATTTTTTGAGCATCAGATCATAGGAACATTTAGAATTCAATAAAATGGATATATACAGTTTTATTCATATTAGAGAAAAATGGATACATATATATCCAGCCATGTAACTTTGATTAAATAAAATTTAACATAATTTTCAATTACTACATAGTATTCCATATTTAAATGTATCATAAAAGAATATATAGCACGGGGAAATATCCACAGCATACTAATAAATGACCAATGTATGAGCCCAATTTTGTAATATCATATCTTAGAAGTTATATTATAAATTATATGTGAGATTATAAATATAAAATATATATTTTTAGAATATTTTCACTGATTTTCAAGTTGTGTTTTTTACATATTTTGTATATCCTTCTAAGACATCTTCAATCCCTTTTAGAGCAACAGAGCAACTGGGCCATGAATATATCTGTATACACACACAGATGCACATACACATATTTTAAAGGCATAGTATAATTCAAAATTTTTGAGATTTTAAAATAATCTATAAGACCACCTATTCTTTATGCACTGCATCCACTTTCTACAATTCGTTGGCAGTTTTAGCACACAAAGCTATTTACCCTATTATGTTTCTCTATAAGTACATTTTTTTCCTTTAGTCCCATCACAGTCATTATTTAACCACTGTTTCATACAGTTGGTATCTGGTCCACAAAGGCAACATGCTGCTGCTAAGACGCTTCAGTCGTGTCTGACTCTGTGCGACCCCATAGACAGCAGCCCTCCGCCTGTGGGATTTTCCAGGCAAGAATACTGGAGTGAGGTGCCATTGCCTTCTCCACAAAGGCAACATAGTCTTCTAAAAAATGCACTAGAATTGACTTCAGAATTTTAGGGTTTGTGTCTAGGCTATGAAAATCTGAACCACTTCATTTGTGAGGTAGAATGATAACTATCTCCAACTTAACTAGCTAGCACAGTTTTTAGAATCAGTTGAAATTAAGTTTGGAAAGTTTGTGCCACATCTATGTATGGGCAAAGATGTCTATGCTAGAAAGTCTGAATTTGTCAAGCTGATCCTGAGACGAGTCTGCATGTACAGGAGCTAGTCGCCTAGTCAATAGCCATTCTCTCCTTCTTTCTTACAAACCAAATGGCAATTTTATTTAGGCTGCTTAATGGCCCCAGCCTATATTACAAAATATATTTGCCAGACTTCATTGTAGTTAGGGGGTGCCGTGTGACAAAGCTCTGGCCAAGGTGATGTAAGCAGACGTCAGTGCTTCCCCCCCACCTTTTTTTTTAAGCTGTTTTCTTCTTTCCTAGAGTGTTTTCAGTGCTGGGAGGGGACATGAGGGAAAAACAGATTTGGAACTTCAACTTTTACATCCTTCAGCTCCCTAACCAACGTCAGCCATCACTTAATTTAGGAAGATCATAAATAGAGAGAAATAAACCATGTCTTGTTTAATCATTGCTATTTGGATTTTGTTATATTCAGCAAAACTCAATCCTTATCTAAAACAGGTGGGGAAAGTACTTTTAGGCTCTGGATTCTGATGAGACCTGAGTTGAAGTTTAGAGTTGTAAGGTGGGGTCTTGAATCTTGGTTCATTCATGCATTCACAGCCTCACCTCCCTTACTTGTAAACTGGGGAAAACATTACCCAGGACACCTTACTTGCAATGAGCATTAAATGAGAGAACAGATGTAACAGTGTAAAAAAAAAATCTAGCACAATGTCTGGCATAACGTAAATGCCCTGTTAATATTAATTCACTTATTTTACACTTTCCCCTGGCCCCTTGCAGCTACCAAGTTTATTCTTGAAGACTAGAGCATATAGGATGCCCTGTGGGTCTCAGTAACTCTGATCAGGCCTTCTTTCAGTCTATTTCCAACCACCTAGTATTGGGTCAATTCTTTGCTAATCTGTCATTTCATGAAACCATACTACACAGTGTGTAACATGTGTNCATGCTGCTGCTAAGACGCTTCAGTCGTGTCTGACTCTGTGCGACCCCATAGACAGCAGCCCTCCGCCTGTGGGATTTTCCAGGCAAGAATACTGGAGTGAGGTGCCATTGCCTTCTCCACAAAGGCAACATAGTCTTCTAAAAAATGCACTAGAATTGACTTCAGAATTTTAGGGTTTGTGTCTAGGCTATGAAAATCTGAACCACTTCATTTGTGAGGTAGAATGATAACTATCTCCAACTTAACTAGCTAGCACAGTTTTTAGAATCAGTTGAAATTAAGTTTGGAAAGTTTGTGCCACATCTATGTATGGGCAAAGATGTCTATGCTAGAAAGTCTGAATTTGTCAAGCTGATCCTGAGACGAGTCTGCATGTACAGGAGCTAGTCGCCTAGTCAATAGCCATTCTCTCCTTCTTTCTTACAAACCAAATGGCAATTTTATTTAGGCTGCTTAATGGCCCCAGCCTATATTACAAAATATATTTGCCAGACTTCATTGTAGTTAGGGGGTGCCGTGTGACAAAGCTCTGGCCAAGGTGATGTAAGCAGACGTCAGTGCTTCCCCCCCACCTTTTTTTTTAAGCTGTTTTCTTCTTTCCTAGAGTGTTTTCAGTGCTGGGAGGGGACATGAGGGAAAAACAGATTTGGAACTTCAACTTTTACATCCTTCAGCTCCCTAACCAACGTCAGCCATCACTTAATTTAGGAAGATCATAAATAGAGAGAAATAAACCATGTCTTGTTTAATCATTGCTATTTGGATTTTGTTATATTCAGCAAAACTCAATCCTTATCTAAAACAGGTGGGGAAAGTACTTTTAGGCTCTGGATTCTGATGAGACCTGAGTTGAAGTTTAGAGTTGTAAGGTGGGGTCTTGAATCTTGGTTCATTCATGCATTCACAGCCTCACCTCCCTTACTTGTAAACTGGGGAAAACATTACCCAGGACACCTTACTTGCAATGAGCATTAAATGAGAGAACAGATGTAACAGTGTAAAAAAAAAATCTAGCACAATGTCTGGCATAACGTAAATGCCCTGTTAATATTAATTCACTTATTTTACACTTTCCCCTGGCCCCTTGCAGCTACCAAGTTTATTCTTGAAGACTAGAGCATATAGGATGCCCTGTGGGTCTCAGTAACTCTGATCAGGCCTTCTTTCAGTCTATTTCCAACCACCTAGTATTGGGTCAATTCTTTGCTAATCTGTCATTTCATGAAACCATACTACACAGTGTGTAACATGTGTGTAGGAAAAAGGAAAATGAAAAAATGTTATAGTTTGGTTTCCTGGGAAGGCAACTGTGAGACAGAATTCAGCATGCAGGATGTTTATTCAGAAGTGCCTTTAGATTCAGCCTCTGTGGAATGGAGAGAAAGGAAACAAGATTGGCAAAGCGAGAAGTCCAGCTGTGATGTAGGCCGAGTGACAGCTTCTATTGGCTCTACAGAGAGTGCTGGAGTGAGCCCAAATCGGGCTGAGATGTCCAGGCATTCATACTACCATGTGGATCAGACACTGTGCGTAGACTACCCAGCGAAGGAGCATGACCGTGGCAAGGATGCACTCTGCTGCTGGGGCAGACCCTGAAGAGGCTGACAGCTGGAGGCCGTCTATCCACAGCAGTCCCAACAGCTGCAGCAACACATTCTTCATTGATGAGGGATCTGGTTAGAGGCTCATCTCAGTATCCTTGATAGATGAGAAGAAGAAGCTCAGTTCACAGGAAATCATAGTGCTGAAACTGAAGGGTAAACTAGCAAAATATTTTCTGATGTATCACAAGCAATAGCAGTTTTAGTTCCTGGCTACAGACATTTTAGATACTGTTGTTTGAAATGAAATGACAGAAATTAAGCTTACTTTAAACCACTCCTTTTGTCATCTTCAAAAACTTGCTTGAAGTTTTGCTTGGTCTTGCTTCTTTGAAATATAACTGGATTGTGCTTGTGGCACTGGAGATAAAAGATCCGAGATACCATAGGTGAAAGTTTTCAGTGTTTTGAAATGAAAAACTGTGTTATTAGTGAAACCAAAATAAGTATTGCTTTTATTGGTCTAAGATTACTCCACATATAATTAATACTTATGGCACTTAATCACTGAAAAAGCAATTTACATACATTACCTCACCTAATCCATACAACTATGTTAGAAGGCTGAAGTTGTCACTGTTATTTTCTTCACTTCTTTTGGCTTTGTAGAGTTCTTTACTAAATTCCTCAGTTGTGGGAAACATAAAAGCAAACAAGAAAACACATTACTGAAAAAAGAGAGAGGGGGGATTGTGTTTCACAACTTACATAGCTGATTTCATGTTTAAACATGCTAACATTTTCAATCTTCTTCTCTGGGATATTGCTGAGAATGTAGAAGGAAGGTTAGGGAGAGGTCATTGTCCTTACCTTAGCCTCAACATATATGATCTCAAAAGAAAGAGAGAGAGAAAAAATTTTCAGGTGAGGAAATTTATACTCAGACACATGAAGTAACTTTGCCAAGGTCATTATGTGATAGAATATTGACTAGAACCTAAATTTTTGGCCACACGGAGTGTCTTGCAGGTTCTTAGTTCATCAACCAGGAATCGAACCCAGGCACCAGGTACTGAAAGCGCCGTGTCTCACCTATTAGATTGGCAGGGAATTCCTGAGAACCTAAGTGCTTTTGTTCAATAATTTTTCGGTTGTCCTGCCTACCTCCTGATGGTTCCTCCATATGTCCTTTCCTACTCTTTTCTGTCTTACTTTTCTGTTCTCAAACATCACTGGGTACCTCACACCATTGTTAGGGGAAGCACACTGACTAAAACCGCCCACCTTGGTCAGGCCCTTTAGTAACCATTCGCATGAGTTGTTTTATGACAGGAGATCCTGGTAAAAAATATGGAACCAATAAGCCACCACCAACCAGGAGAGTTCTGGAAAGGTCAAAAGGAGACATCGTGTGTCCGTCCACTTCCCAGAATCTCTTTCGCTAGCATCCATCTCAGCTGAGTGATGCGTGTGCCACCAGGAAAGACTCTGAATTAGAATGATTGGCCAAGGACAACCCAGAAACTAATCCCATCACCATAAAACCCTAGACTGTGAGCCACGTGGCAGAGCAATTCTCCTGGGTTCCCTTACCCTACTGCTCTCTACCTGGGTGCCCTTTCCCAATATAATCTCTTGCTTTGTCAGCACATGTGTCTCCTTGGACAATTCATTTCTGAGTGTTAGACAAGAGCCCAGCTTCGGGCTCTGGAAGGGGTCCCCCTTCCTGCAACACCATCATTAATCCCCTCTTCAGTGGATAATCCAGCAAATATATTCCAGAAATCTAAAATATATAATGTTTATTCTCTTGAAATCAAACAGCACACATTTACCTGCTTCTAACCATCGATGTTGGGTTGTGAATGTAAATACAAAAATGAGACACATTCAACAATGAGCTAAGATTTGCTTGTTGAAATCAGGCTTTGAGTTATTGCCAAAAATCTTGCTTGTCAGGAGCACTTCATCTGATTCTCTCTATCTCTTTGTTTCTCCATTTCTCTCCCACACCATTTTTAACTATCCACCCCTGTCTCTTTCCCTGTCTCTCTGTCACTCACTGTGTATCTGTTTTGCATTTTCTTCCCTTTGACTGCTTCTTTTATCTCTTTCCCTTTCCTCTCCTCCCTTCCTTTCCCCCCACCTCTCCCTCCCATCCCTTCCTCTCTGCTTTTCTCTTTCTCTTTTATCTCTATGTGTGGCCTCTTCCTCCCTGTCTCTGTCTCAGCCTCTATCTGAGTGTCTGTCTGTGTTTCTTATATCTCTGTCTCTTGCTCTTTTTTCCCTCAAGAATACACAGAAGTTCACTAGGAACTATTTTGCTTCTAGAGAGATCTTCAGGTCTTCTAAATTAAGCCATTTTACTAAAAAAATTTCTCATAATTATCATAAGCAGAAGACAACTGATTAAACAGCAGATGAATATTTAATGATAAATCCCCAAATACTTAGTTTTGCAGAGCCCATTATGTTTTTGGAGCCTTTAAAGCTCATTAGTTAATTCCTCTTGCATTTCTGTCAGATGAATCTCTGCTTTAACCCTCCCCAGAGAAGACAGAAGTATAAATGAGGCCTCTTAATCCTCCCCTCTGCACTGGGGTGGCCCTGCCAACTTTCTTCATCTCCAGGCTTTAGAGCAGAGGTCAGCAAACTATAGCCAATGGGCCAAATCCTGCCTGCTGCTTGTTTTTGTATGAGTTAAGAGCTAAGAATGCTGTTTACATTTTTAGAGAGTTTTAAGGAAAGGAGAAATGTAATATGTGGCAGAGACCATATGGGACATGCAAAGTCTAAAGTTTTCATTCTCTAGCTCCTTACAGAAAAAGGAGATTACTCTTGCTTTAGAGAATTTGGCATGGTAACAGACAATTGTGATGTCTTCAGGACCTTAGAAACACTGAGAGCTTTTCCCACACTCTTCGAGGTCAGCTTCCCAAGAAACAGAGCCCAAGGCAAGGATGTCTGTGCAAGTGTTCAATGAGGGAATGTCCCTGATGAAACCTGTAATGAAGTAAGGCAATCAAGACAAGGTGGAAGAGGCCAGCCAAAGACATGCGTTCAGTGGAAGTCTGGGCTCAGCCTGATTTCATAGAAAGGAGCTCTGTAATGTGAAGAGTATCACAGAATTGTCCTTGTCTCTTTTGCAATGACATAATGCATGCATGTTGGCTTAGTCATCTCTGACTCCTTGCTGTGCACAGTCATGTCTGACTCCTTGTGACCCCATGGACTGTATAGCCCTCTGTCCATGGAATTCTCCAGGCAAGAATTCTGGAGTGGTTAGCCATTCCCTTCTCCAGGGGATCTTCCTGACCCAAGTTTTGAACCCGGTTCTCCTGCACTGCAGGCAGATTCTTTACCATCTGAACCACCAGAGAAACTCCAAGAATATGGGAGTAGGTAGCCATTCTCTTCTCCAGGGGACCTTCCTGACCCAGGGATCGAAACTGGATCTCCTGCATTGCAGGCAGATTCTTTACTGTCTGAACCACCAGGGAAACCCTAGTATTATATATATTTTATAAATATATATATAATTAAGCATCCATATCTTTATTAAGCTAATATATACAATTAAACATCTATATCTTTATTAAGCTAAAATTGGCTTATACTGATATCTCCAACTATAATCCATTACCTCATGGATCATTTAAGCTTCCTTCCCTGTAATATCCAACTACAACAGTGAGATCTGGCTTCTACTATATGCCATCTGTTTAATTAATAGTTCAATTCCAGCATGTATGGATACTGTTTTCAGAATGGGTAACTCATACCCTATGGGAAAAAATTTTTATCAACAACACAGTAATTAAACATAGATCCCTTTGCTTTTAGTCTTATAAACTCCACTCGTTTCTAAAGTAACTTCAGTTCAGCTCAGTTCAGTCACTCGGGCACGTGCGACTCTTTGCAACCCTATGGTTGCAGCATGCCAGGCTTCCCTGTCCATCACCAACACTCAAACTCATGTCCATTGAGTTAGTGATGCCATTCAACCATCTCATCCTCTGTCATCCCCTTCTCCTCCCACCTTCAATCTTTCCCAGCATCAGGGTCTTTTCCAACTAGACAATTCTTCACATCAGGTGGCCCAAGTATTGGAGTTTCAGCTTCAGCATCAGTCCTTCCAATGAATATTCAGGATGGATTTCCTTTAGAATGGACTGGTTGGATCTCCTTGCAGTCCAAGGGATGCTCAAGAATCTTCTCCAGCATCACAGTTCAAAAGCATCAATTCTCTGGCTCTCAGTTTTCTTTATAGTCCAACTCCCACATTCATACATGACTACTGGAAAAACCATAGCTTTGACTAGATGGACCTTTGTTGGCAAAATAATGTCTCTGCTTTTTAATATGCTCTCTAGGTTGGTCATAGCTCTTCTTCGAAGGAGCAAGCATCTTTTAATTTCACGGCTGCAGTCACCATCTGCAGTGATTTTGGAGCCCCTCAAAATAAAGTCTCTCACTGTTTCCATTGTTTCCCCATCTATTTGCCATGAAGTGATGGGACNTCTGGAGGAGGGCATGGCAGCCCACTCCAGTATTCTTGCCTGGAGAATTCCATGGACAGAGGAGCCTGGCTGGACAGTCCATGGGGGTCACAAAACAGTCAGATATCACTGAGGGACTTAAGCACAAGGAAGGTATAGTAGGATTTATCAATTGCTGTGTTTTATCAACAACTGTGATTCCATTTATAACCAGAAGATGGCAGAATTGACAAGCAGATGAACTGTTGTAGTTGCAGGGGTTTTAAATTTAAATGGTGGTGTCAAAAAAGGTAATGTTAGGTATTCTTAATTTGAAAACTTGTTTTCTAGAAAGAATTTTGGGAATGTGGAATAAAATACAAGTAAATAAACTGGGCTTTAAAAAATTTTTTGGAGTGCCCTGAATTCTCATTTTCTGTGTGTCTCTTTGTCTCTCTCATTAACTTGCCACTTGGAGTTTACTCTGCAAAGTCTAAAGCAGATTTTTTGTTGTTGTTCAGTCACTAAGTCATATCTGACTCTGTGACCCCATGGACTGCAGCACACTAGACTTCCCTGTCCTTCGCTGTCTCCTGGAGTTTGCTCAGAGTCATGTCCATTGAGTTGATGATGCCATCCAACCATCTTATCCTCTGTTGACCCCTTCTCCTCCTGCCCTCAATCTTTCCCAGCATCAGAGTCTCTCTCAGTGAGTCGGGTCTCTGCATCAGGTGGCCAAAGTATTGGAGCTTTAGTGTCAGTCCTTCCAGTGAATATTCACAGTTGTTTTCCTTTAGGATTGACTGGTTTGATCTTGCTGAGGAACTCCCAAGAGTCTTCTCCAGCACCACAGTTTGAAAGCAGCTTTACTTTGTGATTAAACTTCGATTGGCTCAGTTTTTAAGTTTCTGTTGAACTAATTATGGCATTGCTGGTTTAAACATGAATAATTAGCTGATAATTAAACCTGGAACCTTTAAGTTGATTAGTTGCATGTAAATATGATACATATTTAATGAAAAATCTGGATCCGTCTTCCAAGGCAGTAAAAATCAAAGCAAAACTAAACAAATGGTACCTATCAAACTTAAAAGCTTTTGCACAGCAAAGTGAAAGTGTTTGTTGCTCAGTCTTGTCCAACTCTTTGTGACCCCGTGGACTATAGTCCACCAGGCTTCTCTAACTTGGAATTCTCCAGGCAAGAATACTGGAGTAGATTGCCATTTCTTTCTCCAGGGGATCTTCACAACCCAGGGATTGAACCCGGGTCTCTTGCATTGCAGGCGGATTCTTTACCATCTGAGGCACCAAAGGAAATCATAAACAAAACAAAAAAGCTTTCTGTGGACTTGGAGGAAGTATTTGCAAACAGTATGACTGACAAGAGCTTAATTTCCAAAATACACAAACAGTTCATACAGCTCAATAACCGAACAACAACAACAACAAGGCAATCAAAAAATGGGCAGAAGACATAAATAGACATTTCTCCAAAGACGACATCCAGGTGACCAGTAGGCACATGAAAAGATGCTCGACATTTTTAATTATTAGAGAAATGAAAATGAAAACATCAGTAAGGTATTACCTTACACTGGTCAGAATGACTATCATGAAGAAGTCTACAAATAGTAAATGCTGGAGAGGGGTGGAGAGAAGGGAACCCTAATACGCTGTTGGTAGGAATATGAATTGGTGCACCCATTATGGGAAAAGAGTAAGGCAGTTCCTTGGAAAACTGAAAATAGAGTTGCCATACGGTCCAGCAATCCCACTCTTGGGCATATATCTGGGGAAAGCTATAATTCAAAAAGATACATAAACCCCAGTGTTCATAGCATCACTCTAGTAGCCAGGATGTAGAATCAACCTAAATGTCCATGTCCATCAACAGATGAATGAATAAAGATGTGTCTGTGTGTTAGTCGCTCAGTCGTGCCTGACTCTTTGCGACCCCATGGACTGCAATCCTCCAGGTTCCTCTGTCCATGAGATTTTCTAGGCAAGGATACTGGAGTGGGTTGCCCATTCCTTCTCCAGGGGATCTTCCCGACCCAGGGATCGAACCCGGGTCTCCTGCACTGCAGGTAAATTCTTTACAGACTGAGCTGTAGTGTGTGTGTATATATATACACATGTATAAATATACACACATGCACACACGTGTGCACACACATATAAATGTATGCATTATACATACCATGTATGTATAATGCCATAAAGAACTGTGGTGCTGGGGGAGACTCCTGGGAAAGATTGAGGGCAGAAGGAGAAGAGGGCGTCAGAGGACGAGATGGCTGAGTGGCATCTTTGATGCAGTGAACATAATTTGGCAAACTTCGGGAGATGGTAAGGGACCGGGAGGGGCCTGGTGTGCTGCAATCCATAGGGTCCCAAAGAATTGGACATGACTGGGCAATTGAACAACACACGCAGTGGAATATTAGCCATAAAAATGAAATAATGCCATTTGCAGCAACATGGTGGATGTAGAGAATATCATACAAGTCAAGTCAGAGAAAGATAAGATGATATCACTTATATGTATAATTTAAAAAATAATACAAAAGTTATTGACAAAACAGAAACAGACTCAGACATAGACAACAGACTCAGAGTTACCAAAGGGGAGAGGGTGAAGAGATAAGTTAGGAGCTGGGGGTTAGCAGATACAAACAACTATATATAAAATAAACAGCGAGGACCTATTGTATAGCACAGGGACCAATATGCAGTGTCTTATAATAAACTATGATGGAAAAGAATCTGATAAAGGAGATGTATATAAAACTGAATCACTTTACTGTAGCCAAAAGTAATACAACATTGTAAATCTATTATACTTCAGTGAAAAAATTCTGGAGATGATAATCAAAGATTTGGATTTTATCCTTACTTCCTAGGGCAAGTAGTTCCCCGACCTTCATTAACTTCTGTCTCAGATTGATTTATATGTTAAATACTGACATAATTAGCTTCTAATATGAAATTAATATTTTTAGGCTGTTTATTAAAGTTTCCTATGGGAAAATCTTTGATTCAGGTATTTTTTTTTGTGTTTGTAAACTGTGTTGAAATAGTTGGGTAAAAGATAGTGTTAATAAAAGTTACTGTGGATGATACCCAGCAAGTTTGAAGAGGGTTTCAAGAGTGAGAGGTTGGAGGTGAGACTGTTAATGCCTGGCAAGTGATGTGTGGAGATGTGGGGCTTGGGTAGGGCAATGAAAGAACCAGGGTGTTTTAGCAGCTTCAGTCTCTCTCTGTTTCTCTGCCTTCACTCATTTTGCTTAATATCAGACCGAGGTTAACTGTGATTTTCTTTCCTTTCGTACACTTACTCTTGGGACTTACAGTTTTGCGTCTTGGTGTTCCATGAATACTAAAAGATATTCTGCTCCCCATTTCAAAAATAAAGACATATCAGAAGAGTTTTTGTTTGTGTCAACAAAAGAAAAGTCTTGGTAGCAACTTTCATGTTGTAATCATTCTCAATCTGAAGTTCATCAGAATTTTGATATATTAAATTCCGCTGAGGTCAGTATTGCATTTGAACATTGATTAAAAAAAATGAGACATGTATTTTCTTTATGAAAAGCCTTATTTGTCTTGTCTTTTGATAGAGCTTTAACATATACAACATTTTGGGGTTTAATGAAAATGTCACCTTCCGTGTGTCATGGATTCACACTGAACCCCAGGTGTCTGTGAAAAGCATGCTCTGAGGAATGGATATACCCCAAGACCCTCAGACGACATTGCCTTTATTTCCTTTCATGTAGCCATGAGACTGTAACATGTTTTTGTTCCTGTGCAGTGAAATACTCTGGTGTGGCTCAGATTCAAATCTAAGAAAGATCAGAGTTAATAGAAAACCAAATGGAAGGCAGGGGAGCTGCCGAAGAAAATAGAAGCATTACTTTGTGGCCTCTTAGGCCAAAATTGCTGTGCCAGGGAAGTCAGGAAGCCACGCTGGGTGCTTTGTACCTCTTCTGTTAGTTAGATTGTTTTTCGTTGGGGAACCTTTACAAAATTTCTCTTCTGCTGATGTATTTTTAAGAAATAAAAATCAACATAAGAACATGGAGGGTTATGAAGCATGAAGTTCCATAAATATTTATGCTGAGGCACAAAAGTGGACAATTCCTATTTTCTTGACATATTGGGGTCGTATTTCACTCTTGACCTCTTGAGTTGAAAAATACAAGGAGTTAGTGTACCCTTTTCTTTCTTTTCTCTTTCTTATTTGTTTTTCATTTCTATAATGAGTTTTAGATGCTGGGAACTGCCCTGTAAGGTTCATGTAAGTTTCAGTGGACTTTATTTTCTATCCTGGCTTATAAATACGGCTTTAGAAGTTTGTACTCTCACCAAAAATAGCATAATTTATATTCAGTTTTAGTTAGTCGTAAGCTATTTAATGTGCGTGTGTGTTAAAATTGAAACTAAATGTTGTTTTGTCAGGGCTAATAGGTAGGATTGTTTCTAAAAGCGTATTTTAAGTAGTCTTTTGATTTTATTTTGTCCCTCACTTAAAATCTTTGGTTCAAAACAAATGTTTTTGCCCTTTGAAATTATGTTAAAGAAACTTACAAAGTAATCATACATATTCATTGTGGAGAATTTAGAAAATGCAAGTGGGCAGAAAAGGCGAAAAATCACCTATAATCCCACTCTTTTTTTTTTTTTCTATTCTTTTTGTAACTATTGATAATATAAAAATAGTCTATTCAGTTCAAAGGAAAAAAATGTATTTAGAAAATTCTGAAGTATTGGTAATGTTTTTCTGTGGAAATGATTAATTTTTGGCATTTCCCTTCTTCTTGGGTAGTTTCATTTACTTTGTACATAATACCAAAAAATGGTAGATGTAGTTTTGTCGATTAAACCTAAAATCAACTTGAAAAAAAATAAACTAGAGCATTTCTTGTCCCCTCTCCCACCCCTGTTGATTTCAGTTGATTAGTAAAATTAATGCATGTTTTTGCCCTCAGATTATTTATGTTTAGTATGAGAGCAGTATATTTTCAAAAACTATATGGCATAAGTTAAAGAAAAATTTTCAATTGAAATTTTTTTGGGGGGGATGAGAATAGTCAGGAAATAGTTTATTTGGAGAATAAAGAGAATCTTTTGAGCTTAAAAAAGAGAAAGTATGATGGGCAAAAATTAAGAATTATAGAAATCAGAACCTACAAGGGTATCATGAAGAATTCTAGTACAAGTCAAATAAGAAAAGCTAGACCCCAGAAGGTGATGGGAATGCTTGAGAGTTCACTGACACAGCTGGGACCACCGACTAGGCCTGAAGCCCTTCACCCAGACCACTGCTCATGCCCTCCTGGAGCCAAGTCCTGACTGAACAGCCCAGTTGGGATGCAGGATGGCACCCTGTGCTGAGGCAGTGCGGTTACAGGGATGCTGCCACGTGGTGCAGGCATGTGCTTGGGCCCTCACTCTACCTTTTCCATAGTCTCGGGGGTTTTCATGTGTCATCCCATTTCTTTCCTAAATTGTCAGCCTCTGCCTTGCTGTTACAACTTTCCATCATCCTACGTACAGATATTTTTACCATCCTAAACTATCTCTCCTAATGTCTCCTCCAGCTTTCTTTCAGAGTTGTCCACACTTGCCCATCTCTATCTCTGAATCACTTGTGAATTCACTGTATTCAGTGTGAATTCACTCTCCTGGCCCAGCCCTCCACTGAAACCATTCTTGGGACCTTCACTAATCCTACTTTGTGCACTGGTTGAGACTTGTGACCCTCTGGTCCCCTTGACTGTCAGCTGTTGAATAGCATTCTTGGTTGCTTGCAGTTGAAATTGATCTTGGCTATCACGTGAGAAAAAAGGTTGGTGTTTGGAAAGTTGGCAGACATTGCTACTTTCTCTTTCTCCCTTGGTTTGCTTTGGGTGGCAATGTCCCTAACCCTTTTCTTGATCTACATATTGTTAGCCTTCCTAAAAGGGGGTGGCCATGTCACACAATGATGGCCAAGTGGATACCCACTAGGGGGCATCTGAAAAAAAAAAGAAGAGATCTTTTCTTCTTGTCTGGAATCCAGTTGTGTGACCGGGTCATGCTGGAGGATATTGGAGTCACATTACTCATGAGGCAGCAAGCCTGTGGATAAAAGGCCAGTACGCCAGCGCTGGCAGAGAAGAAGGAGAAAGAGCATGGATTCTAGCTCACTTTTGTAGAGGTTCTGCACTAAATGTTGACCAAAATACTTGTTAGGTGACAACTTTATGTCATTTATTGCCCAAGCCACTAGTTGGCATTTTGCTGCTTTATCCAAAAGAGATTCTGTAATTGACTCAGAATGCTGTTTGATGGCTTATAGAATAGATGGAAGACTGGAGAATGAGGGAAATGAATGGGAAGGGAAGCCATGGCAAGGACCACAATCAGGCCTCTACCTTAGGGTCAGTGCAGTTAGGATGCTGTCCCCGACACTGCCCGCTGACTGCCCCTGGACCTTGGATGTTGCTCTCCCGGTAGCCCCAGAACAGTACTGTCCAACAGAAAGATCCTATAAGACAATGGTATAATTTTACATTTTCTAGTAAAAGAAAAGTGAAAAATAAAAAGCTGGATGATTTTAATACATGTTCTCAATCCACATGTATCCAGAGTGTTAACCTTTCGACATGTAACCAGTATAAAAGAATTATTAATGGGCTAGTTTACATTATTTTTGGCCACTAAAACGTTCAGCATCCTTTGTGTGCGTTGTGTTCGCAGCAGCTTTCAGTTGCATTTGCAGCTTTGCCAGTGCTCTGTAGCCTCACGTGGCTAGTGGCTAGGACTGGCCAGTGTCGCTCAGGATGCAAACCCTTGGGTGGGAGGAACTGAAAAGCGAAGGCTGAGTTGGTGACATGTCCAGGGAGAAGAGTGACTGACACCTTTTGTTTTCTTCAATCGGGGAGCCTCTCGCATGTGAGAATTGAAAACTGGGCAGCCACAGAAGACCAGTGTTCACTGCAGCAGTTTTTTCCTTCTCATATGTCTGATCAAGTCTTTTTGTCTGCTTTTTAAGAATGGGTGTTCCTTGGGATTCCTTTCTTGACTTTTTGACCTTCCCTTTTTGCCTTTTACTCAGGTAATTTAATTCACTCTTTTGGTTCCTGCTATACCACTTAATGCTGATGATTTCTATGTCTGTATCTCTAGCCCTGTTACTTTGTAGTTTTAGTCAGATACTAATTTCTTGACCAGATAGAGCCCCTTACATGTGCCACAGACTTCTCAGTATGTTGCAGTCTTAACTCTAAACCTGTTTTCCTCCTCTGACCCCTGGTCTCATTTAACAGTACCACTGTATTGACCTCTTATCAGTCACCAGGTCCTTTCATTTAACCCCTGACTCAAGTTTCCTTCTTCTGTGGACTATATTCATGTCCTGGTACCTTCTGCAGAACTGTTGTAGCACTCTTAGAGCTCATCTTTTGTTTTCTTTTGGTCTTTCCTCTTTGCCTCTTACCATTCTCTCTCATCTTCCAAGTATTCTCCTACCTGCTGCAGCCAGAGTGATGTCCCTGAAGCACACACAGGTTATCATTCTTCTGCCTAAACTGTGTGTGTGTATTTTGTGTATTTTTTTAATTGAAGCATAGTTGATGTAAAGTATTATGTAAGTTACAGGGGCACAAGACAGTAGTTTACAACTTTTAGAGATTATACTCCACTTTCTGTAAATTATTGGCCATGTTCCCTGTTTTGTACAGTTTACCTTGTCGCTTATTTTTTTCCTTGTACCTTATTTTATATCTGATAGTTTGTACCTCTTAATCCCCTACCACTGTAACTCCCCTTCCCCAATTTCCCCTCCTCCTTAGTAAGTTATTCTGTATCTGAGTCTGCTTCCTTTTGTTATATTCACTGGTTCATTATATTTGTTTTTTATTTTCTAGATTCCGTGTGTAAGTGATATCATATTGAATTTGCCTTTCTCTGTTTCACTTCGCTCAGCGTATGCCCTCCAAGTCCATCTGTGTTGCCGCTGCAGACCCTCTGCCCAAGCTCTTCCAGTTGATCTCCTTGTCTGTGTGTTGAAGTCCAGCCTCTGTGTGTGGCGCACGGGGCCTCCTTGCTCGGCCATCTGTTGAGTCTTGCTCCCCATGGCTTCTGAGCTTGAACTTGCAGTTTTGGTGGTATGGACCGGCTGGGTGAGCATACGCTGTGGATGGATGCTAAGGAGACTCTGTTGCCCTGAGCACCCGCTTCCATTCTTGTGTGCTTTTCTGTTTCCACTCCCCATCGTGCCCTTTTCACCTTTCTTCGCCAGCTAATTCTTGGGCGTTTGGAAGGTTCTCTGAAGGCATAATATCTGACAGTTTTCGTTTTTCCTCAGCCTGGAAGTTGGACTAAATACCCCTCCTTTCCATTTGCTATGATACTTGTCTCTGCCTCTTTGAAGTTTTATTCTATTTCTTGCCGTGTATTGATGAAACTGTTTGTTACGTGACTGTGGGTGCTTTGGGCTCAGGGCAGCTTCTTAGCCTTNTTGGGTGGGAGGAACTGAAAAGCGAAGGCTGAGTTGGTGACATGTCCAGGGAGAAGAGTGACTGACACCTTTTGTTTTCTTCAATCGGGGAGCCTCTCGCATGTGAGAATTGAAAACTGGGCAGCCACAGAAGACCAGTGTTCACTGCAGCAGTTTTTTCCTTCTCATATGTCTGATCAAGTCTTTTTGTCTGCTTTTTAAGAATGGGTGTTCCTTGGGATTCCTTTCTTGACTTTTTGACCTTCCCTTTTTGCCTTTTACTCAGGTAATTTAATTCACTCTTTTGGTTCCTGCTATACCACTTAATGCTGATGATTTCTATGTCTGTATCTCTAGCCCTGTTACTTTGTAGTTTTAGTCAGATACTAATTTCTTGACCAGATAGAGCCCCTTACATGTGCCACAGACTTCTCAGTATGTTGCAGTCTTAACTCTAAACCTGTTTTCCTCCTCTGACCCCTGGTCTCATTTAACAGTACCACTGTATTGACCTCTTATCAGTCACCAGGTCCTTTCATTTAACCCCTGACTCAAGTTTCCTTCTTCTGTGGACTATATTCATGTCCTGGTACCTTCTGCAGAACTGTTGTAGCACTCTTAGAGCTCATCTTTTGTTTTCTTTTGGTCTTTCCTCTTTGCCTCTTACCATTCTCTCTCATCTTCCAAGTATTCTCCTACCTGCTGCAGCCAGAGTGATGTCCCTGAAGCACACACAGGTTATCATTCTTCTGCCTAAACTGTGTGTGTGTATTTTGTGTATTTTTTTAATTGAAGCATAGTTGATGTAAAGTATTATGTAAGTTACAGGGGCACAAGACAGTAGTTTACAACTTTTAGAGATTATACTCCACTTTCTGTAAATTATTGGCCATGTTCCCTGTTTTGTACAGTTTACCTTGTCGCTTATTTTTTTCCTTGTACCTTATTTTATATCTGATAGTTTGTACCTCTTAATCCCCTACCACTGTAACTCCCCTTCCCCAATTTCCCCTCCTCCTTAGTAAGTTATTCTGTATCTGAGTCTGCTTCCTTTTGTTATATTCACTGGTTCATTATATTTGTTTTTTATTTTCTAGATTCCGTGTGTAAGTGATATCATATTGAATTTGCCTTTCTCTGTTTCACTTCGCTCAGCGTATGCCCTCCAAGTCCATCTGTGTTGCCGCTGCAGACCCTCTGCCCAAGCTCTTCCAGTTGATCTCCTTGTCTGTGTGTTGAAGTCCAGCCTCTGTGTGTGGCGCACGGGGCCTCCTTGCTCGGCCATCTGTTGAGTCTTGCTCCCCATGGCTTCTGAGCTTGAACTTGCAGTTTTGGTGGTATGGACCGGCTGGGTGAGCATACGCTGTGGATGGATGCTAAGGAGACTCTGTTGCCCTGAGCACCCGCTTCCATTCTTGTGTGCTTTTCTGTTTCCACTCCCCATCGTGCCCTTTTCACCTTTCTTCGCCAGCTAATTCTTGGGCGTTTGGAAGGTTCTCTGAAGGCATAATATCTGACAGTTTTCGTTTTTCCTCAGCCTGGAAGTTGGACTAAATACCCCTCCTTTCCATTTGCTATGATACTTGTCTCTGCCTCTTTGAAGTTTTATTCTATTTCTTGCCGTGTATTGATGAAACTGTTTGTTACGTGACTGTGGGTGCTTTGGGCTCAGGGCAGCTTCTTAGCCTTCTTTACCGGCCGTTTCTTGTGCCGTATCTGGCTCCATCTGTTTTTATTGAACTGAATCAGTGAATGTGAAAGGAGGCTATGGGTGGAAAGGTAAACTGGCCCGAACTGCAAATAGCTTTGCAGACAAAAAGCATTCAAGTGATTGATGAATGAACAAAAACAAGGTAGATTATATTGTTTTGTAAGTCTTGTCAGTTTGGGGAGAAAAATGGCGTGAGGTCGTTAGTTCTTTGTTATCCTTGTTATAGCAGTTGGAGCGCACCCGCATAAAGTGCTGCTGCTTCTGAGCTGGTTTCAGGGGTGCTGTGGCCCTGGCAGCTGGCTCCGTGGCACCTAGAGCCGCCACACACCGCCTCTGCTCCTTGTGTCCGGGATTGCTGAGGCCTGTGTCTGTTCTGTGTGTGCTCTGCTTTTGCTGAGGTGAATATGAAGGAAGGATTTGCTAGTGTTATGCCTAGAATGGGGGTTGGCAAACTATCACCCATTTTTATTAAAGTTTTATTGGAACACAGTTGCATGGTTCACATACGGATTGCTATCTTTGGCTGCTTTTGTGTTCCCACAGCGTAGTTCAACTGTAGTGGCAGAGATCGTGTGGCTTGCAAAGTCTAAAATATTTACTGTTTGATTGTTTATATAAAAAGTTTGCTGATTTGTACCTTTGTCGTTGCTGTTATTTAGTCACCAAGTCGTGTCCAGCTCTTTGTGACCCCGTGGAGTGTAGCCCATCAGGCTTCTCTGTCAGTGGTATTTCCCAGGCACGAATAGTGTGGATTGAGTTGTCATTTCCTTCTCCAGTGGATCTTCTGACCCAGGGATTGAACCCAAGTCTCGTGCATTAGCAGGCAGATTCTTCACTGCTGAGCCACTGGGGAAGCCCAGTTTGTACCTTAATATTAAGAGCTACTTAATATTAGAAAGGCAAAGCCTTATATAATACCCAAATTGGGTAGTAATCTCAAATTGCGAATTAGGAGACTGCAGACTGAAAATGGCAAGTATCCTATCTGATGGTATGGTTTTCTTAAATTTCTTGTTTTTGTTTCCATTTTGCTGCGTGTGTTACTGAAGAAAAAGTGTCCACATTTTTTATTGTGCCTCATATATATGAAATGCATATTCTAAAAATTTTTAAATTAATTTCCTCAACCGTATACAAGACACTGAACACCAGTGTCAGGTGTGTGAATTCCAAGTTGGAGAAAAAAAATTGTATCCTTGGCAGACCGCTTGGTCTGTGGAGGCTTAAATATAGGACTTCCATTATAACAGTTTAAAATGCCAGTTGATGTGTCTCCCTCCCTGTTCCCTGCTGCCTTCTGTCCTCCAGTGGGCAGAGTCCCTTCTGATAGGACCAGTTCTTTATTGCTAACTGTTTGTCTAAAGATAAGTGGGCTACTGAAAGCAGAGTCCTGGAAGTGTGAGGTTGAGGTGCTGTGTAACTGACGCTGGCATGTCCCCAAGGGGCATGGTCCAGTCAACAAATGGTATGGACCAGGCAGGACCTAAGTCTACTCAAATGCTGGAGCAGGCCCAAGAGTGCCTGGGGTTACTCCTCAGCTGTTGAGTGGTGGGGAGGTCAGGGGTGCTGGAGCTGTGAACAGGTTGAGGCTGGGAATGGAGTGGAATGGAAGATTGGGGTAATCAGCTGATGTTTCAGTCTTGCCTCTGTCATTCTGTATTACTCCGGTAAAGCTAAGGCACTTTGGATTCATTCCTTAAGCAGACATGTTTGAGATGGCTGTCATGTGAACGCCAGAGGCCCTGCTAGGTGTTGGGAGTTCAGAATGAGTACATGAGCTCCTTCCCATGGAGGGGTATATAGGCGGGTGTGCTTGGAGCAGTGAGGCAGAAGGTGGGAGGATCCCCACAGAACAATGCATATCCATGAATGCTCTGAGTATTTTAGGTTAAAAAAGATACAAAAACAGAAAACCCTTTTGATGTCTTGGAGTGAGCACTGTAACATTATGCTTTTCTTCAGCTCCGTGTTTGCTTATAAAAAAATTTCTACTCTCGTAACAATTACTTCATTTTAAGGATATAATTAAATTTATGTATTTTAGGTTGCCTGCCTGATTCGAGTTCCTTCTGAAGTAGTTAAGCAGAGGGCACAAGTATCTGCTTCTTCAGGAACATTTCACATTTTCTCTAACATCTTACGTCAAGAGGTGAGAATATGTGTGTTTTTTATGGCTGCATTGAGTCTTGGTTGTAACATGAGGGATCTAGTTCCTGGACCAGGGATCAAATCTGGGCCCCCTGCATTGAGAGCACAGTCTTAGCCACTGGGCCACCAGGGGAGTCCTGAGAATATGTTTTTAAGCTCTCGCATTGAGGATATTTTATTGTAGCTGATAGGAACATTGTGGCCCTTATCCCAGGAGCCTTAGAGCTTAAGGCTAAATTTACTGTCCAATTATAGCAGCTGTTAATGCTAAGATTATCTTTGCCTTTCCATTGTTTTCAATTTCTTATTTTCAGTTTTCTTTTTCATTTCTAGGCAATTCAGTTTTCACTTCTAAACAAATGCACCATTAAGTATGTGTCCTACATTGTAATTGGCCTGTTGTTCTTTTGGAATCAGAAATAGAATAAATAGTGAATATATAAAGTGAATAAAGATGTATTAAAACATCACTACAGAATTTGAGAACCATGGAAGAGACCTGTGGTAATGAACTGATACTAGTGACCCATGTCATAATATTTATATATACTTGTCATTTGTCTTATACTGGTTCATGTTAAACTGTGGGTCAGAAATCATGCTTGCTGACCATGTGAGTAGGGACCATTGAGCTGCTTTTCTTTATAGTTTGTACAGAACCACCCCTGCTTCCGCCCCATCTTTTTTTTTTTTAAATGGAAATCAATCTCATGAAAATTTCATTGAGTCCAGGTTTTAGGAGCGTTATTTTTAATGATCCCTCTGTCACCTTGATGAGGAGACATTGAGTATTTAATCGTGTGAATGAGATCAGTCCAGGGAAGGGTCCCTGTTGAATCATGTGGGCAGCTAAATAGATCAAGGCTTGTCCAGAGGTATTTATCACTTTTGAGAGATTATTTATGAATTTATCATGTCTGATGATTGAAAATACAAAATATAAATATAATTTTGTTTTTATATAAAAGGATAGCATTCTGTCTGCATTTGCTTTTGAAAATATGATTATTTAAAGCATCTCAAGTATTTTTTTCCCCAAGAGACGAAATGTTGAAAACTAGTAAAGCTTAGTTGAATTGTAATCAGCTTTATTATTTTATTACAAATGATGTTCTCATTTGAAAGGAAGCTAACCTGAGCTTTACGCACCTTAGGCCGGTTTAGCACCTTTAACCTCTTGGAGAACTGTGGTCATACTGAATATTTTAAAACTCAAACTTTAGAAAAGGTTAATCTGCTCTATGCAGAATGTTGTTTAGAAGTCTCTGCTATTCTGAGTTTCTGAGCTCTTGGCTTTTTATTTGTTTCAGGGCATCCAAGGATTATATCGAGGCTACAAAAGCACTGTTTTAAGAGAGGTAACTAACTAAATTTCTAATATTGAAGTATAAGAGAATGATACGCGTTGTTCAATAAGTTTAACGGAGAGACTGATTTAAAACATTACACAGGGAAATTATCGATCACTGTGTAGTCTTTTTTGTTGTTGTTTAATTTTTAAAAATTTTTAATTTTGTTGTTTTAATTTTTAAAACACTGTATTTTTTCTTTTTGACTGGTCTGGCTGTTTGCGTGTGGGCTTTCTTTATGTGTGACGAGCTGGGGCTAGTTGTGGAACAGGGGCTTCATGTTGTGGAGGCTTCTGTTGGTGAAAGAGTGAAGCCCACTAGGGCACACGGGCTCTGTAGCGTTTGGGCTTCAGTAGTTGCAGCACACTGCCCCATGGCATGTGAAAACTTCCTGGACCAGGGATCAAACCTGTGTTCCCTCCATTGGCAGGTGGATTCTTAACCACTGGAGCACAGGGAAGTCCACTGTTACCTTGGTTCTTAAATCTGATGACTGGGTAGAATATGTTGGTCCTGCGGAAAGGGCAACCCCAGTGGTCAGAATGACCCATCCTATAGCTTCGTGTTTATCTAAGGTGGCTACGTGGCCACCACAGCTGACATAGTAAGGAATAGCTACTAAGGGTACGATGTCAAGTTAATTACTGTAATACACAAAATGAGTGACAAAGTGGTCATGAAAGAAGCAGTCTGGGAGACAAGTGTCTTAGAAGTCTGTTTTTATATGAAAAAGTGTACAGTTAGCTCCTGTCTTCCTGATGACGAAACACGATGTGTTAGAAAGTTCAGTCTGGCCTGGAGAGCTGGCCGGCCGGAGAGTCTCAGTGCAGTGTGTCTTGGAGAAGCCTTCTAGCTTCGAAATTCTGAGGTTCAATATGTGGTCAGTGTCTTTTTTTCTTTGGTTGAAAAAAAGCAAAAGTATTTTAGTATGTATATTACTACAGAAAACACGTTTTAATTTTTTATTCACATACAGAGGCAACTTTTTTTTTGTTGTTGTTTTACTTTTTTTTAGATGATTTTTTTTAGATGGGAAGGATAATTGCTCTACAATGTTGTGTTGGCCTTTGCCATACAATGCAAATCAGTCATAACTCTCTATATATTCCCTCCCAGAAGAGGCTATTTTGAGGTTTAAAAGTTGATTTATAGATAAGGTGGCATATGGAATATAAGAGAAGTCTTTGTTTGGCTTGTGACATAAGTTGGTTTCTTTTTTTTTTATGAGTTTAAATCCTAGACTTTTTTTTTTTTAGGTATAATTAAATGAAATTGTGAGGCATTTGAAGTATACAGTGTGATGATTTGATATAGGTATACATTGGGAAAAGGATTAGAACATAATTTTTGATTAAAATGCAAAAGAGAATCTGCATACCTCTCCTTGAATTCTTGTTTTCTATATTTGGATTTCCCTTGGATGCTAAAATGTCCTCATTTATAAAAATGTGTTTAATTTAAATACATATGTTATAATTAGCAGAAAGTTGAAATTCTTTGGAATCTGAATTTTATTCCCAGGTAGTTTTTTATTTTGTCTTGTTTGTTGTTAGTATAGATTACAGTCTTCTTTATGAAACACCAGCACTGTTACATGTTATTTGAAGCTTTGATTTCTATGAAGTAATAACCTTTAGTGCAGTGGCGGTGTTGATGTATATCTTTGAAAAACTTCTTTTGAAGGCAGACTGAATATTTCAAAATTAAGTTATTTGTGTGAAGATGACTTCTGCCTTTCAAAATAACCATCTTCATTCTGTACTTATTTTCTGACTCACTAAGCACTTGGTATTTACTCAGGTTTCACCTGGGTGCAGGAAAAAGAGAGGTGGGCAATAAGTCTCTTTTTTATTTTTCTGTAAGATGCCAAAGGAATGAATATTTACATGCCAGAGAATACTCATTGTGCATACAAACAAATAGGTAAAACATGGTTACAACTGCATTCTGTTCTTTTAAAAATTTGTTTTGACGTACGTCACACTAGTAATTAATTTCTAGGCTGCAGTCCTTGCTAAAAGTGTGACCCTGCTGAGATGACTTTGTTTACTCAAAATGGCAGTGGTTTACTGAAAATTTAATTGGGGTCTTCTGCATTATGCATTTTAATAAAAGATCCTTCAGAATTGATTTCAGTTGAGATATTGCTTTTGTACAGATTCTCAGAGAGAATGAGAGAAGAGTTATTGCCAAATGAAACATAGCTTCTTCTCAAAATGAGAAAAATAAGAAGTGATGTATCTTCTTTAAACAAAATTTTTGCATTATAAATAGTTTCAGTTTTTACATTGTTCTGACATGAGTATAAGATCTTTTCACCAAGAGCTTGTTTGATTGTTTCAATAAGAAAATACATTGAAGCCTTAGTGAGAATCAGGAGAAAGCTTATACATTTATTCTGTGTGCGGTTTTTGTTAAAATCGTTTCATCTCCCTCACAGTAGCCCATTAGAGTGAAATTGAAGTTTGAATCCATGCCTTATAAGATAGATTATGTGTGTTCTTTAGATTTTGTGAATGCTGTCACATGGTTTTTTCTGCATTTGATGTTTGTGGAGATTGCATGCTTATCCCTTATGTTGTCCTAAATTGTTACTGTGAATTTTAGACAGAGTCTAAGCAAGGTCAACCGATTATATTCTTTATCTCACCCTTTGAGTATTCATATTCCTCATGATCTAGGCCAGATTAAATGTGGCCAAGGATTGTGGGGCAGTGCAGTTATTTCAGTAACATGGAAATGGGGAGTAAAGTCACGGCAGCCTCTGTAGCCAGGGTTTCAGAGGGTCCATTGACCCAGACACAGCATATTAAAAAGCCAGATACACTCCTTTGCCTACAAAGGTCCATTTAGTCAAAGCTATGGTTTTTCCAGTAGTCGTGTATGGATGTGCATACATGAACTAAGCATCAAGGTCTATAGGAGGCAATTCATGTGGATCTCTTCATTTAATTCACACGGTAACTTCAGTATAATTAAAACCATCAGTTCAGAAAAGGAATAAACTCTCTCTCAGATACATATTCATGTCAATCTCACTTAAAATTACAGTGAGATCACTTCTCATCTCTGAGATTGCTAGTACCATTGGTGTGAAGTGTAAAAGTGTTAGCCACTTGAGTTATTTCCGACTCTGTGAGACCCCAGGGACTGTAGCTTGCCAGGCTCCTCTTTCCATGGGATTCTCCAGGCAAGAATACTGGAGTGGGTTGCCATTCCCTTCTCCAGGGGATCTTCCCAATTCAGGGATCAATCTTTGTCTCCTGCACTGCAGGCTGATTCTCTACCGTCTGAGTCAACAGGGAAGCCCCAGCTGTAAAGTGGCTCCCCTAACTGGCTTCCCCACGAGAATGTGAACCCTTTAGGGCAGAAGTGTTCTGTGTGGTGCCCAACACACGCAGCAGGCTCCTTTAAAAAGGAGCAGAATGTGTGGAGAAAACCCATGTGTTGAGCTTAACTTACTGGAAATGACTTGCCTCTCTGTTTTCTTTTGCTACAGAAATTCCTTTCTAATTCATATCCAAGGTCGAGAAGCTGCTCTCCATACAACTTCTGGGTCAGTCAGTTCAGTTCAGTTCAGTCACTCAGTTGTGTCTCTTTGCAACCCCATGGACTGCAGCTTGCTAGGCTTCCCTGTCCATCACCAACTCCTGGAGTNTTAGAACTGGACATGAACCAACAAACTGGTTTCAAATTGGGAAAGGAGTATGCCAAGGCTGTATGTTGTCACTTTGCTTATTTAATTAATATGAAGAGAGCATCATGGGAAATGCTGAGCTGGGTGAAGCATAGCTGGAATCAAGATTTCTGGGAGAAATATCGATAACCACAGATACGCAGATGGCAACACCCTTATGGCAGAAAGCAGAGAGTAACTAAAGAGCCTCCTGATGAAGTGAAAAAGGAGAGTGGAAAACCTGGCTTAAAACTCAACACTCAGAAAACAAAGATTATGGCATCTGGTCTCATCACTTCATGGTAAATAGATTGGGAAAAAATGGAAACTTTCAGTTCAGTTCAGTTGCCCAGTTGTGTCTGACTCTTTGCTACCTCATGGACTGCAGCACACCAGGCTTCTCTGTTCATCACCAACTCCCGGAGCCTGTTTAAACTTATGTCCATCGCATCAGTGATTCCATCCAACCATCTCATCCTCTATCGTCCCCTTCTCTGACCGCCATCAATCTTTCCCAGCATCAAGTTCTTTTCCAATAAGCCAGATCTTCCCGTCAGTTGGCCTAAGTATTGGAGTTTCCACTTCAGCATCAGTCCTTCCAATGAATATTCAGGACTGATTTCTTTTAGGATTGACTGGTTAGATCTCCTTGCAGTCCAAGACACTCTCAAAAGACTTCTCCAACACCACAGTTCAAAAGCATCAATTCTTCAGTTTCTGGCTTTCNGTTTCCACTTCAGCATCAGTCCTTCCAATGAATATTCAGGACTGATTTCTTTTAGGATTGACTGGTTAGATCTCCTTGCAGTCCAAGACACTCTCAAAAGACTTCTCCAACACCACAGTTCAAAAGCATCAATTCTTCAGTTTCTGGCTTTCTTTATAGGCTAACTCTCACATCCATACATGACTACTGGGAAAACCATAGCTTTGACTAGATGGACATTTGTTGGTAAAGTAATATCTCTGATTTTTAGTAAGCTGTCTAGGTTGGTCATAGCTTTTCTTCCAAGGAGCAAGCATCTTTTAATTTCATGTCTACAGTCACCATCTGCACTGATTTTGGAACCCCCCAAAATAAAGTCTCTCACTGTTTCCTTTGTCTTCCCATCTGTTTACCTTGAAGAGATGGGACTGGATGCCATGTTCTTTGCTTTCTGAATGTTGAGTTTTAAGCCAACTTTTTCACTCTCCTCTTTCACTTTCATCAGAAGGTTCTTTAGTTCTTCACTTTCTGCCATAAGGGTGGTATCATCTACATATCTGGAGTTATTGATATTTCTCCCAGCAATCTTGATTCCAGCTTGTGCTTCATCCCACTCAGCATTTCACATGATATAAGTGCATATAAATTAAATAAGCAAGGTGACAATACACAGCCTTGACGTACTCTTTTCCCGATTTGGAACCAGTCTGTTGTTCCATGTCCAGCTCTAACTGTTGCTTCTTGACCTGCATACAGATTTCTCAGGAGGCAGGTCAGGTGGTCTGGTATTCCCATCTCTTGAAGAATTTTCCACAGTTTTTTGTGATCCACACAGTCAAAAGCTTTGGCATAGTAAGGCAAAAGTAGATGTTTTCCTGGAACTCTCCTGCTTTTTCTGTGATCCAGCAGATGTTGGCAGTTTTATCTCTGGTTCCTCTGCCTTTTCTAAATTCAGCTTGAACATATGGAAATTCATGGTTCATGCACTGTTGAAGCCTGACTTGGAGAATTTTGAGCATTACTTTGCTAGCATGTGAGATGACTTCAATTGTGCTGTAGTTTGAGCATTCCTTGGCATTACCTTTCTTTGGGATTGGAAACAAAACTGACCTTTTTTAGTCCTGTGGCCACTGCTGAGTTTTCAAAATTTGCTGGCATATTAACTGAAGCACTTTCACAGCATCATCTTTTAGGATTTGAAATAGATCAACTGGAATTCCATCACCTCCACTAGCTTNCTCTTGCTTTTTCGATGATCCAACGGATCAGGGCCCCGCCCATCAGAACTAGACCGAGTTTCTCCCTCAGTCAGTCTCTTCCATCAGGAAGCTTCCATAAGCCTCTTATCCTTCTCCATCAGAGGGCAGACAGAATGAAAACCACAGTCACAGAAAACTAACCAGTAGGATCACATGGACCGCAGCCTTGTCTAACTTGGTGAAACTATGAGCCATGCCTTGTAGGACCACCCAAGACGCACAGGTGCTGGTGGAGAGTTCTGAGAAAACGTGGTCCACTGGAGAAGGGAAATGGAAAACCACTTAAGTATTTTTGTCTGAGAACTCCATGAACAGTGTGAAAAGGCACAAAGATAGGAAACTGAAAGATGATCTCCCCAGGTCGGTAGGTGCCCAGTATGGTGCTGGAGATCAGTAGAGAAATAACTCGAGAAAGAATGAAGAGACAGAGCCAAAGCAAAAGCAACACCCAGTTGTGGATGTGCTTGGTGATGAAAGTAAAGCCCTGAGGCTTAGGATATATTCCGAATACGTTAACTATGATTAATAGTATTCTTGGTAACTGAAAGGGCTTTTGACAGGAAATGTCATCTCAGTATGGAATGCCACTGTCTCTCACCAGCTGTTTGCCCTTGGCAAGGAACTTAACCTCTCTGAGCTCACTTTTGCCTGTGTGTATTTGGACCCTCATGTTGATTGTTCTTGCTGCAGTCTCATGAAGGAAGTATTACAGCAGTATGGTCTGCTAAGACCAGAGATGAAGCAAGCTGCCTCTAGGCTGTGAGGTTCTTGAACAGGGATGCAGCCTTGTTCTGTCTGCATGTAAACATGTGAATGCCGTCTCATGATGATGAATACACACTAGTTGTGTTTGAACCAGAGGCTCACTAACTGTTACTGCTTCAAGAGCTTCTCGGCTCCCTATTGGAGAGTGTTTTATCCAAATATCTTGTAGAATGAAGTTGTTTATTCAGTTAACAAACTGCAACCTGCAATTGATTTTGTTTTTGCTGGCTACTTCTGTAGGAAAAACAACATATTGGTTATAGTAATGTACAGTTACTCTAGTTGATGGTTGAACTGAGCAAAATTGCTAATGTAAATGGGTTGGAAAATTTTTCGTATTCTTTTTTAGGTCATGTTGATAATTTACTGGAATTTTTTCTCCAAATAAGCTTACCGACTAAGAGGAAGGCTTTCTTTGGAAGATTGCAATAGTTGAATGATTTCTGTTGAAAAATGTTTTCATGCAACTCTGGCTAGAATTGTTATTTACCATTCTTAAATCTGTGTACTATTTTCTGCTTTCATGATAGTAAGAAGAGAAAGAAAGTATTTTCTGATGAGAACTTTGCTCCTTCTATCAAGGCTTTGTATCTGTGTGTGTGTGTGTGTGTGCGCGCGCGCGTGTGAAAAATTGTTTCCTTGGCTTTATCTCTTCCTTTCTCTTTTGGTTTGCTTCAGTTATGTCTGGCTATATGTAATTATGCCTAGTCTTCCCAGGCAGTCTATAAGATCCACGTGAAGATAGCAGTGGAATTTTTACCTCTTTGTATTATGCGCAGGCTTTGGGAGTAACACCTGCCACAAACTCAGTGCTCGTAATTGTTTGTTGCTTTCCTCATTCCTTTAAGTTTTATTGTGTTTTGTTCAGATGCTGTTAGACACTGTGACCATTTCAGAATGCTGGGGGAACTCTAAGGGAACTTGGAATTACGCCGGGTGGGGGCTCAGCCTTTGACACACTACAGTAGAAGATCCTTACATTAGAGAGGTGATGAAATACCGAAGAGTATATCCTTTTCTAAGAGTTCTGTCTTCTTAAACCTTGAAAAAAATCGTTTTTATAAAGCTGGTTTCACTAGAAGAGTAATTAATTCCCCCCATTCCCCTACATCTTTAATAATTCACTTTAAAGGGGAAAAAGTGATTGTAAATCTTTCCAAACTTTTTTTTCCCCTGAACTTTTAATGTGAAATTGTTTTTCAGTTAAAATCCAATGCAAACATATTGAACCTTGTTTTAATCCTACATAATTCATTTTATTAACTATGACCAAATAGAACATCTGTTAAAATTCCATAATGTTAGCTTCATGGGAAAAGAAAAAAAAAGTCCGTTTGCTCTTGGAATCTGTCCATTGTTTTATTGTCCAGGCTTTCAGTAAATGTGTAATGAGACATTCTTATTAATGGGAATATTAAACAAATGAAAATGAAATATTGCCTTTAATCACAAGCGGTTTATAAAATGAGTCACCTAATTACATTTACTTTATTATAACTTTACCATAGAGATGGTCTATGAGGAATGAACAATACTTCATTCTTTAATCCAGAGAGTAAACTTGTTACTCCTCAAATATGGATTTCAGCCTACAGTTTTTCATCTTCTCTTAAATAAACAAAGTTTTAGAAAGAACAATTTTGTAAAATTATCTTAATGTAGAAAGATTACTTTAGCCCCTCAGTGCATATTTTCTCATGTTTTGTTTATATGAAACCAGCTGCTATTTACTTTTCTCGTTCTTAGGACAAATTTCATTTGCACTGTACAGTTTTGAAAAGGCTACATATTCCATTGTTGCATGGTGGCCGTGTTATCTGGAAGGGATACCCATTCCTGTCTGTAGAGCTTCTGGAGAAGTAAGTTAATAGATGAATCTTCAGTGGAAATGTAAGAAAAGCTGTTGAATAAAGGTGGAAACTATCTCTTCTTTTTAAAGGTGGAAACTATTTCTTCTTTTTAAATGTTAGCATCATATACCATAATACTGAAATAGCTGAGTCTAGGGTTGTGTTTTTTCATCTCATGTGAAATATCCTGTCTCTTCACATTTGTGTTAATTTAGATGGCAGATTGATTATAAAGAACAGAGAATCTGACTACAGTGGCTGAACTAAAATATGGCTGTCCTTAAAACAAATTTTTTTTCTCTTACTCTGTAACAAGAAATCTGGAGATGGTCCCTCTAACTCTGGTGTACTGGTTAAATGATGGGCATCTAGGAACCAGGCTCTTTTCATTCTGCCTGTGGAACCATAATACTCTGGCAGAATTACTCATGATTACAGAATGGCTGCTGCACTTTTGGGCCCATGGCCCTTGTCCAAGCATGAAGTGGGAAGGGCAGGAGGCGTTATCTGTCACTCTGTTTACTTAGAAGACAAAGGTTTCTTGGGCCAGGTGTCTAAAGCTCTCCTGAGTTGCATGGGCAGTGAGATGTTTGTATACTTTGTGGTTTTTCAGTGTGGTAGGTAAATGCAGGCACAGAGGGTGTTGGGACTACAGATACTGAGTCACCAGCCTACAACATCTGCTCTATTCTCTCTATTGTAGTTCAGACTCAGTTGCTTCAGAAAGGAAGTGTCTCATGTACCCGCGACTTCAAATGGGGATCCTGTTGTTCACATTCAGATCACGTCTGCACTACAGATTTTTGGACATTTAATTCTACTTTGTAAATTTTGATATCTGTTCTCTTTCTTTTTTTCTGTCACCTTTGTTTTTGTGAGCATAGTGTGGAAGCTCTTCTTCTAAAATCATTTGTCAGTCTGTAATCTTTAATCTGGAGATGGACTTTACTTCAAAATTACTTATTTCTCATACATTTTTTACTTTAAAGTTAAGATCTCAGAATACCTATAGTGATATTCGAAGTAATAGCTAAAGCTTACCAAGTATTTACGATGTTTCTATGCTACATTCTTAACATACCCTCACACTGACCCAAAACACAATTCATTCTTTGTGGAAACTCAGGCTTAGCAAGGCTGTGGTTTATCCAGTCTCGCATCCAGTAAGGGAGGAAACCGAGGACTTGAAAGCTTATGACATTAGGCCCTGTGGTGAGCTATGCATTTTGCATTTTATACACAGACAAATTTTTCAGGAGAAGAAAATCATATATTTAAAATTTAATACTCTATATTTTTTTATTTTTTCTCATTTTTAAACCTTTAAGTAGACATTAGTGCCAGGAGTTTGAGAAAAATAAGTTCTCAGTGACTAAAGGTCTCCATGACAAGAAAAGTTAATCAGAGGACGTAAATGGAGAGTCTGTGCTGATAGAGATGTTCATGGTGCATAGTGGCTTGTAAGCGCACAGTAGTGCATGTATCTGCATGATTAGTTCTTCCATTCAGGTGTTACTTCACATGCCCCTTCTCTGAGGGGCCTGCCTGTGACCACGCTAGCTCTCATCCACCTGCCGAAACCCTGCCTGGTTTCTCGGTACCCTAGCAGGTGCCGTTTCTTATTTATGGATTTGTTGTTGTTCTCCTTCCTCTCTCCACTGGAATGTACTCTCTTTCGAGGGCAAGTGCTTCTTGCGTGTTTTCTTCCCTACTGCTAGCCCAGCACCTAGAAGAGTCCTCGACATACAGCACACTCAGAAGGTATTCAGTGAATACAAATCAAGTACTTAATCACGCATTTCAGAAGGAGACTAGTTTTAAATACTTAGATATTTAAAATCTCCATCAGATGCCCAGACTGAGATGTATGTGGCAAGAATTATGGAGTCCTAACTTAATTCCCACACCAGTTAGTGATTTTCTGCCGTCTGAACTTTCTGCACTTCCAGTGAGTTTAATTTTCTCCTCGTCTTTTCTTATCACATTTCCTGGTATTCTTGAGCCTTCTACAAATAGCCCTTATTTTAATTTTGTCATTTCTTGTTAAGTGTTGGTCTTATGAATATTTTATATATGTAAAAGTGTTTTTGAAATGACATGTGAAAATAGCAACTTATTCATTTAGAAAGTCTTTCATCAGCTATGTGCAACTTACGCACAGTGAACACTGGGTAGAAATTCCTCTTGAGATGCTTAGGATTGTATATTGTCTTATTGACTGAACAAGCACCGTCTTATAAGAGATATTAAGAAAAACTTTGTGTATTAAGAAAACCAAATGTGAAGGTAAAATCTCAAATGTTTATGTGTAAATCAAGGATCGTGGTTGCAGGGAGTCCTATAAAAGAACTATTGGAAATGCTTTTTTGGGTTTTGTTGTCTGTAGCACATTACCTTGGGAACATACAATGAGAACAGTTACAGTTTGAATTCTCGGCTTGAATTTACTGTGTAGTGTTGTACAAAAAAATTTGTTCGGGTTTTCCCATTATATGGAAAACCCTGAATGAACTTTTTTGGCCAGCCTAGTATTTTTCTAATTTTTAGATAAAACTACAAAGTATTGACTTTTTTTTCCTTTAAAAGCTGATCATTAGGCTGAGGCTTGGAGAAGTTAAGCAGTGCAGCTAGTATATATGGTATATGGCAGGCCTGGAAGCAGAGCCCCAGCCTGTGTGTTTCCAAAGTCTGGGTTTCTGGTTATACTTTGCTTCCTGCTCATGTTTTGCAGATAAATTCCCTATTCATTGCTCTCTGAATTTTTCAATAAATTGTGGGAAAATAAAGTGGTAGTATATCCGTGAGACTTGAACCATATCTGTGAGCTTGAAGTGGAGCACAGTTTCTAATGTTAATAGGATTCTAAAAGATAGAAAAGGAGCCATCTGTATAGGCAAAACACGATGAACAGTGCTTCTGGATTAGTAACGTTGACTTCAACATCTCCTTTACTCTAGCTTGTGTGAAGTTTGCTTAAAACTGCTTTGACTGCTTTTACCCTTCTGTCCTTTTTTGTTCCCTGAGCTTTTAGCATATATTCTGAAAACAACCCAGTAGATGGGAAAAAGTTGATAATCTTTGGCATAGAAATGGTTTTGGTATTTAGCCACATAATTAATAGACGATTTATTGACTAGTAGGGAAGCAGAAATTGATGAGAGGGTATTTCTTTTCCTTTGTGAAAATACTCTGCTTTTTAAATTTTTTTTTTTTTTTTTTACTGAGTTTGTTGATACAAAAGTTGTGTTACAACAATGCACTCTAGAGGGCGCACAATGTCCGTGTTTTGAATGTTGGCAACGGACGCTTCAGTGTGCCTGAACCTTGAAGCTCTTGCACTGGGGCTTTTTAAAAAGCAATTCGAATTTAAAAATGAAAAACAAAGCTTAATAATAGCACTTTCCAATCCAGGGTTCCTAAATATTAATCCATACATCATTATGTATCTTTAAAATATAAGAGCCAATATGTATATTTAACTTACCAGAAATATGAGTATCACAGTCTTAAAGTATTTCCCTCAAACTATTTTTCAATTACAACTATAATTTTAAAATTCGGAAGAACTGGCAGATGTTTCTTGTTTATGTATTTATTTTAATTGGAAGGCTAATTACTTTACAGATGCTTCTTTATTCAGGTCATGAAGGGTGACATAACCAGTAATAAGAAATGGGATACACAGTATTACTTTTTTGTTCTTCTTTTACCGCCCCCGCCAAATACATAATTTCAATCTCATCATGAGAAAACATCTGACAAACCCAAATTGAGGGACAGTGTACAAAATTGTCAAGATCATGAAAAAGAAAGGTGAAAGAATTGTCACACCCAGGAGTAGGCTAGGGAGATAACAACAAACAAATGCAGCAGATATTAGGGGGAAGAACTGGGGAAATTCACATAAGGTCTATAACTTAGGTGTTTGTACTACAGCAGTTACCAGTAGTTGGTTTTGCTAGTCACACTCAGTGATTAAGTTCTTACCATTTTGGAAGCTAGGTGTAGGGTATATGTAAACTCCCTGTATTATTTGAGTAACTTTTATGAAAGTCGATAAATTTTTATTTTTAAAATACAAGAAGCTGGGAATTCCTTGGTGGTCCAGTAGTTAGGACTTCATTCTTCCGTTGCAGGGGGGCTGCGTTCAGTCCCTGGTTGGGGAACTAAGGTCCTGGATGCTCCATGGCATGGCCTCAAATAAAAACAAAAAGCTGGAAAAGGAAAGAAACTAGATTTAAACCTTGTATGAAATCATTTATTTTTGAAATGATCTTCTAAAATAATGACAATTAATAATGACAATTTAAACTTACACCTTAAATTGTTTCTTTATCTAAGTGATAGTTGGTAACAATTCAGATAATATATGAAGAAGATTTTAACATGGAAAGCAAGTCTTCTGCCCTGCCCTCCTTCATACTAGTCCCACTCTCTAGAGGTACTCGCTTTTATCTGTTTGCATTTTCAGTTCTTGTTACATCCATGTTTCTGAATAACTATCATCTATTTCTTCATCTGTCAGTTTAGATACAGTCTCCTGAGCCTTTGGAGTAGAAGATGCAGTTGAGCTCGTAATACGCTGCTCCCCAGCCTTATCTTCCCTGATAGCTCAGCTGGTAGAGAATCCACCTGCAATACAGGAGACCTCAGTTCGATTCCTGGGTTGGAGATCCCCTGGAGAAGGGAAAGGCTACCCACTCCAGTATTCTGGCCTGGAGAATTCCTTGGACTGTAGATGTATAGTCCATGGGGTCTCAAAGAGTCGGACACAACTGAGTGACTTTCACTTTCAATCTTACCTTATCCTAGTGTCATTATTTCTTAAGCCCACAAACTTCCAGCATCTTCTAGCTTTCTTCTTTAAGGTGAGGCTCTTCCTTTTTGACCCCTTATCCTCTTTATCTTTTAGGTACCACTTTCTGGAATGACTTCTTGCCACCTGCGCTTGGATCCGCTTGGATCCTCGCTTGTTACCAAGACGAAAGTTTCATCCTCCCCTTCACCCACAGTCACTTCTTTCATGGCTTTTCGGGATTGATTCTAAAAGCTGAACGTCAGTCAACTAGTGTTAGTATTGTCTGAGTCTTCAGGCATAGTCCCTAGGCCCTGCAGTGTGCCAGGATTAGATTTCCTATTGTGTTGGTCCTGCATTACTCTGAAAGAGATGTTTCCAGCATCACAGTCGAATAGTCTTGCATTCCATCACTTGCTAAAATTTGTGCCATATTGTAATTTGCTGAATCATGGACTTACAATTTTTTTTTCCCTTGGAGTTTCTAATTGCGTTATGGGAGGGGTTTGCCCTTTTCATAGATTTGTCACAGCCTCAAAACCATGTTGTTTTTGTGGTTTTGTTTTTTTTCTTTCTTGGGAATCTTGGGATCTTCCCATTTCCCACTTCAATCCACTGTGTCTGGACTTCTCACTGCCTTCTTTAGCTGGGTTCACTGTTGCCTGGAGGTGTCAGAGTACAGTGGTTCAGACCGCAGGCTTTGCAGCCAGACTGCTTGGGTTTGACCACTGCTCTTCCTCAGGCAGTCCCACCCTCTGGTTCTTTACTGTCTTCTAACAAAAATATTGGATGGTGTAATAAATATAAGGATGTGTCTGCTTTGTTTGTAAGCCTTTATTTTATCCTGATTTTTTTGGGATGGTCCAGGTAATTATCTTTCTCTGGTTCCTAATATAACTAAGATTCTTTCTAATGACACATGATAATAATTGTTTATAATGATTCTTTGGTCTCAACTGTGTTAGGTTGATTTTTTTTTTTCTTAAGAGAAATCAGGTTAGTAAGTTATGATTCCTAGAGAATCATGTTGATCTTATCAGTTCAGTATGTATCCTAATTATATTTGGAAAATAAGTGATAAAATTTGTGTCTAGGAATCTTATAAACTGATACCAAATTTTCTAGTAAAGCTTCCCCATATCTTTAAAAAAAAATTATTTGGCTCTGCTGGGTCTTAGTTGTGTTATGTGGGATCTAGCTCCCCCGACCAGGGATCAAATCCTGGTTCCCTGCGTTGGGAGCCAGGAGTCTTAGCCACTGGACCACTGGGGATGTTGTAAGCACCCCTTTATCTTCATCTAAATGTGATGAGTTTTTCTGTTGTTCATCTGTGAATTGTTCCATATTTCTTTTTTTATAATTAAATTTATTTTTATTGGAGGATAATTGCTTTACAGTATTGCATTGGTTTCTGTTAAGCATCATATTCTATATTTCTGTTTTGGGAAATAGAGTGATAACCAAGTTAAAAATCACTTTGGGATGAAGTTTACTTTCTTCAGTGGGTAAATTAAGTATGTATTTTAAATATATCTTTTGTCTGGGAGAAGATGTCAATCATATCTATGTATAAAGTGATTTGTCTTATGTTGAGCAACCAAGATCTTGTGAAAGTTACACTCTCTGCTGATTTATCTGTTGTTCACACAACTGTTTACAAAGGTTCCCTCTTCCTCCTTAAGGGTCTGAAAAAATTGTGTAGCTAACACATCTTGGTCATTAAGTTTTGGACTAGTTTTGATTAAGTGAAGGCATCAGAGAAAGGGTCTGGTGCATAGAAACCTCTGAGTGTGTTCTCATCACTTTATTTTTCTGTGTTTGAAGGAGGAAATAGATTGAATTTATCCAACCTCTGCTGCTTTGCCAGACTAGATACTTTTCACGTGCTTTTCGTTTAATCTTTATAAAGTAATTGTACAATGAGTCATAAATGTCAACCAAATACTTGAAAATTGTGTACCCCGTTCCCCCTCCCCCCACGTCTAGTCATGATTCCGAGCCATTCTGTAATGTTTGTCTCTTGTAAACCATGTTATGAGCTAACAGATAGTTGCCTATTTAATACCAGTGGGAAGCTGACATTCAATTGTGTCAGTAACTCGATCTACATAAAACAGTTAACAGAGGGCTGAGTTGGGTTCTGAATTACTTGAACTCTTATTGTCTTTTCATATCAATGTATATATTTTATTTTCTCTTTTAGGGGTGTGAGTAAGTAGGTTTTAGAATGAATGGTATAGCACTTTATTTTTCTTTCCTTGTTCCTCTCCAGTATTTTATTTTGAAAAATTTCAACCTACAGAGAAGCTGAAACATATGTTCTTTTTCCAGGATTCACTGATTTACTGTTTGCCCCATCTGTTTTGTCCGTCTTTATACAGTATTTTCCTGAAACATTTTAAGTACAAAGACACAACCCAGGGTAGTTCATCATTAAATATCCAGCATATGTCTCCTAAGAATAGAGTCATTCCTGTCATAACTATAATACCATTATCCTTTCAAGAAATGTAACATTGATACATTCATATTATCTGATACATGGTCAGTTTTATAATTTTTTCCTATTGTCCTAGTGATAAAAACTGTGTGCCTTTTTCTTTTTGCAGGACCCAGTAAAGGATCACACATTGTCTTTTGGTTGCTCAGTTTCCTCAACCTCCCCCTGCCCCCACCTTGCCTTCCCCATGTGGCCTTGACATTCTCTTAGAGTCCAGGGCAGTTCTATAAATAGTGCCTTAATCTGGAAGTTGCATTTCCTTGTGAGTATATTCAGATCATATATTAAATTTTATGCGTGTGCATGGATAAAACATGGATGATGCTAGGTAGTTTTGTTGCATTGTATCAAGGATTACATAGTGTCTCGTACTTGGTGAAACTAAGTTTAATCATTTGATTACATTGGCATTCCTTACCTTTCTGTACTCCAGAGGTTCATTTCTCCTTTGTTTTGAAAAGTAATTGATGGGGTGCTGGGGGGCTTCTTAGGGGGTGCAGCAGTAAAGAATCTGCCTGCAATGCAGGAGATGCAAATGACATGGGTTCGATCCCTGGGTTGGGAAGATCCCCTGGAGAAGGAAATAGCAACCCACTCCAGTATTCTTGCCTGGTAAAATACCAGGAGGTGAGGGCCACAGTCCATGGGGTCTCAGAGAGTAGGGCATAGCTGAGCACGCATGCATGCACGCTATGGGGTAACAGTTTGAGCTAATGTGATTATCCTGTTCCCCAATAATCTTTCACCCAATAGCTTTAACATCTGTGAGTGCTGCTTGCAGAAAGAGTTTATTACATTGGTGATTGCAAAATGCTGATTTTCTAAGTACTGTCCTTTTTCTTTTAATTTATTTGCTGACATTCTTATGTAAAAAAAGAGCTTTCTTTAAAAAAACAAAAAAGAACTTTCTTCTTTTACTAACCGCTCCCACCCCCCACCTAGCTCCCTTTTTTAGTACCCCTGTGGATGCATGGATTCTTTTTTTTTTTTTTTTTACATTTTAACAGCTTCATTGTGATATAATTCATGTACCATGCACTTCACTCATTTAAAGTAACCATCTAGTGGGTTTTAATCATTCACTGATATGTGCAGCCTTCACTACAGTTGAGGATTCTTTAATATTATAATTGTAATAATTATAATGCCTTACCATTATTTCTATTTCTGATGCTCATACTAGCCCGAATTTGTGGTGGGAGCCTCTTCACGCTTACTGTTCTTAACACATTTCCTTGTTAGTCCTTGGGAATTTCCTTATTGGTGTGACAAGGTGTCCCCATCTTTGTGCTTGCCCTGCCCATCCTATAGTCAGCTGCCTCTGCAAGGAGCCCTTGATTCTTTTCAGTGGGGAGTGGTTTTTAGAAATAAAGTTTGGGATCCTAGGTATATTACTGCATGTATACTCTTTTCATTGAGCAGAAAAGCTTGTAAGAATTAAGTATACTGCTTTTATTCCTCCTCCTCATTTTCCTGTATTTGTCTAAGGTGAGAACAAGAAGTGATTATTATTTATTTTGTTTTTTAAATCATCATAATGCAAAATTGACTTCTTTTTGGTGTACAGAGCTATACATTTTAACAACATGTATTCATTCATACAACCAGCAGTACTTTGGGAATACACAATACTCGACCTGTTATCCCTTTGTAGTCATTCTCGTTCTCCTACTTCTACTCCCTGGCAACAACGGATCTGTCATTTAAACGGAGCCATATATTATAATCCTTTTGAGACTAGTTGCTGTCACTCATCATAGTGCTGTGGAGGTGCATCTCAGTTGTTGTCTGTATTGGTGGTTTGTTCCTTTGGATTCTTTCATTGTTTGGATTTACCACAGGCTGTTTATACATTAATCCACTGAAGGACTCTGAATTCTTTTCAGTTTGGGGCTGTCATGAACAGAATTGTTACAAACATTCATGTGTAGGTTTTTGTGTGAAAGTAAATTTTCATTTCTTTAGGGTAGACAGTCAGGAATGGGATTGCTAGATTGTATGGTAAGTGTCTGGTAACTTTATAAGAAACTGCAAAGCTGCTTTCTGCACTGGCTGTGCCGCTTTGCATTCCCGTCAGCTGTGGATGCCCTGAATCGCTGCCACCATGTAGTTGTGGTAGGTTTTTTTTTTAAATCTTATCCATTCTCATAGGTGTGTAATGATATCCCATGGTGGTTTTACTTTTCATTTCCCAAATGGTGTTGATTCTGAACTTACTTATTTGCCATCATTAGATGCTCTTTGGTAAAGTTTCTGTTGTCAGATTTTTTAATTGGGTTGTTTCTTACTTGAGTATTTCAAAAGTTCTTTGTATGTTAGGGATGCTAGTCCTTTGTCACTGATGTGATTTGCACGTATTTCCTGATAATCTCTAACTTGTGTTTTTTATTCTCTGAACGTATTGTTTGTAAAACCTTAAAATTTTGGCAGAGTCCAATTTGTCAACTTTTTCTTTTATGAACTGTGCTTTAATTGTAGTGTCTAAGAGCTCCAACTAACCTCAAATCCTTAAGGTTTCCTCTCATGTTTTCTTCTAAAGGTTTTATAGTTTTATGTTTGACAGTTAGATCCACAGTCTGTTTTGAGTTGATTTTTAAGTAGTGGGGTTTAGGTTGAGGTATGTTTTTTTGCACATGGATATTCAGTTCCGATAACATTTGTTGAAAAGACTCTCTTTTCTCCATTGATATGTTTTTGTATCTTTCTGTTGTAAAAAATAGTTTGCCTGAGTCTATCTGGTCAGTGTTTGGAATAAATTTGCATCGGTTCATTGTTAGGTTCCAAGCAATGTGTGTTTGTTTTTTCTTTTCCTCCTTAGGTGTTTGTGTTCATATTTTTTAACATCCCAGTTTTGAAAGATGATGTTTTGATTTTCTAAGAAATTTACTTAAAAAAAAGTATTAGAGCTGCTAAAAAAAGCCACCCAAACTTAGGTGTTTTCCATCCTTTTTCCTTCTACATCATCTCTTTTAAAAAATGATAGGAAAGACTAACAAAAACACTCTAAAACTTAATTTTGTGTCTTTTATCATTTTTTCTTTCCATATTTTAAAGAATAACCTATTTTCTGTTGAATTACTGTACCTTTAATAATGTATCCTGAATAAGGAAATGGCAACCCACTCTATCATTCTTGCCTGGAAGATCCCATGGACAGAGGTGCTTGGTGGGTTACAGTCCATGGGTTTGGAAGAGAGTTGAAGGTGACTTAGTGAGTAAACAACAGTGTGTATACATCAGTGGGATAGAAGCTTAGTTCATCTGTTTTTTCAACAGATAGTATTGTTTCCTTATATAATTTGGACCATTAATTTTGTTGTTGTTGTTGCTGTTAAATTGCCATATTATATGAATAATCTTGACGTTTAATTGAAGAAAAGATGTTATGTATTTTATTGTATGTTTGCATGAAGCATATTTGATTAGAGAGTTACCCTCTTCACACGGTTCTATAAAATACAAGATGTGAAATGAGTTACTGATAATACTCTGCTAGTTTCTGGTGAAGGTAAACTGAAGGTAAACCGAGATTATTTGACTCTCAGTCTGGCTCTGCCTTCCTAAAATGAAAAGGCTGCAAACCATGGAATTAATATGAAATATTTAATGCAAAAGATAGATTATGGATTTTTTTGGGAGGTATATTACAGCTTAAAAGAAGTTCACTGTAGTTATGAGATAAATATTGTTGCTGAGGTGGTGACCAGTGGTTTTAGCTCAACTAAAAATGTTTATGATGGGTGAGGTTCTGAGCTATGGAGTTAGCAGTGTGTGGATAAGACAAAAGAGGTCAGAGATTCTCACCTCAGAGAGCTTCTGTATGTGAAGGGGCACTTACGCATTTGAAAACNGTGGTTTTAGCTCAACTAAAAATGTTTATGATGGGTGAGGTTCTGAGCTATGGAGTTAGCAGTGTGTGGATAAGACAAAAGAGGTCAGAGATTCTCACCTCAGAGAGCTTCTGTATGTGAAGGGGCACTTACGCATTTGAAAACCAGGCATCAGTGGTTGAAAATAGAGTGAAAGCGCTGGTAAGAATAGGAGTGAATAATCAGGGAGTAAAACCTTTATCTCTGGATGAGTTGACTTTTACGTAATCCTTTTACAAAACAGGAAAAGGTAGAGGAGAGTAATAGAATCCTTGTGTTAACGCTGGAGGAAACNGGAATTGGGAGATTATGATTGACATATATAAAGGCTTCCCGGACTTCCCCGATAGCTCAGTTGGTGAAGAATCCACCTGCAATGCAGGAGACACCGGTTCGATTCCTGGGTCGGGAAGATCCCCTGGAGAAGGAATAGGCTACCCATTCCAGTATTCTGGCCTGGAGAATCCCATGGGCTGTACAGTCTGTGGGGTTGCAAAGAGTCGGACATGACTGTGTGACTTTTACTTCACTTCATGTGGCACCAGTGGTAAAGAACCTGCCTGCCAACGCAGCAGATGTAAGACTTGCAGGTTCGATCCTTGGATCAGGAAGATCCCCCGGAGGAGGGCATGGCAATCTCCTCCAGTGTTCTTGCCTGGAGAATCCCATGAACAGAGGATTGTCCTGGACTGGTGGGCTACAGTCCGTAGGTCTCAAAAAGTTGGACAAGACTGAAGTGACTCAGCATGAGTGACATATATATGACTACTGATACTATACATAAAATAGATAACCAATGAGAACCTACTGTATAGCACAGGGAACTCTACTCAATGCTCTGTGGTGACCTAAACGGGAAGGAAATCCAAAAGAGGGGATATATGTATATGTACTGGAGAAGGCAACGGCACCCCACTCCAGTACTCTTGCCTAGGAAATCCCATGGATGGAGGAGCCTGGTGGGCTACAGTCCGTGGGGTCATGAAGAGTTGGACACAACTGAGTGACTTCACTTTCACTTTTCACTTTCACGCAATGGAGAAGGAAATGGCAACCCACTCCAGTGTTCTTGCCTGGAGAATCCCAGGGATGGGGGAGCCTGGTGGGCTGCCGTCTATGGGATCACACAGAGTCGGACACGACTGAAGTGACTTAGCAGCAGCAGCAGCAGAAACTGACACCACATTGTAAAGCCACTACATTCTGGTAAAAATTAATTTAAAAAAGGCTTGAGTGGCAATTGTAGGGTTTCCCCTCATGCCATATGATATAAACATCAAGGAAGGATCTCCTGCATTGCAGGCAGATTCCTTACCGTCTGAGCAATCAGGGAAACCAGATATGTTCCAGATATGTTCGAGTCTATGGGGACTCGAATTTGTATCCGACTTTTGTGTGAAAATTGTATAAATGTTAATTATGTTGAATTAGTTTCACAGTGCTTTTCAGATCTATTATATCCTTCTACTTCTCTATATATTTGTTCTATTCATTTTTTGAGAGTTTGCTGTTGAAACTCCAACTAAACAATTTATCTATTTTAAAAAATAAAGTAGAACTATATATAACCTGGTTCTGTATTTTCCAAGTCTCCTGTAAAAGTGTTATCAGACTTTCATAATTTAAAAAAAAAAACATTTTTTTTTTTAAATCAAGGGAGGATGGAAGAGTTTTAGGCTAACCCTGGCTATGACAGTCAAATGACCTAGTGTGGCTTTTCTAAAAGAATGTATGGCTTTTCCCCCTAAAACGTTTTGCTTCTACATATTAAGGAGGAGTCCTCATCAGAGCCGAAAATGGAGAAGGACGGACTGATTCCCCATTTCTGTTTCTCCTGCAAACAAAGATGGCAGCTTTCCTTGCAGAAAACAGGCTGAGACCCAGGGCACAGCTTCAGGTGGGAGGAAAGGACTCGCCCCTCGTGGGCTGTCCTCCGTGGAGCTGGACCCTTTGAACTCCCTGCGCACTGGGCTTTTCAGTCCAGAGGCCAGGATGCTGGGGTCAGTCGGCTGCTCTCCACCAGCTGTCACAACAGATTTCACAAGAGTGCTTCAGTGAGCACGATTGTCTTCATGGGCTCAGACTGGGCAGCTTGTAAACAAGAGATGTTTATTTCTCACAGATCCGGGGGATGCGAGTCCAAGATCAGAGTGCCTGTGTGCTCAGATGCTGCGGTTCTAGGGAGAGCCCCCTTCCGACTAGGAGGCTCCTGTGTGTCCTCACGGAAGCGGGCAGAACACCCTGAGGTTCCCTTACTAAGGTCCCATTACGAGAGCTGCACTTGTGGCCTGGACACCCCCTCAAAGGCCCCACCTCCTAATACCATCACACTGGGGGTCAGGGTTTCCACATATGGACGTGTTGCTGCTCAGTCACGCAGTCGTGTCTGACTCTTTGCAGCCCCATGGACTAGAGCCCAGCAGGCTCCTCTGTCCATGGGATTCTCCAGACAAGAATACTGGAGTGGGCTGCCATTTCCTTCTCCAGGGGATCTTCCTGACCCAGGGATGGAACCTGTGTCTCCTGCACTGCTGGCAGATTTCCCACCACTGAGCCCCCAGGGAAGCCCATATGAATTTGGTTGGGGAGGGTTGGGGTAGGGGGGACAAAGACACTCAGTCCACAACAGTGGAGGCCAGCAGGAGACAAAAAGAGAAAGGGAGTCCAATTCGAGGGAAGGAAGGAATGTTCTAATGGTCAGAACTGTCTGGAGACGGATGGCTGGAGGCTGCGAGCCCCGCAAGGTGGGAAGGACCCAGGTGGAGGCCGGATGACACGCGGCAGGACTGCCATCAAGGGGACCCTGGACGGGAGGGCAGGCCTAGGACTCGGGTCCCTCGCCCCACGTTCTCCTCTGGTGGGCACCCTACCTTGTCCGAACTGAGCGGTACGGTGCACATCCTCCACGCCGGGGAAACCCAGCATGCGGCACACCACGTCCCCGTCCTTCTTGTCCCAGCCGTCATCGCACACGGTGCCCCAGCGCCGCTCATGGTACACCTCCACGCGGCCCTGGTGTGGGCCCGAGCCGTTCACCAGCCGTACCATCACCGCCTCCACGCTACCTGCCAGGAGCAACGCAGGGTCAGGGTCACTCCCCCAAGCCTGGACACAGCAGTGCCCCCCAGGAACCCTCTCTGGCTCCTCATCACCACCTGGCATGGGGAAGGGCGCTGGGCCTCCAGTGAAGGCCAAGCAGGCAGCCAGCAGAAACCATGGTGTCCCCCCTGCCCGTTATCACCCCTGCTCTTCTCTCCACCTTTTTTATTCCTTTTTTTTCAGAGTAGTTTTAGGTTCATAGCAAAATTAAAAAGCAGAAACTGCTGGCTTTGGCAGTGCATGCACTAAAATTGGAATGATACAGGGAAGACTAGCAAGGATGACATGTGAATTCATGAAGCATTCTATAATTTTTTTTACAGCTACTATAGAAATCGAATACAAATTTCAGCATGGATTGCATAAATTCTTGCTAATTACTGATCATTATTTAATCACTTTATTGAAGATCAAGGTGAAATCCACATTCCGTAATTATAGCACTAACTAAAAATGTGAGAACTGGCTTTTCTCTTTACAGTTGGTGACGCTAGATATCTTATGAAATGAGAAAAGGAAAAACTTAAAAAAAAAAAAGAAGGTATAGACCTCCCCACCCCCAACTTGGATAGCTTCCTCCCCAACTATCAACACCTGCCTCCAGAATGGTACATTTGTTATAATCTATGAACAGACAGAGACATGTCGTAACCACCCAGAGTCAAGAGATTACACCAGGGTTCACTCTTGGTATTGTCCATTCTATGGTCTGAACAAATGTATAATGATATGTATTCACCAACATAGTATCTACAGAATGGTTTCACTACCCAAAAAATCCTCTGTGGTCCATCCCTTCATCCCCACCCCTACCCCTTAGCCCCTGGCAAACACTGATATTTTCCTGTATCCATAGCTTTGCCTTTCCCATAATGCCATATAGTTGGGATCATACAGTATGTAGCCTTTTCAGATTGGTTTCTTTCATGTAGTAATATGCATTTAAAGCTCCTCTTTCCATGGCTGGATAGCTCATTTCTTTCTAGCACCAAATAATGTTCCAATGTCGGGACGTACTACGGTTTAACTATCCATTCACCCAATGAAGGGCATCTTGGAAGGAATTATGAATAAGGCTGCTACAAGCATTCATGTTCAGGTTACTATACAGACATAAGTTTTCAATTCATTTGAGTAAATACCAATAAGGAGGATTGCTGGGGTGTTCCCTGGTGGCTCAGCTGGTAAAGAATCTCCTGCCGGTACAAGAGATGAAAGAGATGCGGGTTTGATCCCTGGGTCATGAAGATCCTCTGGAGAAGGGAATGGCAACCCACTCCAGTATTATTGCCTGGAAAGTCCCGTGGACAGAGGAGCCTGGTGGGCTATAGTTCATACAGGTCACCAAGAGTCGGACATAACTGAGCAACTGAGCACCTCATGCATCCGTCATTCCTGACTATTCTTCGCACATGAGTTTATAAGCTCCAGCCAGGTTATCAGAAGAGGCTGAGGATGAGCAAGAGCAGAGACTCCTCCAGATGGAAAACAATGAGCGCAGCGGGACTCAGAGGCCAGGTCTGAGACAGAGACGCCACCCGGGAGCTGTCGTGACAAGCCAACCTGGAGCTGGCAGCCGCAAACTCAGCCTGGCCCGGGCTGGGCGTCTCGCCCTGGTGTGTCGGCTGAGGCTGAGACGTCAGTCTTGAGTTCTCCCAGACCCGCCTCGCCTCTGTCAGCACCCTGTCACCGTGGCCGTGGGCCACGCCAGGCCAGGAGGCTGCCAACGGCAGTCTCTGTGTGGGGTCATCAGTAGAGGGAAAGTGGCAGGAGGAAGCTGTGCGTTCCAGAGCAGGCGAGGCCGAGTTCAAGGTCCAAATAACAGGAAGAAGTCTGGTGCGGAACAGGCAGCGCAGCTGAGGTTCAGAGATGCCCCCTCATCCTCCGTTCTGGCCTGCCTCGCTCACTCTACTCATCTCGCCAAATAAGTGACTGACCATCTGTTAGGAGCCTGGTCCCGTTGCAGGAGCGATGGATAGATCCGTGAACAAAGTCTCTGCCCTCGTGGANTTAAAAAAAAAAAAAGAAGGTATAGACCTCCCCACCCCCAACTTGGATAGCTTCCTCCCCAACTATCAACACCTGCCTCCAGAATGGTACATTTGTTATAATCTATGAACAGACAGAGACATGTCGTAACCACCCAGAGTCAAGAGATTACACCAGGGTTCACTCTTGGTATTGTCCATTCTATGGTCTGAACAAATGTATAATGATATGTATTCACCAACATAGTATCTACAGAATGGTTTCACTACCCAAAAAATCCTCTGTGGTCCATCCCTTCATCCCCACCCCTACCCCTTAGCCCCTGGCAAACACTGATATTTTCCTGTATCCATAGCTTTGCCTTTCCCATAATGCCATATAGTTGGGATCATACAGTATGTAGCCTTTTCAGATTGGTTTCTTTCATGTAGTAATATGCATTTAAAGCTCCTCTTTCCATGGCTGGATAGCTCATTTCTTTCTAGCACCAAATAATGTTCCAATGTCGGGACGTACTACGGTTTAACTATCCATTCACCCAATGAAGGGCATCTTGGAAGGAATTATGAATAAGGCTGCTACAAGCATTCATGTTCAGGTTACTATACAGACATAAGTTTTCAATTCATTTGAGTAAATACCAATAAGGAGGATTGCTGGGGTGTTCCCTGGTGGCTCAGCTGGTAAAGAATCTCCTGCCGGTACAAGAGATGAAAGAGATGCGGGTTTGATCCCTGGGTCATGAAGATCCTCTGGAGAAGGGAATGGCAACCCACTCCAGTATTATTGCCTGGAAAGTCCCGTGGACAGAGGAGCCTGGTGGGCTATAGTTCATACAGGTCACCAAGAGTCGGACATGACTGAGCAACTGAGCACCTCATGCATCCGTCATTCCTGACTATTCTTCGCACATGAGTTTATAAGCTCCAGCCAGGTTATCAGAAGAGGCTGAGGATGAGCAAGAGCAGAGACTCCTCCAGATGGAAAACAATGAGTGCAGCGGGACTCAGAGGCCAGGTCTGAGACAGAGACGCCACCCGGGAGCTGTCGTGACAAGCCAACCTGGAGCTGGCAGCCGCAAACTCAGCCTGGCCCGGGCTGGGCGTCTCGCCCTGGTGTGTCGGCTGAGGCTGAGACGTCAGTCTTGAGTTCTCCCAGACCCGCCTCGCCTCTGTCAGCACCCTGTCACCGTGGCCGTGGGCCACGCCAGGCCAGGAGGCTGCCAACGGCAGTCTCTGTGTGGGGTCATCAGTAGAGGGAAAGTGGCAGGAGGAAGCTGTGCGTCCCAGAGCAGGCGAGGCCGAGTTCAAGGTCCAAATAACAGGAAGAAGTCTGGTGCGGAACAGGCAGCGCAGCTGAGGTTCAGAGATGCCCCCTCATCCTCCGTTCTGGCCTGCCTCGCTCACTCTACTCATCTCGCCAAATAAGTGACTGACCATCTGTTAGGAGCCTGGTCCCGTTGCAGGAGCGATGGATAGATCCGTGAACAAAGTCTCTGCCCTCGTGGATATGGTAGTGGAGGAGACTTGTCACAGAGCTGGGAAACAATTCACATGTAACTATGGCCACGTAGGGATGGTGCAGAGACAAGAACAGAAACAGCAAGGGACGGGAGCACGGAGGGCGCCACTGCGGTTGGGGACACAGGAAAGGAGAGGAGGGTGGGGGGCACCGTCTTAGATGGGGAGACAGAAGGGGACGGGCAGAGGGTGCCATCATAGACAAGAAGACAAGGAGGAGAATGGAGCTTGAGGGGCGCCCTTTCAGATGGGGAGACAAGGAAGACCTTGCGTGGAGACCTGAAAGGGCTGAGGGAGAACACGGACCCCTCTATCTTAGAAAAAACTCGCTCTGTACTCTGGCCTGACATTTTCACATCCTTTAAATCTCAAGCTTGGATGGCACATCTGCCAGAAAAAGCCTCCAGTGGTCACCCATTCCCATCCAAGCCCCCTTCTGTGGACGTATCGTATCACTTCATGTAACGGCTGCCTGTTTACCCTTTTAGGACACTGGGAGAATTCCGAGGTCAGGTCATATAGCCTGATACAGCGCCTGGTACCTCGACGTGCCCAGGCTGGGCCCAGTGAAAGCACGCACGAGTGAATGCAGTCAGAGAGCATGCGTCCAGAGGGCAGGTCCTGTCTAGTGGACACAGCCAGTGACTGTGGTGGGAGCCTGAATGGAGAGTCAGCATCATGGCAGCGTTTCCAACACCCCCCTTACTATATCTCAGGCTCTTCTGCTCACTCCCCTCACTGACATCTTCTTTCGGTAGGACGACCCCAGGGTTCTGCACCCAGAACTCAAGCTGTTGGCTCGAAGACCATACATTCTACATGAGAAAATAAGGATGTGGTCTGACATATGATTATAGTGAGTGCTGAAGGAAATCTGGAAAGTGTCATTTGGAAGCTGAAATGTTAGAATTCCCAGGAGGCTTCAATGTATATGGATGTGGCTAAAGAATATTTGGAAACAGGACAACTTCAAAACATTGGAAGCATACGGTAACCATAATTATGGGGCGCAGAGCGTCAAGTTCAAGGCTGATTCTGCCCCACGTGCCCCACACGCCAAGCAAGGTCACAGCCCGCATCAGTCCCGGGGATATGTCAGTCCCCCAACCCACACACACCCAGACACCAGACACCAGAGTTGATTCATCAAGCACTGAATGAAGCCTGTCCCTTGTCACTTGCTCCCAGGTCCCCCAGTTCAGGACTTCTCCCTACAATGGGGGCTGAACACAGTCCCTTACTCACGGGGTCAGCAGACACTGCAGGCTCCAAAAGAATCAATGAGGCAAATTTTGATCTAGCACCATCTTGTGGAACACAGCACTAAGCTATGATTTTTTTTTTTTTTNGGGTGTTTGCTATGACCAGTGCATTTTCTTGGCAAAACTCTATTAGTCTTTGCCCTGTTTCATTCTGCATCCCAAGGCCAAATTTGCCTGTTACTCCAGGAGTTTCTTGACTTCCTCCTTTTGCATTCCAGTCCCCTATAATGAAGAGGACATCTTTTTTGGCTGTTATTTCTACAAGGTCTTGTAGGTCTTCGTAGAAAAAAGTATGCTAGCCACCTTTAAAAGAATGTTTTTTATACTTCAAGTGCTACTGAAACCCTGAGCTTGACTTCCTGCTTGTAATCACGTGTGTGGTTGGGACTTTTTTTTATTTTCTGGAATGCCTAATTCTTGCCTCAAGTTGGAAGGAGAAAGTAGAATTGGAAGTCCAGGTGGAATTTGCTTGGAGGAGTCTCTTTAATGTTTTCATGTAAATTATAGGAATGGGTCTTAGAATATCAACATTAAATAGAAGAACTTAGAAAAAAAATCCATCTGGTATTGCCCCCAAAATCATAGCGCTGGCAGCTAATTAACGCTGTCCGTATAATACTTAGTAACCCATTTAATATGGGTTCTCCATCATGACTGAAAGTAAATGTTTGATGTGTCCCTAAGGATCAAATGTGTGAGCAGTCAAGGCTAACACTCTGCCCTTGGCTCTTGGTGTGGGATTTCACTTCAGAGATTGAGTGTACTGACTGAGTACAGTTAAACAAAAAATAAAGTGTTAACCTCTTAATCATAAACACTTTACTTTGATTCTTTATGTTGAAATAAAGTTAGGTGTATGCTGATTAAAAAAAAAAAAAACGGAAGCAGGAAAAAATATTGCCACATTTGTTTCCTGCACATCAAAACCCCCAAATCATTTACAACTGATTTGTGAACTTAGTATTAAACTAGTGTCACCCATATTTGGGGGCTTTTTGAGGCATTTATTCAACATAATGTCAAGTTGGGCTAGTTTTTGCATTTTCTCAAGCTTGTTTGTGTGTGTGTGTGGTTTTAAAAACTGTTTGTAAAATAGTCTAGTTCTTAAAGAATGAAAGCCATCAAAGTTGGCAAGTGTTAAGCATACTAATTAATTAGTTCAACATACTGACCAGTTCTCTGAATTATTAGTTCAAAGAAACATGTGGACAGGGATGAAATCAGATTTGGGCATTTTTCACTCTGGTTGTTTTAGGATACTCAGGGTTGCTTTGATCTGTAAATAACAGATGCTTTTTCATGCACGGTTCAGGATACATCAAACATGCCTAAAGCTTTGTCTCATTTAGGACTCATTGTTTGTATCCAGAATTGGATATACACATTTAAACTGTCCAGCAACTTCAGAAAAATCTATTTTGAGTTTGTATTTGATAGTGCAGGATACTTTATTTTTCATAATATGCATGTATAGGCCTTTTTTTTGGGGGGGTATACTGGTGTAGTTATAAAACAGTGGATAAAATTTATTAATTGCTAAAATATATTGACTTATTTAAATGTCAATTTTAAGATTAAAAACTTAAGCAGCTTTGAAAGCATAGTGTGTGTATATATGCATATGCATATATAACTGCTTATATGTGTGTGTATATATATATATATATAGTCATGTACTTTTAGCTATTTGTGTGGTAAAAATAAAACATGTTGTCTTATTTTTATTAGCTAAATATTCTTTTAAATTATCTAATAACTAGAATTAAGAGCAAACCTAGTTGTGTGCACACTAAGTTTTATAATTTACTACCTCCTCTGGCTTTTATGTGGGAAAACTTTAGTGTAATCAGGAGTAATTTTTGTAAGGAATGGCATCCATTTACTCAGTGAAAGACTAAGAGAATAAGAAGTGAGAAACCCATGACGTCTCATTTCCCTCAGTGGCTGAGCAGAAGGCTCCCATCACAGGCCATGCTTCAGCCCAGTGTTAGATGCGGGGGCCCATGTGACAGGAGTGCAGGCCTTGTCCTCTGCTGTATAAGCCTCCTGTTTAGAATTAATCTTAGAAATACTAAATAATGTGCTCAGTTGTGTCCGACTCTGCAACCCTATGGACTGTAGTCTGCCAGACTCCTCTGTCCATGGTATTCTCCAGGCAAGAATACTGGAGTGGGTTGCCATTTTCTGTTCCAGGAGATCTTCCCAATCCAGGAATCGAACCTCCGTCTCTTGCATCTTCTGCATTGGCAGGCGGATTCTTAACCACTGTGCCACCTGGAAAGCTCTGTTAAATGATAATGCCTTGTATTAATGAGAGAGTATAGAAATACCCTTTTCTTTATTATTTTTTTATTTTTATTTTTTTCAGTTTTTAAAGGCTTTATTGGTAAATATGCTTTAGGAAATAAACATCCATCCTACTGCTTCCATATCAGTGGAATGAAGAGCTGTGCCCAGGAACACAGGAGGTGGTGCCTGAAGGAACTGATGCTCTGACCACCTCTTATTCATATATCCAGTCAAAAGCACAGACTTGTATTCAATCAATTCTTCAGGCTTAAACCACAAGCTGATTTCTTTTTCAGCACTTTTTACTGAATCACTGCCATGAATGATCCTGCCAACTTGAATGCAGAAGTCACCACGAATGGTGCCTGGCTTAGAATCTGCTGGGTTGGTCTCCCCAAGCATCACTCGTCCTGTCTTCACTACATTCAGGCCCTCCCAGACCATGGCCACAACTGGCCCTGAGTTCATATACTTCACCAGGCCCAGAAAGAATGGGCGGTCTTTCAGGTCAGTGTAGTGCTGCTTCAGGAGTTCCTCAGAGGCCTGAAGGAACTTGATGGCCACAAGGCGGAATCCCTTCTGCTCGAAGCGCTTGATGATCTCGCCCACCAGGCCGCACTGCACGCCGTGGGGCTTGATAGCAGTAAAGGTGCGCTCCGCGTGGGCCATGGTCTGCTAAGGGGGCGAGCGTGGGTGCGGGTAGCGATGTCGGCCTGAGCCGAGAGCTGAGCCGAGAGCAGAGCAACCTACTGAAAAATACCCTTTTCTTTAGTATAAAGTTATTTTTTTCTTTTTGCTTATTAGGCTACATGAGGTTTCATAACACATTCTATTTTTGTGGCTTTTTAAAATCAAACTGTTACTTAGCCATAGTTTCTATACTCCATTAGGTATCAGGATTCCAAAGTTCTCGTAGCATTTATGTCACTCACTACTGTCTTGTGCCTTTTAAAGTTGTTTAATCTCTCTGGGTGCTGGTATTCTTACAATGAAAGTGAAAGTCGCTCAATCATGTCTTGACTCTTTGCGACCCCATGGACTGTACGGTCCATGGAATTCTCCAGGCCAGAATACTGGAGTAGGTAGTCTTTCCTTTCTCCAGGGGATCTTCCCAACCCAGGGATCAAACCCAAGTCTCCTGCATTGCAGGGGGATTCTTTACCAGCTGAGCCACCGGGGAAGCCCTAGATAGTTAATAAAATGGTTGGTAGACTTGTGGGCCTGTACCTGAACACGCCCTGTTTCTGTTAGACAGCTTGACTGGCCCAGAGCCACTCTCACTCATGTGTCTTGTCTGAGGCTGCTTTCACATTGCACTGGCAGAACACTCTTGGCAGAGCTTAAAATATTTATTGTCTTATAAAAAAAAACTTTGCTGAATCTTGGACTAAATCTGTCTCCATGGCCTATCTGAGATTGCCTTTATGTCAGCGTCTCATCGATTCTTATGGTTAGTGGTCTCTATCTAAAGGATGCAGGTCTTTCCTGGTGGGTCAGGCGGTAAAGAATTGCCTCTAAGTCAGAAAACACAGGTTTGATCCCTGGGTTGGGAAGATCCCCTGGAGAAGGGAGTGGCTACTCACTCCAGTATTCCAGTATTTAAAGGATATAATATATCATATACCATGATTCAGTGTTCACTTTTCCCCACTACTGACTTTGCTGCTACGAGGACAAAGGAAATACTGACTAGATCACTGGTTCTCAGAGAGTAGTCCCTGGACCAGTTACAGCAGTGTTACCAGGGAGCTGTATAGAAATGCAGATTCCCAGGCCTCAAACCTTTGAGTCAGAAATTTTGGGGTTAAGACGTGGAACCTGTGCTTTACAAGCCTTCCACATGTGATGCACACTGATGTGTGAGATCCACTAGGGTAGATGATACCAAGTTCATTTACAAGATTGTCTTGATTCCTTTTCAAGAAAAAAACGCAAATTTCTACAACCATTTGATAAATTATGAGAAAAATTAAATGTTGCATAGTATTGCAGAAACTAAGGCTTCCCTGGTAAGCTCAGTGGTAAAGAATCTGCCTGTCAATTCAGGAGACATGGGATTGATCCCTGAGTTGGGTAGGTCCCCTGGAGAAGAACCCACTCCAGTATTCTTGCCTGGGAAAATCCCATGGACAGAGGAGCCTTGTGGACAACATGTAGTCCATGGGGTTGCAAAAGAGTCAGACAAGACTTAGTGACTAAACAACAAACAGCAACCGTTACAAAAACTGGAGAAATTACTAGTTTTTCTTCTCCAGGAAAGCCTGTTATCACAAATCACCATTTTTTTTTTTAAATAATGAGAAATTCCTGAAAGGTATGCCTGTGTGACGTTCAGCATAATTTTCTTTTTCTTTTTTTTGTGGACAAAAAGGAAAGTAACCTTGACTTCTTCATGGGATTTTCTCTCTTTTTTTGTGGGAGATTACTTTGTAACTAATGAAACAAACAGTTTTCACAATAAAAGAATTACATCAGCTTTTTTTTTTTTGGCTTGTAAAGTGAAGGCTTTAAGAAAAGAACACTTAGGGGGTACAATAGCCTGTCTGCTGTGGCTGCCTTTCTTACCCGTTTTGTTAGAATCGTGTTAAATTGACTTTTTCCTGACACTGGAAACCACTACAGTTCTGAGCACCAATCAGACTCCTCCTCTCTGTTAAGAAAGATCACAAACATAGAGCTTCATATTCAGTCTCAAGGAGAGGAACAGAAAAATGGTATATGTCAAGAAAGCATTACAGAATGATGTTGTTATTTGGAGAATTGCTTTCATCTCTGAGATTCCTCACACCTGCTTCATTTGGCACAGACTGTTTCCATCTCATGGCAACCAGTCTTTGCTCTTCCCCAAGTCCCAGAGTACAGACATCACATGACAATAAGAAAACTTTCGAACATAAAAACTCCCTTAAAGGTGGCATCTAAAATGCACTGTATGTAAGCTGAATTAACCACATTTTGTTTAAAAGGGACCCTTAGTTTTTTTTGTGTGTGTGTAACAGCATACACATAAATACACTTACACATACATATATATACACACACATATGATATATGTCTGAATGTGTATAAACATTTCCATGTATGTGCGTGTGTGTATTGAAAACAATGCATACAACAAATTTTTGTATATTTGGCCCTCTAATACTGTATTTTTAACTGCCTCTAAAACCTGAGTTAATTTTCAGTCACTAACAGAGTTCTGTAGGCTGAATTTATGCTGGTTGCTTTTACTTTCTCTTAAAAATCTTTTAAAAAGATATTTACTTATTTTTTGCTTTTAAAAAATGCACCAAAAATATAATTAAAAGGTACAAAACATATGTGTGTGTGTGTATATGTGTGTGTAACGATCCTCTAATTGAGAGTTAGATATTTCCAAATACTAATAATACAGTAAATTCTTTGAAGTCTTCTTTTCTTTGGATAAACAGTTTCTGTCTTTTAGGTTATAGGTGTTTTTGTTTCTGTTTTTAATTAAAGATACAATTATTTGCATGTCATTCAACTCCTTGACACACTTCCTCCATGCTAGGAATTTTTGAAAAGAGAGTATTTATTTGCTTCAGTATTTATTTTCAGTGGGTAGAATCAGACTTCTTTTTTACATCTTATAGATGACATATTTCGCTCTCCCTGGGCAAAATCCAGTTAAACATAATAGTATTTAATATTTAATAAATTACCAAGCTTTTGGAACCATCTGGAACTTTATTTTCTTTGCACGCAGCATCTGAGTTTCAGCTGTTAGCATTTCTCCTTTGCTCTAGGAAGGGTCAATTGCTTTTAAAGTCTTTGATGCTTGCTGTGTCAGCCCTTTTCGTATTTTTCAAATGCCCGTGTAAAAGGGCTTTTCATCCATTCATGCTGATAATTCTTTTGAACTTGAGGTTTCAACCAAACTAATCAAATTTAATTATAGCTCAAATCCCGTTATAGTGAACTCCAGTAGACTTCTAGCCTAGATAATTATTTATTTTTTGTTATCCTGGAATTTAGCCATTACCAATGTTACTAAAAGTGGGTGGGCCCTATACTGTATTTTGGGAGATATTTTTGTAATATTTTTTGTTATATTCCAGATTTTGTTATATTGACATCGGTAAATATGAATTTGAACTTTTATTCTTCTCTAGAGAAAATATTGTTAGTCTGAAGTAAAATTTCTCTTTCTTTAGATAAAGAAAATAAAGCGAATTCTATACTTCAGGTGATCTTTTTCTGTTCATCTGTAACAGATTTTGAACAATTCAATTCTAAAAACTACTTTATGAAAGAATCCTTCAGGTTTGTTGTTGCTGATGCTTGTTTTTTTGTTTGTTTTGAAGATTCTAGACAGAATGGGGTTTTAAATGAAGCCTCCTGGGAGGCTTCATAATACTGTGGTTTATGCTTTTTTTTCATTTGCTTCATTAAAAAAGATTTGGGCAATATTATTTACTGAAGACACAAAGTAGGAAATATTTATGTTTTAGACTGCAATATATATTTAAGGGAAGTGAACTAATAATGACCTTTTTAGTGCTTTCTTCAAAGTGATTGCTAACACATGTATATTATGTGTTAGCATCTTGTTAAATTTACTTGTTAATCTGTACTTATGCTTCTGTATATGAGAGTTGTTTTTACCAACAGTTTAAACTTATGTCCATTTTTAAATGAGGTTTTGTTTGGATTTCTAAGCAGATTTGGGAGTTGTGGCATTTAAAATACTTTAAGTTCCTTTTTATCTCTAAATAGAGTATACATTTTAATAATATTAGAGCAGTTTTTGATCTGTAAGAATAAATGACTTTCCTCAGAGTTTTTGACTCTGAAAGAGAAAGTAGGCTTAGTGAAGAAGAGCGAGTACCAGAGGTCCTGTTAATCATGAAAACTGAATTTTCTTTTTAAAATTCATGTCAAAACTTCTAGTTCCTCTAAATTTATTACAGTGAGGGCTCTTGTTTCAAAAGGAAGGGGATGTGAGTTACTTTACACGCTGGCTGTTGTGAAGCGTGATACACTTTACACGCTGGCTGTTGTGAAGCGTGATACACTTTACACGCTGGCTGTTGTGAAGCATAGTACACTTTACACACTGGCTGTTGTGAAGCGTGATACACTTTACACGCTGGCTGTTATGAAGCGTGATACACTTTACACACTGGCTGTTGTGAAGCGTGCTCCCGCTTGCCAGGTTGCTGCGGGCTTCGCAGGCCCGCCTTACAGGGATTGTGGTAGTGATGCCGCCGTGTGTCGTGCCTGTGCAGCTGCCCTGTGTCAGGCAGGTGTGCCCGTCAGTCTCTGGTGAGCTTAGAATTGTTTGCCCTCGTTCACACTCTGGTCAGGAAGCATGACCAGTTCTGGAATGCCTTTTGACTTGGATGCAAGAGGGTGTGATACCCACGTATGATTGCCACCATTCTTACATGAGCAGAAGTACAGACTATCATTAGGAAAATCAGACTCTGACTGTCAAGTGGCCTGGATCTTGCTAAGCCAACATAATTTCTAGACAGCAGAGAGTTAAGGTTTTTGTGTAGAAAAAAAAAATGTTTGCATTTCCTTACATGTTCAGACAGAGGACACTGAGCCTTGTTCAGCTTTTTCTTATCTAAGTGTTGGCACATACATAACTAAGATTGATGAAGCATATTTTATCCATAGGTACAGGTGGTGAGAGAGATGGAACTCGCCGCCCGCAGATGTCAGCATGAGAAGGGTGATGGGTGGTGGCTGGGAGGTTGGCCTCCGAGGGGAGCCTTTCTGGGTTCAGGTCTGAACTCCACACTCACTACTCTAGGTCCTTAGGCCATTATTTAATCCCACTTTCCTCGTTTTCTTCATCTTTATGGTGAGGGTGATGATAATACCTGCCTCATAAGGTTGTTGGAAAGATGATATATGTTCATACATAAAAAGTATCTCGGCAAGTGCCTGACAGAGGAGTCTGTTATGATTTAAGTAATTGTTGTGGCTGCGATATTGTTTTGGTCGTGAGAATCACCCTTGAACTTGCTGGCCTCCCCCAGGAGCCTTGTCATGTAGCTTCATCCTGCCCCTCTGTCTCATGCCCTGAACATACCCTGAATAGGCCCTGAATTCCATCTCTCTGGAGCCTCTTCATTGGCCCTTATTATAATTTCCAGACCATACATTTCAAAGAGGTGGTTCCAAATGCTGGACCCATAAAGTATTTTAAAACTATAAGCCAACTTGTTAAAATTGAGTGATTTCAAACACAACTCGAGATATCCAAGTTTCCCTGGGAAGTCAGACTCTCTGGCAGCGTTGAGCCCACATTCCTACGGGGTAGCAGCTGAGCTGAGCTGAGCAGCAGCTCTCTCCTTAGGTAGAGCTTGCCCTTCTCATCACTGGAGTGTCTACCGCTTCCCGTTGTTTTGACCCCTTCCTCACATCAGCCTTTTATATATGATTTGCTTGGCCCATGTGATAGTAACTTGCTGCCAGAGGTTTAGACTAAGCACAGGTTCTCAACTCTGTGCTATGCACAGTCAAGCTCCGCTTGTCCTTCCCTGGTAGGTCACCAAATTCTGATCCATTTATAAAACATACATTTGTTAAGGTCAAGTATACATCATGGTATTTTGGGCTTGCCTGTGCAAAGAAACACTGAGCCGTGCAGATGTGTCTGTGTTGTCAAGCAGGATGCAACTTGCTGAAAATCAGAGGTAAAAACGTTAGCCCGTGTTCAAGCTCAAGTCAAGGAAGAGTGACTTAAAGCACAAGCCAAAGAAAATGGGGATGCAGGTGAGCTTTGCCTCCTGAGTGTGTAAGAGGGCAGTCGGGGTATGTCACCTGTGATGCCTTCCGCAGGCTCTCTCACCTCTGGCACCAGTGACATTGTCTGCCTGATAATCCTGTGGTCTGCAGCCTCTCCTCTGCATTATTGGATGTTGAACCATATCCTTGGCCTGTAAGAACTGGATGCTGGAAACAGTGTCCATTCTCCCCAGTCATGACATCCAGCTGTCCCCTGGTGGGCAGAAGTGTCCCTGGTTTAGAACCAGTGCTTTCAAGATAAGACATTATTATAATCCAGCAGTTGTGCTCTTGTTACCATTCACCTCCTTAGTGCTGCTCTTAGCCTGTGACTCTGTTCAAGTATCTGCCTTAAAGACCTACTTTTCTAAAGTGGGCAGTATTTATTTTACAGGCATTTTAATGCAGTAGCTGAGAAGGGAAATGCCCTTTCTCTTTCCCTCTCTACAGTCGAGCCTGACCGCCAGTACCTTTAGGAAGAGGCCACCTGACGGGCTCCCCCGTGTGCTGGGGACCTGGGCTCTCACTCTTACTCCAGAGCTCTTCGGTGCTCTGAGCCCAGGTACATCGGCCCCCTCTCTGTGACTCGTCCAGAAAATGAGGTGGTCCTGTTGATAGAGATCAAGATAGAGGCCTTCTAGGTCCAACTTAGGCCGTGAGTCAGAAAACAGTGTAGAATTTCTGAAACCATAACAGCTTATATATGCACATATTATTATGTATGTTATTTTAGCTGTTCCTTGGTCTGAGGTCAAACATTTGATAGTCAAGATCATTTAACCAGAATATCCCACATTCTCCTCCCAGTTAAAATGAATGACTTCAGGAAGTGCCATGTAATAGCCAGTTCACTTAGGAAATATCCAGAGGTGCTTTCGAGGACTATGTTAATTTCCTATTGCTGTGTAACAAATTACCACAAACTGAGTGGCTGACAACAACATATATTTACTCTCTGCAGTCCTCTAGACCACAGTCCGGGCCCTGTGTGGGCCCTGGGTTCTCTGCCTAGGGTCTTACATGGCCGCAGCCGAGGTGTCTGCAATCTCATTTGAGGCTTGGGGCCGTCTGCCAAACTTTCACTGTCGTTAGATTTTGTCCTTTGTGGCTGTATTGACACATTATTGTCACTCGAAGATGATTAATGATGTAGGTTATGATTTTTAGGGTCTAAAAAGACCTGTCAAACCCACCCACATTTTATTCCATAAAATTAAGAAATTTGAATGATTTCATCCCCAGAAAGTACACCTTAGGGTTTGTATAATGTGGTGGTATCTGTTGTTAGGTTCCTGGGATTTTTTTTGTTAAGTAATAATTTCTTGAAGCTAAATTTTACACTTGCAGCTGTCAAAAGTCACATCTATTTCCAAGTGACCTTCATCCTTCTCCTCGCAAATAGAAACTCACAAGCTCATTTAGTGTCCTGGATTCTTAGGTCATTCTTTAGTGTTCTCGTGGATGGGAGAGGTCGAGGTCTTTGACATTGTCAAGTGTATTGCTGTAATTTAAAGACATGAAAACTTGTCTTTTTTCTCAAGTGGATTAAAAAAAAAAGCATTAAAAATTTTTTTTTTTCTTGGCTGTGCTGTGTTTTTGTTGCTGTGTGGGCTTTTCTCTAGTGGTGCTTGGGCTTCTCATTGCCACGACTTTCTCTGTTGTGGAGCATGGGCTCTAGGGATCCCAGGCTTCTGCAGTTGGTGTGAGGGCTCAGCAGTTGCAGCTCCCGGGCTCTAGAGCAACAAGCTCAATAGCTGTGTCACATGGGCTTTGTTGTTCCCCGGCGTATGGGATCTTCCCTGACCAGGGATTGAACCCATGCCCCTTGCATTGGCAGGCAGATTTTTATATACCGTGCCACCAGGGAAATCTGGGATCTATCTATTTTTCTTCAAAATAGTTCTCCAAGAGGAACACGAATGGGATAATTTAATCATTGGTATGAAAACGAGAACTCTTGGCTAGGATTTTAAGATGATACTAACAGACACCAAGTTTGTATGGTAAGGGTAGAGGGGGTTTTAGATTCATAGATTTGAGTCTGTCTCTCCCCATTCCCAGGTGACTTTGCGTATACTCATAAACTTTGATTTAGCACTGATATAATTTGTATATGCCAGTGACTGGATACATGGTGAAGGCAGAGTCACAGCCATCTTCTAGGAAGCTTACAGTTTGAGGTAGGAAGACAAGAGTCTGCTTCATTTAAAACTGGTTAAAGGTTGTCAAATCAAAGTTAGTGAAGTGGGAAGTACCAGCTTCACAGCTTATTGTAAATTTCCCATATAGTAGGAGTCTCATTATATAATTTGAGTCTAATATTTTTTTCAGTTTAAAAAATATGTAAAGTTGAGGAATGTTGGAGCAAGTGAGACCGTGTACAGCTGGAAATTCATTATCTGGCTTAGCAAATAAAAATTATGAGCAGAGATATCATTCTGATATATGATGTATTCTTCTATCCTTCCAGTCTGTCCGAGCACTTCATGTCCTTTCACTACACAGTTCAGTCGCTCAGTCATGTCCTACTCTTTGCGAACCCATGGACTGCAGCACGCCAGGCCTCCCTGTAGATTACCAATTCCCAGAGTTTACTCAAACTCTTGTCCATTGAGTTGGTGATGCCATCGAACCATCTCATCCTCTGTTGTCCCCTTCTCCTCCCACCTTCAATCTTTCCCAGCATCAGGGGCTTTTTCATTGAGCCAGCTCTTCGCATCAGGTGGCCAAAGTATTGGAGTTTCAGCTTCAACATCAGTCCGTCCAATGGATATTCAGGACTGATTTCCTTTAGGATGGACTGGTTGGATCTCCTTGCAGTCCATGGGACTCTCAAGAGTCTGGTCCAACACCACAGTTCAAAAGCATCAATTCTTTGGCACTCAGCTTTCTCTACAGTCCAGCCTTGACTAGACAGACCTTTGTTGGCAAAGTAACATCTCTGCTTTTGAATATGCTATCTAGGTTGGTCATAACTTTTCTCCCAAGGAGTAAGCGTCTTTTAATTTCATGGCTGCAGTCACCATCTGCAGTGATTTTGGAGCCCCCCAAAATAAAGTTCGCTGCTGTTTCCACTGTTTCCCCATCTATTAGCCATGAAGTGATGGGACCAGATGCCATAATCTTTATTTTCTGAATATTGAGCTTTAAGCCAACTTTTTCACTCTCCTCTTTCACTTTCAGCAAGAGGCTTTTCAGTTCTTCACTTTCTGCCATAAGGGTGGTGTCATCTGCATATCTGAGGTTATTGATATTTCTCCCAGCAATCTTGATTCCAGCTTGTGCTTCTTCCAGCCCAGCGTTTCTCATGATGTACTCTGCATAGAAGTTAAATAAGCAGACAATCTACAGCCTTGACATACTCCTTTTCCTATTTGGAACCAGTCTGTTGTTCCATGTCCAGTTCTAGCTGTTGCTTTCTGACCTGCATACAGATTTCTCAAGAGGCAGGTCAGGTGGTCTGGTATTCCCATCTCTTTCAGTTTGTTGTATTATTGGGGGAACATGAAATCAGAACATTTCATTTTGAATCAACACTCTACTTATGTAGTATTCTTGTTGTTTTCCTCATCACTGATTAGTGACCTATTTCTTGTAACTTTCTTTCATGGTTGACTTGAGTAATTTTGGTTAATTTTGGTTAAAAATGGTGCCTAGTGAAGTGAATTTTCTTTGTGAGCATATAAATAGTATAGACAAAACAGGACCAGAATGACATGTCTTTGTAATTTAAAGGCTCAGCTAAACTGAGATCAAAGTACTGATAATTCAGTCTCCAGTTGGGTTTTAGAACAAAAAAGTATAAGTCTAAAATTCAGCGGCATTAACTACATTCATAGTGTTGTATAAACATCACCTCTCTCTATTTGAAAAGTTTTTCATTGCCCTCAAGCATAACTTCTGCAACCGTTAAGCAGTAGCTTCCCATTCTACCCGTATCCCAACTCTGTAACCTCTGATCTCCTTTCTGACATGAATTTGTCTGTTCTAGATATTTTGTGTAAGTGGATTGTGAAATATTTGTCCTTTTGAGTCTGTCCTTTTGTGTTCACTTCATTCCTTTTTATGGCTGAATGGTATCCCATTGTAGGTATATACTGTATTTTGTTTAAAGAACCACCTATTGATGGACATTTCAGTTGTTTCCATCTTTTGGCTATTGTCTTAGATTCGGCTTATGTAACAAAAATGTCACAGTCTGGAAGTCTTGTAAACAGCAGAGATGTAGTACAGTTCTGAAGACTGGAAATCCAAGATAGGGGTGTCAGCACAGTCAGGTGAGGGCCCTCTTTTGGGTGGCAGACTTCTTGTAGCCTCACTGGATAGAAGGAGCTAGGGAATTCTGTGGCATCTAAGAGCACTAATTTGATTCATGAAGGCTTCATGCTCATGACCTAATCACCTTCAAAGGCCTCACCTTCCAAAACCATCACATTTGGTATTAGGATTCTAGCATGTGAACATTGGGGAAACGTGAATGTTCCGACTATGGCATGCAGTGACCATCGGTGTACAAGTATCTGTTCCAGACTCTGCGTATATACCTTAGAGTGGAATTGCTGAGTCATCCAGTAATTCTCTGTTTAGCATTTTGAGAAACTATAAAGGTTTTTTTGTTTGTTTTTTTTACAATGGCTCTACCATTTTAATTCCCACCAGCACCATAGGAGAGTTCTGATTGATCGCAACACTTGTTTCTGTTTTTGATTATTGCCATCCTAGTAGGTGTGAGGTGATATAAAACACTTAAATATTTAAAAATAAGTTGACGATAATTTGTTTCTGAAACCTTTAAACTTTGTTTTAAAATGCCCTGAGTTCAACAATCAAAAACAGTTGTTGCATTTAAAAATATTTTACATAAAATATTATTAGACCCTTAATTCTTTTCTGTGATAACATTGGTCATTTTTATCCCATTTGTCATGATGGTTAAAGTGTGTGTAGCTCACCTAAAAAAGAAAAAAAAAGTAAACTAAAGAAATAGAAATAGTTTGGGGGGAGAAAAAATGAGCTTGTTATAAATTAATGCCAACTATGGAAAAATAATGGGATTCTCCAAACAGGTTATACACATCTGCTTTTACCAGTGGTTTTTAGAGTGTGCTCCATGGACCAAGAGCATCAACGTCCTCTGGGAAATGAATTTAAATGCAGATTTTCAGGCCCTGGAGATAGGGCTCAGAGTGTGTGTTGTAATCCAGAAGATTATGATGCAGGCCGAAGCTTATTCTGTTCTCTCCATTCAGAGTACTTTCTTTGTCCTCTAAAGAATGGTAAGGGCCGATATATCCTGAGCCCGCTGCAGTAGTCCCCCTTCTAGGAAGTCTTCCAGCTCCAGCCCTCCTGCCCTGGGCTCCCAGAGTGCTATAGTGTAGAGTGCCAGTAGCTTGTTGGGTATCCCCCACAGTGTGGGAAGGCCTTCAGTGTAGGGGTTTGCATCTCTTTTGATTTCTTTATCTGTCCTAATGCTTAATGAATTATTGGGGTTCTTTAAAAGTCTGTTCATTTGGATTGTGTGATCAGTGGGTAGGTCAGGGTATGAATGATTCTAGGGAAGGAGTGACAAAGCCAGTTATTTAACTTGTGGGATCATGGAAACCATGGTAAAAGGTGGTTTTACATTAAGAAAATATTTTTCTTGTGGATTTTATTATACTTTCTCAATGCTTAGCTTCCTGACTACTTCATTGCCCTTTGCCTTACTTTAACCATGGTATGTTACAGAGAATTCAGAATTGTCAGGAGGAACTTGCTTTAAAATACAAGGTTGTCTGAAATGTACTTTGAAGATGTTTTGGAGCTGATTCTGATATGGTGATAATTTATATAGTAAAGTGTCTTTCTAGGAGGGAGTCCATTATATTAGTAGTATTACACTATTCACTAGTTCGATATATGCTTTATATTTTAAAAGAAGATACTTTTACCTTACACAATTTAAATATACGTAGTTGAAGATGTCATTTAAAGTTTTGGCACACATTCTCTCAAGAAACAAGTAATGGGATCCGTGTTTTCCAGCTTAGGGGATAAAAACCTGGTGAGTAGTTGCTATACTTTCAATCCCATTAAACTGCAGTGTAGTTTTCTTATTAAGACAAACCTCTTTTCGACCACAGAGACACTTTCAGAGTTCAGAAAGCCTCATAACTGAGGCTGCATTGGAGTTGAGAATCTTGCCTTTGACAGAATTCTCGGGCTCTGTTTGTTTCCCACAATTTTCTGCGTGTTTGTCTCAAACGAACCATGAAATGCTTCAGCGCCAACATATGGTTTTCATAACAAATAAGCATGGGCAAATGAGTGTTGAATTAGAATGTGATGTTTTATATATACCATGACTTTAACTCCTAAGTCAGTTTATAGCCCAACAATTCAGTGTTAAATCATCAATTACTATTAGAAAGTTTTCATTCCATGCATCAGTTATTTGGAATGTTCATTGATGACTGAAAAAGCAAGATTTGTTGATAAACACTTTTCTGCAGGTTTTTCAAACTGAATTTCTAGTCAAGTTTTATGATTAAGTGGGAAACAGTTTCCTCCCAGAGCTCTTTTTATCTTCTTGATTGTTAATTATTACAGTTTATATTGTTAAAATGTTACTTTCACAATTATTTTAGTATTACAAAACTCACTTAAAAAAATAATTTCCACTGAAAATGAACTTTTGAAGTAGGAATTTAGTTGCTGCTCAGAACATAAGGATTAGGAATAAGGGGAGATTTCTTCTCTCTCTGGGATGGACAGCATGAGGCAGTTGTCTGTGTAAACATGTCTTTTCCCTTAGATGGCTTGAGGGGTGGGGAGTGACAGGGAATTGAAAGAGGATGTTGAGAAACAGTTAATAGAGGCCACGTGGAATTGTCTTGCCTTTTAAAAGTTTTGCCTAATCTAAAACCATATTTTCCAGTCAGCTATACAAAAATAAAAAAGGATAATCCAGCCTAAAAATAAAGAAGTAATGCTTTATATCTGAAAGAACATCTTTAGTTGTTGAAGTCCACTTATTAGCCCAGTTTTATTCCTTTTGTTTTATATTCTGTGTCTTAACTTTTTAACTTCTTGAACTCATATTTTGTTTTTACATCACGATTTATCTTCATCAAAGTACTTATTCCTTTTAGGTCAGTTGTATTGAGGTATAATTTGCCTACAAGAGATGTGTTTTAAACATATAGCTCAGTAGATTTTGACATATTCAAACAACCTTACAACCTCATCATCCCAAGTAAGTTAGAGATGAAGAACAGGTGTCAGAAACTTTTTATATATAGGGCCACATAGTAAATGTTTCTGACCTTGTAGGCCATGAAAATCTCATTTGCAACCACTCAGTTCTGCCCTAATAGTTTAAAAACAGTTGTAGATAACACATAAAGAAGTGGAGATGGCTGTGTTCCAGTAAAACTGACTCATCAAACCAGGCAGCCAGCTTGCAGGCCCCAGTTTGCCAGTGTTCCATATAGAACATTCTCTTGTTTTAATATAACTTTATTATTGTTATTTTTGGCTGTGCTGGTTCTTCCCTGCTGCGTGGCCTTATCTCTAGTCGCAGCAAGTAGGGGCTGCTTTTCCTGTTTTTTCCTTTGCAGTGGTTGCTCTTGTTGCCGAGTGCAGGCTCTAGGGCGCTCGGCCTTCAGTAGTTGCAGTGTGTGAGCTCAGTAGTTACTGTCCCCAGGCTCTAGGCACAGGCTCAATAGTTAATGGCAGAGAGACCAATCACAAGCACCAGAACTGAAACTGAATCAGAAATCTTCCAACAAACAAAAGCCCAGTGCCATATGGCCTCACAGGTGAATTCTACCAAAAGTTTAGAGAAGAGCTAACACCTATCCTCTCAAACTCTTTCAGAAAATGGGAGTTTTCCTCCCTCTGCAAAACTTATTATACGAGGCCACCATCACCCTGATACCAAAACCACGAAGATACCACAAAAAAGAAAGTTACAGGCCAATATAACCGATGAAAATCGATGCAAAATTCTTCAACAGAATTCTAGCAAACAGAATCCAACAATATATTAAAAAGCTTATACATCATGATCAAGTGGAATTTAACCCAAGGATGCAAGTGTTCTTCAGCTGACAAAGGAGCCTGGTCAGCTACTGCCACGGGGTTCCAGAGTTGGATGCAGCTGAGTAACTAACACTTGTAAGTCCTAGCCACAGCAATCAGAAAACATAAAGAAAGAAAATGAGTCCACATCAGGAAAGAAGTAAAACTCTATTTGCAGATGACATGATACTGTACACAGAAAACTCTAAACATTCAACCAGAAAATTACTAGAGCTAATCAGTGAATACAGTAAAGTAGCAGGGTATAAAATTAACAGACAGAAATCCCTTCCTTTCCTAACAGTGAAAAATCAGAGAAGTGGAGGAAACAATCCCATTCACCATTGCAACAAAAAGAATAAAATACTTAGGGATAAACCTACCTACCTTCTCCATTACCTTTGGAGAAGGCAGTGGCAACCCACTCAAGTACTCTTGCCTGGAAAATCTCATGGGCAGAGGAGCCTGGTAGGCTGCAGTCCATGGGTTCGCGAAGAGTCGGACACGACTGAGAGACTTCACTTTCACTTTAAACCTACCTAAAGAGACAAAAGACCTGTAGGCGGAAAACTGTAAGACACTGATGAAAGAAATCAAAGACAACACAAACACATGGAGACATATGTCGTGTTCTTGGATTGGAAGAATCAATATTGTGAAAATGACTATACTACCCAAGGTAATCTACAGAGGCAGTGCAATCCCTATGGAGGTACCAATGGTATTTTTTACAGGACTAGAACAAAAAATTTCACAATTTATATGGAAACACAAAAGGCTCCAAATAGCCAAAGCAGTCTTGAGAAAGACTAGAGCCGGAGGAATCAACCTTTCTGGCTTCAGTCTATACTACAAAGCTACAGTCATTAAGACAGTATGGAAAAAAAAAAAAGACAGTATGGAATTGGCAGAAAAACAGAAATATAGACCAGTGGAATAAGAAACCCCAGGGATAAGCCCACACACCTATGGGCACCTTAGTTTTGAGGAGGCAATATTATATAATGGAGAAAAGACAACCACTTATTAGTGGTGGTGGGAAAACTGGACAGCTACATGTGAAAGAATGAAACTAGAACATTTTCTAACACTGTACACAAAAATAAACGCAAAATGGATTAACGATTTAAATGTAAGGCCAGAAACTATAAAGGTCTTAGAGAAAAATACAGACAATACATTCTTTGACATACATCACAGAAAGATCCTCTTTGACTCACCTCCTAGAGTACTGGGAATAAAAATAAAAGTAAACAATTGGGACGTAATTAAAACCTTTTGCATAGCAAAAGAAACAATAAACAAGGTTAAAAGACAACTCAGAATGGGAGAAAATAATAGCAAAGGAAACAACTAACAACGGATTGATCTCTGTAATATACAAGCAGCTCATACAGCTCAATATCAGAAAAACAACCCAATAAAAAAAAATGAACAAAAAACCTAAACAGACATTTCTCCAAAGCAGATATACAAATGGCCAACAAACACATGGAAAGATGCTCAGCATCACTTATAATTAGAGAAATGCAAATCAGAACTACAGTGAGGTATCACCTCACACTGGTTGGTCAGAAAGGCCATCAAGCCTCTTGCAGTGTTGGTGGGAATGTAAATTGATACAACCACTATGGTGACCAGTCTGGAGATTCCTTAAAAAACTAGGAATAGAAGTACCATGTGACCCAGCAATCCCACTACTGAGCATATACTGTGAGAAAACCACAATTGAAAGATATGCATGTAACCAATGTTCGTTTCAGCACTTTTAACAATAACAAGGACGTGGAAGCAACCTAGATATCCATCAACAGGTGAATGGATACAGAAATTATGGTATATATAGTCAATGGAATATTACTCAGCTATAAAAAAAGAGCACATTTGAGTTGGTCCAAATGAGGTAGATGAACCTAGAGCCTATTGTACAGAGTGAAGTAAGTCAGAAAAAGACAAATATTGTATCTTAACACGTGTATCTGAAATCCAGAAAGGTGGTGTTGATGAACCTATTAGCAGGGCAGCAATTGGAGACTCAGACATAGAGAACAGACTTGTGAACACTGTGAAAAGGAGAGGGTGGGATGAATTGAGAGAGGAGCATGGAGACATATGCATTAATTGTAATATGTAAAATAAAGTATCTGCTTACAGTGCGGGAGACCTGGGTTCAGTCCCTGGGTTGGGAAGATCCCCCGGAGAAGGAAATGGCAACCCACACCAGTGTTCTTGCCTGGAAAATCCCATGAATGAAGGAGCCTGGTAGGCTTACAGTTCATGGGGTCACAAAGAGTTGGACACGACGGAGTGACTTCACTTTGTTTCACTTTCTTGTACAATAGATAGCCAGCGGGAATTTGCTGTGTGACACAGGGAGTTCAGCCCAGTGCTCTCTGATGACCTAGGGGGCTGAGATGGGGTGGGGGATGGGAGAGAGTTTCGAGAGGAAGGGGACATACCTATACCTGATTCACATTGATATATGGTGGAAACCAGCATAGTATGGCAAAGCAGTTATCCTACAATTAAAAAAAAATAGTTGTGGCTCATAGTCTTAGTTGCTCTGCAGCGTGTGGGATGTTCCTGGGCCAGGCATCGAACCCATATTTCCTGTATTGGTAGGTGGATTCTTTACCACTGTTGTTAGTGTTCAATCGTTCAGTCATGTCCAACTCTTTGCAACAGCATGAGCTGCAGCACACCAGACTTGGCTGTCCTTCACCATTTCCCAGAGTGTGTTCAGACTCATGTCCACTGAGTCAATGATGCCATCCAACAGTCTCCTCCTCTGTCACCCCACTTCTTCTCCCACCCTCAATCTGTCCCAGCATTGGGGTCTTCTCCAGTGAGTCAACTCCTCAAATTAGGTGGCCAAAGTATTGGAGCGTCAGCTGAACTACGGGGAAAGTCCTGTACTTTTCATCAACTCTAGAAATGTTTTTCATAATAAAATCTCCATCCTTAGCCCAGTCGAGTACTAATCGGCTACCTAGCACTTTAGATCTAGTTTGTGTGTCCGGAAGAATTTATAATAAATGAAATCATACAATATGTTATCTTTGGGGTTTGGCTTCTTTTACTCAATTTAATGTTTTTGAAGTCCATCCACACTGCTTGGTGTATCGGCACATTACTTTTTGTCATTGAGTGGTATTCAAGTGAATAAGTAGATCACGATTTGTCTACTTTCCTGTAGATGGACATGTGCGTTATCATTTTTTGCCTGTTATAAATAAAGGAACTATAAGCATTCTTATGCAGATCTGTGTGGGAATGTTTAACTTCTTTTGGACAAATACCTAAAAGTGGAATAGATGGGCCATGTGGTATGTAACTTTCTAAGAAACTGCCAGATTCTTTTCTAAAGTAATTGTACCATAGTACACTTCTACCAGCTATGCATATAGAGTTTTTGTTGCTCTACGTCCTTGCCAGCATCTGGTAATTGTCAGTCTTCTTAATTTTTTACTTTTCTGTTCCAGTAAGCATTCTTTTTTTTTTTTTTCTTTATTCCTTGTCTTGGTATACTGGCTAGATCCTCCAATAAAATGTTAAATAGATGTGTAAGAGTGGACATCCTTGATTTTCCCAGTCTCAAGGAGAAAGCACGTGATCTTTTGCCATTAAATCAGCTGTATGCTTCTTATAGATGTTCTTTTTGAGATTAGAAAAGTTTCCTACCATTCCTAATTTGTTTATAATAATGGGGATCTCATTAAAAAAAAAAAACACCTTTTTCTGCATCTGTTGAAATTATCGTATGTTTTTCCTTTATTCTATTACAATTTTTTTGATTTCAGGATGAATGAACCTTGTATTCCTAGGTCAAACCTCACTTGCTCATGATGTGCTATCATTTTTATATATTTCTACATTCAACCTACTAATATTTTGTTAGGAATTTTTACATCTGTGTTCACGAGGAATACTGATGTGTAGATTTCTCTTGAAATATTTTTATTTGGATTTGGTATCAGTAAATGCAGATCTCATTAGTATTCTTTTTTATTGTGTGGAAGAGTTCAACAGTAAAGCCACCTAGACCTAGGTTTTCTTTGTGAGAAGGCTTTTGATAAATTCAATATATTTGATAAATATAGGACTACCAAAGTATTCTCTTTAGCTTTTGTCAGTTTTATAAAGTTGTACTTTTTCAAGAATTTTTCCATTCATCTAAGTTGTTTGTCTTATCTTTTTAATGTGATATTCCCTCTTTCATTCCCAGTACTGAAATTTGTGTCTTTTCTCTTTTTGATCAGTATAGCTGGAGGTTGAACTCTTCAAAGAAACAATTTTGAAAAAATTGGTTTTATGTATTTTTAAAATCTGTTTTGTATTTCACTGATTTCTGCTTCTTTCTTTATCATTTCCCTTTTTCCTTTTCTATTGGGTTTACTTTGCTGTTGTTTTCCCAGTTTCTTAAGTTAGAAGCTTAGGTCATTGATTTGTAGATCTTTTTTTTTTCCCCTCCTCTTGTAAGCATTTGAATTTATAAATTTACCCCTGGCACCAAATTAGCCCAAATCTCCCAAACTGTAATATGATATATTTTCATTTTCATTCCTTTCACAGTATTTTCTCAAGTGCCTTTTCATTTAGGATANCTTTTTTTTCCCCCCTCCTCTTGTAAGCATTTGAATTTATAAATTTACCCCTGGCACCAAATTAGCCCAAATCTCCCAAACTGTAATATGATATGTTTTCATTTTCATTCCTTTCACAGTATTTTCTCAAGTGCCTTTTCATTTAGGATATAAAAAGCCACAAGGAGGAAAAAAGCCAGATAACATGTAAAATCATAGTTCTTTTTCTTGATGCCTTTAGAGCTGAGATAGCAAGGCATCTGGGGAAACTGAATTACATGGGGTCACAGGAAGAGACTGGATGGACACAGACTATTTGACCTTTGGTAGACAAGGAAGAGGTGACACACAAGAGTAGGTAAGAAGGAAATCACTAAAGTCTTAACACATTCTTAAAGGGTCAGTGTTGATCATGAGAGTGTAGGATTCCTGAAAGACTTAGGTTCCAGGAGCATCTGCAGCCGTTCCTGAGATCATCCCATGTCACCCCACCAGGTACTTAGAAAAAAGATTTGGAGGCAGGGCAAGAGACCTGAAAGAGTCTCCTCCTGACAGGGTTTAAAGGTGGCACAGGAGTAGAAGTACTCAGAAAAACCCATCTGTGCTCTGGGCCCTGCATGCGTACAAAGTGTTGATCAGATGTTGCTGGCACGAAACTCATCCACATACCAGAATGTTCATGGAGATGTGGCAGAAGTCACCTGCAAGGGGAAGGAGCAGGTAATCTCTCCCCTACCCCCAACCCAGCTTCAGTACCAGGCAGCTGAGGTTGGCAGCCTCTAGTGGAGGAAGTGAGAAATCCTACCTCAGTCTTGATGTTGCTTGGGAAAATGCCATCGGCCACTTTTAGAGGGCCAGAACCGATATATTTCTTGAACTTGCTACCAGGAAGATGACTGATTCTGTGTAGGATGACTGTGGACTTCTTTGCCTGAATGTGATTTGGGGCCTGTCACAGTCCGTATTTACTCAAGCTAAGTATACCTGGAATACTTACTCAGCTTGAGGTTACTGCTCGGGGTCCATGTCGATGTGTCAGTGTTCCCTTTGAGGATAACCTAGTGACATTCCTCGTGGCTCAGCTGGTAGAGAATCCACCTGCAGTGGAGGAGATCCCGTTTCAATTCCTGGGTTGGGAAGATCCGCTGGAGAAGGGATAGGCTACTGGTGGCTCAGAGGTTAAAGCATCTGCCTCCAATGCGGGAGACCCAGGTTAGAGCCCTGGATCAGGAAGATCCCTTGGAGAAGGAAATGGTAACCCACTCCAGTATTCTTGCCTGGAGAATCCCATGGACTGAGGAGCCTGGCAGGCCACAGTCCACGGGGTCACAAAGAGTCGGACACGACTGAGCGACTTCGCTTCTTCTTCTTCACCCACTCCAGTATTCTTGGGCTTCCCTGGTGGCTCAGTTGGTAGAAGAATCCACCTGCAATGCGGGAGAGCTGGGTTTGATCCCTGGGTTGGGAAAATCCTTTGGAGAAGGGACTGAGGGACTTTCACTTTCACTTAGTGACTTCCTTTGATAATTTATGTTTGAGGTGTATTATTCTCTTTATGTTCTTAGAGGTACGTATTTAGGATACCATGTACATTGTAAATGCGTACCTAGTTGTGTCTGTTGCTTTTTACTTTTCTGTAATACTTTTTTGTTCCACATGGTGGTTTTATATTTATATCGAGAGAAATGTATCATTTCCCTCTCCATTGCTACTTTTTTTTTCTTTGCTTTTATAAAAAGGACTGTACTCATTTTTCTCCCTTGAGCTATAATGTGCATATTTCACACTGCACAGATTTTACGTGTACAGCTTGGTGTGTTGCACTTTGGTACATATCCCCATAGTCGCCAGATGAACGTACAGAATGTTTTCATCCCTCAAAGGCTGTCTAGGGCCCCTTCTCATTTCATGTTTTCACTCCTGTCCCCAGGAGTTAATCACTCTTTTAACTTTCATTATAGATGTTTTGATCTCTTCCTGGCCTTCAAATAGAATCACACCCTATGTGTTTTTTTTATGTCAGCATTCTTTCATTCTGAGATTCAGCAGTGTTGTGTATATAGTATCGGTAGTCCTTTTTTTTTTTTTTTGTTTTCTTTTATTCAGTTGTTATAAATATGGCACAATTTGTGTATTGGTTCTCCTGTTGATAGATATTTGGGTTGTTGGCATTTTTTGGCTCTTCTGAATAAAATTGTTATGAACACTCTTGCATATGATTCTTTGTGAGTTTAGGTACTCATACGTAGGGGTGGAAATGCTATGTTATAGGGTAAGATGTTATCTTACCCAGTCATCTCTTGTTATCTGTGGTGGTTTGGTTCCAGGACCCCTCCCTGAGGATACCAAAATCTGTGCATACTCATGTGTCTTACATGAAATGGTGTAGTATTTGCATATGAACTATGCATATCTTCCCATGTACTTTTGGTTTTTTTTTGATTGAGTTATAGTTGATGTACAATATTATATGGGTTTCAGGTGTATCTCCATATACTTTATTTTTTTACTTTAAAAAATTATTTAGTTCAGGCTGTGCTGGATCTTCGTTGCTATGCAGACTTTCCTTTAGTTGAGGCAAGCAGGGGCTGCTCTCTAATTGCCGTTCACAGACTTCTCATTGCAATGGCTTCTCTTGTTGAGCACAGGCTCCAGGTCACAGTTCAGTAATTGCAGCACATGGGCTCAGAAGTTGGCGGCTCCTGGGCTCTAGAGCACAGGCTGAATAGTTATGGTGTGTGGGCTTAGTTGCTCCGAGGCATGAGGGATCTTCCTGGTCCAGGGACTCAAACCTGTGTCTCCTGCATTGGTAGGCAGGTTCTTTACTACTGAGCCACCAGGGAAGCCCCGTATACTTTAAATAATATTAAGTATTTAATAATACTTAGTATAATATACATGCTATGTAAATAATTGTAAATTCAAGGTAAATGATATGTAAATAGTTGCCAGGAAGTTCAGAGTTCACTTTTGTAACTTCCTGGAATTCTTTCCCCACCCCACAAATAAGTTTTCATCCTTGATGGACTGAATCCGCAGATACAAAGGGCTGACTGTTTAACTTAGTAGATACTCTCATCCAAAGTGGTAGAACAAATTGGTAACACCCTCCTCCCCAAAAGCATGTACTCATTGGTTTTTTCTTGTTGAAAAGATCCCTTAAAAAAAAAAGTAAGCATTTTATTTTGTATTGAAAAACAGCCGATAACAATGTTGTGATAGTTTCAGGTGGTCAGCAAAGGGACTCAGAGATCCATATACATGTATCCATTCTCCCCCAAACTCCTTCCTTTCAGACTGCCACATAACATTGAGCAGAGGTTCCAGTGCTATACAGTAGGTCCCTGATCCTTTTTGTCTGAAATATTTTTAGCAAAATTCTATTTTAGTTCATCTTCAAACTGTAGCTTACTTTATGAGAAACATTCTTTTGTAGAATTGAGTGACTTCACACAGCTCTACCGAACATGACAGGAGGTTAAGCACTGATTGAATCCCTTGGCACATCCCAGTATTCTCAAAATACTGTTGTCTAGGAAAAGCAGTTATTCCTTTTCCAGGTCAGTACGTTCTTTTAACAGCTTCATTTCAGCTTATGTAGATTCTTTAGGTGCTGTAGAGGGTGTAAAACTTTTTTGTGGTTTTATTTAAGTGTCCTGGCATAAAGGAACTTTTTCTGTATCTTACTTTTAATTTATTATATTGAAAAACACAACAAAATAAAAGAGCTTATCCTTTCTCAAGGATATGCGAGAGCAGTGGTTTATTGTTTCTAAGATCTTCTTTTATCTGGAAATCACATCCGTCATGTATTTGAGACCCACCGACCCATTGGAGTCTTCTACTGACCCCCTGTAAAGAAAGCTATCTTTGTGCTCACGTCACTTGTGCTTAGCTTGATGAGTGAAATGGTGCAATTGGAGAGAATTGTTTAGCAAATGGCATTGCCACAGGAAAAAGGCTTTGATGATTCCTGTTTGTGGAACAGTTGAAGTGCTTAGAATGTCTTCCAAATCAAATATCTTGAAGAGCATGGAGTTCTCCAAAGATGGGACCTCTGTCTCTGTTAGCTACTCACATAGGAGTGGGGTTTCACGCAGGTTTAGATTCTGTTACTAGTTTAGGTATGCTGGAGAGATCAGTCCTCAGTTCCTCATTTTGCTCAGTGTCTCTCTATTTCTACCTCTGTATTCATAAGGACATTCATGAAGACATAGAAACAAAGAATTTCTCATTTCTCACTCTTGGACATGCTAACTTTGGCCACCTGTCAGGTGAGGTGGCAAGAATAGCAAGGAGCAACTGTGGTTCTGCTCACAGTGCCTGCACATTCACCTGCTTGACCCGTGGATGCCGTACTGGACTCCTGACCACAAATCCAGGCTTTCTCTTCTTCTTAGTTGCCTTGATTTCTGGCAAGAAGTCCTAGTAAATAGAGAAGAATTCTGTGGTCGCTTAACTTCCCCTGCAGACCTGTAGAGCCTAACCCATGTAAAATGGGACTCCACTGGGATGGCTCCGAAGGCACAAAGGTCTTGATTCTTCAGTGTGGCTGTGGTAAGAAATGCCAGCCAGGAAAGAGAGGCAGCAGGTGACTGTATTCTTTCCTACAGCTTTCCAAACTACAGCATGTATGTGGTTTTGATCTAGCAAAGCATGCATTTAAGTCCAATACCTACTGTGTTCCGGTCCCCATGCTAGTACATTTTGCACACAGGAACTTGTTGAATCATAACTGATAGGTGTATCTATGAGCATATATCGTGGTTGAGGTTTCATAATAAAACAAAATGAGAAAAAACCCACAGGCAAGCCAGTCACTTGAGAATTCCATCATCCTTTCATCTAGGAATTTGATAGTACCTTAAAGGCAGAATGGTTTGAATGCTCAAGGAACTGTACATGGCTTTACTCTTTTCTAGGCTTTAGCTCTCTGGTGCACATCTGTTAGTGTACTTGGATTACTGTCTGAGGTTGGTTATCTAAAACCAGGTCTGGTAAACTTAAAGGGCAAGTTAAGAGAAACTGATGGAAATTTGAGCTGTCTTGGGTGCTTTCATTCTTCCTTTACTCTGTATCACCACTCAGCTTAATAGTTGGCTTTCCACGCCCGGTTTTTCTTCATTCTGGAGGGTTGTGTTAACCCCCTGTGAAGTTTTCTTAGTCACCTTTGATGTCTTCATAGATTAAATGCAGGCATTTCTCTCTGAACACTCATCTAGTTCTAGTTTGTGGGAGACTGGGGTATATATTCAACAAAGAAGAAAAGATTATTAGTGTAAAAGAAAATAGTTCTAGGGAAGGGTGAGATGATACGCCCTGCCCTGTTTGTGTATCAGGAGTCAAATCCAGCTACATAAGGTATCACAGATTGATGGTCACTGATTCACTTGAAGTATACACAGTCTTTCATATGCACAAGGCACTGTACTTAGGGGTGTTCATTGACAAGGCGAGTATGGCCCTACCCTTTGCTTTTGCTTTGCTCATGGTCAGGTCAGTGAAACAGATGATAACATGAACACAAGTGCCTCAGAGGGGAAGCACACGTACTGTGGAAGGGTCTGAGTTGTGGCTCCTGCTCTTATCTGCCATCAGTTAGTGGCATTTTCTTGGAGGTAGTGCTATTGAGTCTGAATTCCAAGGTATGAATACTGATTAGATGAAAGGGGGTTCAGTGACGGCTGAACAGTCTGGCCGGGGATCATGTATGAAGGTTCTCAGCAGGTAAGGCCATTGTGGCTTAGAGTCTGGAGCAAGGTCAGGTGGCTTGAAGTGAGCAGTGCATGCAGAGTCTTGAAGACCAGGGAATCATTGTATTTTATCATAAAAATAATAGAAACCTTTATGTAGAAGGTGACCACTCACTGTTGCTTCATTTGTGGAACTGCTGTTCTAACACAGTCTGGTTCCTCTCAGAAATTTGTGTTGGGGGGAATGGGAAGGAGGTGCGAGAAAGATGTCAGGCTCTTGCAGTTGTTCAGATGGAAGGTAATAGGAGCTTGGATTAGGGGCGCAATGCAGAGCAATAGGTTGAAGAAATAGCTAGGAGAGCAGATTGACATTTTAGAATTGCCTACTACCTAGTGAAGAAAGGACTTCCCTGATGGCTCAGACTGTAAAGCATCTGCTTACAATGTGGGAGACCCGGCTTCAATCCCTGGGTCTGGAAGATCTCCTGGAGAAGGGAATGGCAACCCACTCCAGTATTCTCTTTTTTAAAATATAAATTTATTTAATTGGAGGCTAATTACTTTACAATTTTGTATTGGTTTTGCCATTGAATCCGCCACGGGTGTACATATGTCCCCCATCCTGAACCCCCCTGCCTCCTCCCTCCCCATCACTCCAGTATTCCTGCCTAGAAAATCCCAAGGACAGAGGAACCTGGTAGGCTACAGTCCATGGGGTCGCAAAGAGTCGGACATGACTGAATAACTTCACTTAGTGACGAGAAAGAAAGTGCCAAAAACAACCCACAGGTCTCTGGCACGATGACCTGATGGTATAGTGTCCTTGTTGACACTATAGGGATGCCAGGAGAATGAGACATTGGTGGTTGGGGCAGTTGAAACCTGTGGATCAGGAGTAGAGGAACTGTCTGGTCTAGAAAAACATTTCAGATGAATTTAAAAAATCATTTCTCTCTGATTTCTCAGCAAATTCACTTTTCACTTTCTCTGATGATGAAAAGGACATCTTTTTTTGTTGCTAGTTCTGGAAGGTCTTGTAGGTCTTCAAAGAACTGTTCAACTTCTTCTCTGGCATTAGTGATTAGGGCATAGACGTGAATTACTGTGATGTTGAATAGTTTGCCTTGGAAACAAACAGAGATCATTCTGTCATTTTTTAGGCTGCACCCAAGTACTGCATTTCGGACTCTTGTTGACTATGACAGCTACTCCATTTCTTCTAAGGGATTCTTGCCCACAGTAATAGATACAATGGTCATCTGCATTAAATTTGCCCATTCTGGTCCATTTTACCCATCTTGGTTATCTCCATAACTGTTAATGAAATGTCTAATATTGCAAAAATTTGCAGGCACCAAAGATTATGGTAATAAAACTTTTTTCTAGTCTTTTTTTTTTTTTTTTCATTTAAAGTAAGCTATCTTGCCTGACAGCATCAGTGAGGGGGAATGGAAACCTTAAAATAAGATCACCTGTAGAGTTGTCTGTATGGACGCTGCCAGTCACAAGCTATCCTCTTTCCAGCTAGATGTGATGCCCAGCTCTTTATATTGCTCATCCTCCCAAGTAGAGCTTCTGTTTCACAGATTAAATGTGATGAAGCTTAGGGACATCCAGTAACTTCACTCTTTGCACTAACACCTGTTGCAACCCAAGAAAGAATTAAACTAAGCATGGAATCACTCCATGGGAAATAGATGGAGAAACAGTGGAAACAGTGTCAGACTTTATTTTTGGGGGCTCCAAAATCACTGCAGATGGTGATTGCAGCCATGAAATTAAAAGACGCTTACTCCTTGGAAGGAAAGTTATGACCAACCTAGAGAGCATATTCAAAAGCAGAGACATTACTTTGCCGACTAAGGTCCATCTGACAAGGCTATAGTTTTTCCTGTGGTCATGTATGGATGTGAGAGTTGGACTGTGAAGAAGGCTGAGTGCCAAAGAATTGATGCTTTTGAAGTGTGGTGTTGGAGAAGACTCATGAGAGTCCCTTGGATCCAACCAGTCCATTCTGGAGGAGATCAGCCCTGGGATTTCTTTGGAAGGAATGATGCTAAAGCTGAAACTCCAGTACTTTGGCCACCTCATGTGAAGAGTTGACTCACTGGGAAAAACTCTGATGCTGGGAGGGATTGGGGGCAGGAGGAGAAGGGGACGACCCAGGATGAGATGGCTGGATGGCATCACAGGCTCGATGAACGTGAGTCTGAATGAATTCCGTGAGATGGTGATGAACAGGGAGGCCTGGTGTGCTGCGATTCATGGAGTCACAAAGAGTCAGACACGACTGAGCAACTGAACTGAACTGAAGCTGGAATCAAGATTGCCAGGAGAAACATCAATAACCTCAGATATGCAGATGACACCACCCTTAGGGCAGAAAGTGAAGAGGAACTTAAAAAGCCTCTTGATGAAAGTGAAAGAGGAGAGTGCAAAAGTTGCCTTAAAGTTCAACATTCAGAAAATATCTGGTCCCATCACTTCAGGGGAAATAGATGGGGAAACAGTGGAAACATTGTCAGACTTTATTTTTGGGGGCTCCAAAATCACTGCAGATGGTGATTGCAGCCATGAAATTAAAAGACGCTTACTCCTTGGAAGGAAAGCTATGACCAACCTAGAGAGCATATTCAAAAGCAGAGACATTACTTTGCCAACAAAGGTCCGTCTAGTCAAGGCTATGGTTTTTCCTGTGGTCATGTATGGATATGAGAGTTGGACTGTGAAGAAAGCTGAGCATCGAAGAATTGATGCTTTTGAACTGTGGTGTTGGAGAAGACTCTTGAGAGTCCCTTGGAGTGCAAGGAGATCCAACCAGTCCATCCTAAAGGAGACCAGTCCTGGGTGTTCATTGGTAGGAGTGATGCTGAGGCTGAAACGCCAGTACTGAAATGCCAACAGCCATCTCATGTGAAGAGTTGACTCATTGGAAAAGACCCTGATGCTGGGAGGGATTGGGGGCAGGAGGAGAAGGCAACGACAGAGGATGAGATGGTTGGATGGCATCACTGACTTGATGCACACGAGTTTGGGTGAACTCCGGGAGTTGGTGATGGACAGGGAGGCATGGTGTGCTGCAGTTCATGGGGTCGCAAAGAGTTGGACACAGCTGGACTGAACTGAATCTCTAGTCAGTTTAAAATCATTATTTGAGGCATCTGTGGTTTCACAGATACCTGGAATGTACTCTGTTTCAAAGCACACCTCTTGACTTCCTTGTCTGCCTCTTGTACCAGAGTTCTCTCAGCCAACAAAATTTAAAACTTGGAACCTCAGAATTCTAAAATTTTAGTGTTGGAAAGGGCTTATGAGACCTTGATGTCTAATATCCTTAGTCTACAGATAACCAAACAAAACCATCAAGTTCACAGATCCTGTTAATGGGAAAAGCAGACTGTAGCCCAAGCATCGAACTCCTGGCTCCTCGTTTCACCAGTGTCCACTATTGATCTCATCCTGGATTTCTCTGTCAGCACTCACGTTCAGTTGTGTAAGCCCCATCTACAAATCTCCCATAAGGCCTTTCAGCCCTGTTACTGAATCCACTTCTTAATCTTTCTAGCCTTATTCTTTTTCCCATCCTTCCACACTATTGCAGTGACCTCCTAGTGGGTCTTTTCCTAAGTTCCACTGTGCCTAAGTCCCTTTACAGCTCACACTGATTGAAATCCTCCCCAGAGCCTTGTGTTTGACGTCACAGCTCTTCAGGCCGTTCTTCCTCGTTCCCTGTAGTTGGGCTCTAGCGCCCACCCACGCCCCATCTGCATGACCCACTAGTCCTTATTACACACCTGCTCGCTATCCTATACAAGTTACTGCTCCCCAAGGGCTTTTCCTTATCTGTGCTTTGTTTCTTCTGCCGGAAGATCCCACTCCCCTCTTTGCTTTTTCAAACCCTGTTCTGCATCCTCCATCAGCTGGTAGAATCAGTGGCTCCTGCCTGAAGTCTCCTCTTACACTGTGAGTATTGTGCTCCCAGGCACTCATCTTCACTTCCACATAGGGCCTTGAGTCTTGTAGGAAGTCTATAAATGTCAGATAAATTCTGTGTCATTCTTTTTTTCTTCACTGTTGCATCTTCTTAAGACGTTGCCTTTGTTTCAGTCATTTGGATTTTAAGACGGTAAGTATCTTCCGATTTCTGGTAACTTTCCAGTGTGCACGTATGTTGACTGCGCCATTTATGTCTGGTTTCTGGTTTTCACATCCGTTTTTGACACTGTTCTGAGGGATGTTTTTTACACTGTTTTGGATCCTGGGTGTTGCTGGCTGGAGTCTCAAGGACTTGGCGGGACTGGGCCTGATGTGAAAACTAAAATCAGATCATTGGGGGCTTACTATTGTGACATATTCGTCTGTCTTTAGTTCAGTTTGAATTATTTTGCAGAGACCATTACTTCTAGTGTTTTATTGTCTGTAATTTATCAAAAAGTATTTCTAGATATAGTATAATATATAGAAGTTAATTTTAATCACNTGACATATTCGTCTGTCTTTAGTTCAGTTTGAATTATTTTGCAGAGACCGTTACTTCTAGTGTTTTATTGTCTGTAATTTATCAAAAAGTATTTCTAGATATAGTATAATATATAGAAGTTAATTTTAATCACTGGGGTTTGTTTTCAGATTTCCTATAAGGTGTCTTTTCATTGTAAATACCACCTGATAAAGAAGTTGTTGGAAAGGAGGCTTATAGCCTGGACTCCTCACCAGCTTCACCTCTGTTGGCTCTGCCAGTATTTAAACAAACAAGTCTAGTCACGATGGTTTGGTCAGTTCATAGGAAGATAGGCAAATGGTGAGTACCACTAATAAACCTCTCTGGTTTTCTCACACCCCCTGTTAAGTACATACACACAAACATACAGAGTGATGGCTGGAGCTGGTCCAGGTAGTATAATATTCTAGAATATAGGTTTGGAGCTTCTCACTTCTCTCTTACTTAGCTTTATTGTGTCATCCATAGGTACTAAAGTTCCTGCCTATATTATGTGGACTCTTGGGTTTATTTCCCTATTTGGCAGTGAATTTTTACTAATAGATTGGTTGACATATTGTAGCTCTATGTTTGTTAAACTATCAAGGATTTAAAAAAATTCTTTATGCTGAAAAAAGATCAATNGTTGATGAAAGTGAAAGAGGAGAGTGAAAAAGTTGGCTTAAAGCTCAACATTCAGAAAACGAAGATCATGGCCTCTGGTCCCATCAATTCATGGGAAATAGATGGGGAAACAGTGGAAACAGTGTCAGACTTTATTTTGGGGGGCTCCAAAATCACTGCAGATGGTGATTGCAGCCATGAAATTACAAGACGCTTACTCCTTGGAAGAAAAGTTATGACCAACCTAGATAGTACATTCAAAAACAGAGACATTACTTTGCTGATTAAGGTCCATCTAGTCAAGGCTATGGTTTTTCCTGTGGTTATGTATGGATGTGAGAGTTGGACTGTGAAGAAGGTTGAGTACCAAAGAATTGATGCTTTTGAACTGTGATGTTGGAGAAGACTCTTGAGGGTCCCTTGGACTGCAAAGAGGTCCAACCAGTCCATTCTGAAGGAGATCAGCCCTGGGATTTCTTTGGAAGAGATGATGCTAAAGATACGACTCCAGTACTTTGGCCACCTCATGTGAAGAGTTGACTCATTGGAAAAGATTCTGATGCTGGGAGGGATTGGGTGCAGGAAGAGAAAGGGATGACAGAAGATGAGATGGCTGGATGGTATCACTGACTCAGTGGACGTGAGTCTGTGTGAAATCCGGGAGATGGTGATGAACAGGGAGGCCTGGCGTGCTGCGATTCATGGGGTGGTGAAGAGTCAGACACGACTGAGCGACTGAACTGAACTGAACGAACTGATGGGACTGGATGCCAAGGTCTTCATTTTTTGATTGTTGAGTTTTAAATTGCCTTTTCCCCTCTCCTCTTTCACTATCATGAAGAGGCTCTTTAGTTCCTCTTGACTTTCTGCCATAAGGGTGGTGTCATCCGCATATCTAAGGATATTGCTATTTCTCCCAGCAATCTTGATTCCAGCTTGTGCTTCATCCAACCTGGCATTTCACATGTTGCACTCTGAGTGAACTCTGAGAGATGGTGATGAACAGGGAGGCCTGGTGTGCTGCAATTCATGGGGTCGCAAAGTCAGACACGACTGAGCGACTGAACTGAACTGAACTGAATTGAACTCTGTGTATAAATTAAATAAGCAAGATGACAGTATACAGCCTTGACATACTCTTTTTTGGATATGGAACCAGCCTGTTGTTCCATGTCCCATTCTCTCTGTTGCTTCTTGTCCTGCATATAAATTTCTCAGGAGGCAGGTAACGTGGTCTGTTATTCCCATCTCTTGAAAAATTTTCCACAGTTTATTGTCATCTATACAGTCAAAGGCTTTGACATAGTCAATAAACAAGAAGTAGATGTTTTCTGGAACTCTCTTGCTTTTTCTGTGATCCAACAGATGTTGGCTCTTTGATCTATGGTTCCTCTGCCTTTTCTAAATCCAGCTTGAACATCTGGAAGTTCACGGTTCACATCCTGTTGAAGCCTGACTTGGAGAATTTTGAGCATTACTTTGCTAGTGTGTGAGACGAATATGGTTGTGTGGTAGTTTGAACATTCTTTGGCGTTGCCTTTCTTTGGGATTAGAATGAAAACTTACCTTTACCAGTCCAGTGGCCACTACTGAGTTTTCCAAATTTGCTGGCATTTGAGTGCAGCACTTTCACAGCATAATTATTTAGGATTTAAAATAATTCAACTGGAATTCCATCACCTTATCTAGTTTAGTTCACAGTGATTCTTCCTAAGGCCCACTTAGCTTCACATTCCAGATGTCTGGCTCTAGGTGAGTGATCACATGTTCATGGTTATCTGGGTCATGAAGATCTTTTTTGTATAGATCTCTGTTTTTCTTTCCACCTCTTCTTAATATCTCTGCTTCTGTTAGGTCCATACCATTTCTTCCATTTATTTTGCCCAACATTGTTTTAGGCTCAGACAATAGTAAGATCTGTATTATTGCTATTACTTTCTTTCTCAGATGAGTCCCTCAAATCCTATTAACTTCTTATAGTTCATAATGATATATAAATAAAATATATATTTTCTCAAGGTATTTTTAGTAGATTCTTATTTACAAAATTGATGTATTTTGTAGCTGGAAATGACTTTGAATATGATATTATCCTGAATTCTAAAACACTGAGGTTCAGTGAGGTCAGTTATATTTCTAAAATTAGAAAGAGAATTTAGTGGTACAGCTAGAACTCCTACCTGATCTCTATCCTACAGTTGTAAATTGCTATGTATCATCTCCTTGACACCCATCACCAGATAAGGACATTTTACTGAAGATTGAGAGCCTTTGTCTCTGTTCCTTTCCAAGTCAGAATATATAGTAGGTTGGCATATTGAAAAAACCTATCAATTAGTTTATTAATAGTTAAAAATCAAGGGTAATCATTTGTAGTCCTTCAAAAGTAAAACGAAGAACAGCCCCAGAAGCAGAGTGATTATTTAAGATTTATTAATAAAATACATATTAATAGAGGAAACTTCCATACCCTATAAGTTGAATTTGCTTCAATTTTAGATTTCTTTAAACCACAGATCAGAAATCTCTAATAATAAATACCAAAAAACCCTCATTGTTGAAACTCTCCCCATATTCCTGAGTCTTAGGAGGACTCACAGTTTCTTTTTCTACCTATGGAATGATGAAGTCTCAAATTTAGTACCCCTTGCAAATTTAATTTGTGTGCTTGTTTACAACTTCTGCTAGATATTTAATGAATATCTTTCATAAGACAAGAACTGAAAGCATTCTGTTTTTCGCAGCTCAGTTCATTGTAATTTATCATACTTAATGTTTAGTCCTTAACTAGTTTTTCAATGTAAATGAACATCAAGTTATATAAACAAACTTTATTTTTTATCAAAGGGTGGAAGGGGCTATTAACATAATCCACATATTAGCTTATATATCTCTTTTTTAAATTCTGGAGAACTAAGGAAACTAAAGGCATTAATATGAAGCTAAGAGGTTAGGACAAGGTCAGTTTTCATTCCAATCCCAAAGAAAGGCAATGCCAGAGAATGCTCAAACTACCACACAATTGCACTCATCTCACACACTAGTAAAGTAATGCTTAAATTCTCCAAGCCAGGCTTCAGCAATACATGAACCATGAAATTCCAGATGTTCAAGCTGGTTGTAGAAAAGGCAGAGGAACCACAGATCAAATTGCCAACATCTGCTGGATCATCAAAAAAGCAGGAGAGTTCCAGAAAATATCTATCTATTTCTGATTTATTGACTATGCCAAAGCCTTTGACTGTGTGGATCACAATAAACTGTGGAAAATTCTGAAAGAGACGGGAATACCAGACCACTTAAGAAACCTATATGCAGGTCAGGAAGCAACAGTTAGAACAGGACATGGAACAACAGACTGGTTCCAAATGGGAAAAGGAGTACATCAAAGCTGTATATTGTCACCCTACTTATTTAACTTCTATGCAGAGTACATCATGAGAAATACTGGGCTGGAAGAAGCACAAGCTGGAATCAAGTTTGCTGGGAGAAATATCATTAACCTCAGATATGCAGATGACACCACCCTTATGGCAGAAAGTGAAAAGGAACTAAAGAGCCTCTTGATGAAAGTGAAAGAGGAGAGTGAAAAAGTTGGCTTAGAACTCAACATTCAGAAAAGGANTGCACTGATTTGGGAGCCTAAGAAAATAAAATCTTTCATTGTTTCCCTGTTCCCCCACAAAATGATGGTACTGGATGCCATAATCTTAGTTTTTAATGTTGAGTTTTAAGCCACCTTGTTCACTCTCCTCTTTCACTTTCATCAAGAGGCTCTTTAATTCCTTTTTACCTTCTGCTATAATAGTGGTGCCATAAGGCAAAAAGATATGACACTGAAAGATGAACACCCCAGGTGTGTAGAGGCCCAGTATGCTACTGGAGAGAGTGGAGAAATAGTTCCAGAAAGAATGAAAAGGCTGAACCAAAGGGAAAACAATGCCCAGTTGTAGATGTGACTGGTGATGGAAATAAAATCCAATGCTAAAAAGAAAAACATTGGATAGGAACCTGGAATGCCCCATTAATCAAGGTAAACTGGAAGTAGTCAAACAGGAGATGGCAAGAGTGAACATCAGCACTTTAGGAATCAGTGAACTAAAATGGACTGGAATGGGTGAATTTAAGTCAGATGACCATTATATCTACTACTGTGGGCAAGAATCCCTTAGAAGAAATGGAGTAGCCCTCATACCTCAATAAAAGTGTCTGAAATGCAGTTCTTGAATGCAGTCTCAAAAATGACAGAATGATCTCTGTTCATTCCCAAGGGAAACCATTCAGTATCACAGTTATCCAAGTCTATGCCCCACCCACTACTTCCAATGAAGCTGAAAGTAAAGGGTTCTATGATGACCTACAAAACCTTCTAGAACTAACACCAAAAATGATGTCTTTTTCATTATAAGGGACTGGAATCCAATTGTAGGAAGTCAAGAAATACCTGGAGTAACAGGCTAGTTTGACCTTGGAGTACAAAATGAAGGGGGAAAAAGGGTAATAGAATTTTGTCAAGAAAAGCACTGATCATAGCAAACACCCTCTTCCAACAACATAAGAGAAGACTCCACACATGGACATCACATCAATATCGAAATAAAATTGATTATATTATTTGCAGCCAAAGATGGAGAAGCTCTATACAGTCAGCAAAAACAAGATTGGGAGGTGACTATGGCTTAGATCATGATCTCCTTATTGCCAAATTCAGACTTAAATTGATGAAAGTAGGGAAAGCCACTAGACCATTCAGGTATGACCTAAATCAAATCCCTTACAAGTGACAAATAGATTCAAAAAATTAGATCTGATAGGCAGAATGCCTGAAGAACTATGGACAGAGGTTCATCATACTTTACAAAGAGGTGGTGATCAAAACTTTCCCAAGAATAAGAAATGTAAAAAGGCAAAATGGTTGTCTGAGGAGGCCTTACAAATAGCTGAGAAAAGAAGAGAATTAGGAATATAGAGATAATTAATTACCACTAGAAAATGAGTCTGTCATGACCAGCTTTTTCATAGTATTGTGCTAGAATTTTCACTGAAATTCTGTCAGAAGAGTTTATTTTACTGTATCACAGTGGTTTAGTCACTAAGTCATATCTGACTTACAGTATCACATTTCTTCCCAAATAACAAAAGGCAATTTATTGATAAAATAGTGTGTGTGCATGTGTATTTGTACACGTGGACTCCATTTTCCTTTCATGCACCCTCAGAGTCCAACGTGTGGTCAGACACTGTATTTCCTTGCTTAAGGAAGTTTCAAAGGGCTGAAAGCAGAAGTTGTAGAACTGCTTCATATTCAGATATCCTTTGATTTATCAGGGGGTTATGTTCCAATAAAACCATCCTAAGGTAAAAGTATCCTAAGTTAAAATTTCATTAAATACTCCACTACTATAGAACATCACAGTTAAGTCTAGCCTACCTTAAATAGGCTCTGTCAGAACACCACATCAACCTACAGTTGGGCAAAACCATCTAGCACACACCTATTTTATAACAAAGGGTTGAATGGTTTATGTAATTTTTTGAATACTATTAAAAGTTAAAAACAGAATGGCCGTATAGGAAAGAATGGCCATATAGGTACAGAATGGTTTAGTGTATTGTCTACCCTCATGGTTGTGCAGTTGACTGAGAGCTGTGGCTCACTGCCACTGCCCAACATTCCAGAACATTGTACTTCATATTAGTAGCCTGAGAGATCAGAATTCAAACTTCAAAGAACAGTTTATCCTGAATGTGCATCACTTCACTAACACTATAAAGTTGAAAAATTCTAATTCAGGGTCAGTCCATTTTTGGTTAAAGTCTACTCATTACAGAAAGGATGCTGAGTTTTGAGGAGAGGTGAGAGCAAATGGAAACTGCCTTTAAGTGTGGAAATGTCTACAAAGCTACCTAGAATGGAGACAGAAGAGAGAAATCCCAGCATAGTGGAAAAGTCTATGGAGTAGTTCCATCAAAAAGTGGGTGAATTGCAGAAAGGATGAGGTACACAATGTGCCAAGGGAGTTTGGAGCTTAAAAGCCCAATTTACATGCTCTGGGTTTATGAATGGCAGAGAAGTAGAAAGCCGCTGGACTGTAAGGGACCCTACGACCTGAGACTGAGCTGCAAATTGTTGCATAATGCATAAAGTAAATTATACAGACCATAAGATCATTTGCAAAATTCAGAAAGAAAGGGGACCTAATTAATAATTGAGGTTGAATATAGATCCAGCATCAAGTCAAATTAAACCAAATAAGGTTATATTTCTCATACATCTTGGTGTAAATTTTGAAATTCACTCTGATAAATTTGACTCTCATAGTGCAACTCAGTAGAATAAGAATGAGAAAGTGACTGAGTGCAGTGTTTATTTTCAGGTTAGATATGGGGAAATAGGATGTAAATATTAGGTTGCTGGATTTAGTCTCTATTTAATTGCTTTCCCTGTACATTTCTGGAGAAGGCAATGGCACCCCATTCCAGTACTCTTGTGTGGAAAATCCCATGGATGGAGGCTTGGTAGGCTGCAGTCCATGGGGTCACCAAGAGTCAGGCATAACTGAGTGACTTCACTTTAACTTTTCACTTTTATGCATTGGAGAAGGAAATGGTAACTCACTCCAATGTTCTTTCCTGGAGAATCCCAGTGACAGAGGAGCCTAGTGGGCTGCCATCAATGGGGTTGCACAGAGTCAGACATGACTGAAGAGACTTAGCAGCAGCAGCAGCAGAATGTATCTTAACTATTAAAATATACATAGTCTCCCTAGTCAAAGAACTAAAGAAAATCAATAAATAATATCTGTCCCTAGAACTCTAATTTGATATCACTTTGTGAGGGTTCTCATTTTAATACACACAATTGGCAAGCTAAGATAATGGAAAT
>SJYV01047813.1:453794-472006 GCA_006410875.1 Neotragus pygmaeus | reverse complement strand
GTGAGAGTTGGACTGTGAAGAAGGCTGAGCGCCGAAGAATTGATACTTTTGAACTGTGGTGTTGGAGAAGACTCTTGAGAGTCCCTTGGACTGTAAGGAGATCCAACCAGTCCATTCTGAAAGAGATCAGCCCTGGGACTTCTTTGGAAGGAATGATGCTGAGGCTGAAACTCCAGTACTTTGGCCACCTCCTGTGAAGAGTTGACTCACTGGGAAAGACTTTGATGCTGGGAGGGATTGGGGGCAGGAGGAGAAGGGGACGACAGAGGATGAGATGGCTGGATGGCATCACTGACTCGATGGACGTGAGTCTGAGTGAACTCTGGGAGTTGGTGATGGACAGGGAGGCCTGATGTGCTGCGATTCATGGGGTCACAAAGAGTTAGACATGACTGAGCGACTGAACTGAACTGAACGGAACTGAACTCAATGTCCAACTTAGAGTCAAGCTAATTATTCTCAATGTTCAACAGAGCTAATACCAGGTATTGTTCACTTTCAACTATCAAAATTAGTCCACTCAAATCACTGGTATTAGTCTTAGGATAATATTTAAACACTTAAATTCATATTGCAAAATCATTCAAGTTATGTCTACCTTTAACAGATTATAAGTCAATCCATGATGAAATTTCACTCATTTCTTAAACTGTTGTAAAGTGAGGTTTTCTGCATGGTCAATTTAAATTATGAGACAAGTTCACTAATTTTACACAGATAGGTCCATAAACTTTTCAAAGTTTTACTATTTTAAGATATTAACTCACAAATTATATTTTAAGCATCATCTAAAACTATATCAACTCTATCACCTTTTACACTAAGTATAGCTTGAATGAGATAAAAAGAGTACATATTTCTGAGTTCTCTTTTCTATGTTCAATGACAATTAATGCTTGAAAACTCTACAATGGTCGAAGATTTTAAAATTACTTTGTATAGTGTTTATAATGTAAGGTAAACCACATCACTAAAATGTTTGGAAATAAAGACTCTTACAGACAACTGATGGCCTTCCCATGAGGATCCATGTTAAAAGTAAGTAGTCTCATTTTCATTTTATTTATTATTTTTATTAATTGTCTATAAGTAACACCATCACTAAACACTGCATAAATTCAAAGTGTCACAAAAGACTTCATGGAATAAATGGAATTTGACTTGAGATTTGACACATGAATAGAATATTGCTGGAAATACTTTAGAAATGTCATAGACATAGGGATAAAAGCAATATTCAGGGAACTGTGAATAGATAAGTTTGGTTAGGATAGATTAGCTGTGTGTGGAGCTACTGAAAAAATAAAGTTGGAAACATGGGCAGAATCAAATTATGGAGGGATATGAATGTTAAATATTAATCTTTCTATCAATGAAAGTCAACCTTCAAACCACACTTAACAAATATGTACCATGTTTCAGGTACTGTCTATACCACTGATAACACAAACCCTGATGCGAGGAAAGATTGAGGGCAGGAGAAGGGGGAGACAAATAATGAGATGGATGCATGGCATCATTGAATCAATGGACATGAGTTTGAGTAAACTCTGGGAGATAGTGAAGGTTACAGGGAAGCCTGGTGTGCTACAGTCCATGGGATCACAAAGAGTCGAACACAACTGAACAACAACAATGGCAATACGAACTTCAATTTGGTCCTTCACAGCTATTAGAAGAGCAACAAGTAACTATGGTATGATGAGGAATATTGAGGACTTAGTAGGTTTCCTGGAGGAATTGCTGTCTGAGATGAGTTCTGAAAAATGATAATCATTAACCAAGTAAAGGAGAGGTAAGATTGAAAGTAGGAAAGCGATATTAATTGAGATAAGGACAAGGGTAAAGGGACAGAGCCAAAAAGAATCTGATATACAGAGAATTACACATTGTTCTGTAAACTTGATAGTGTGGAAACATAATTCAGGAACTACATTTGGAAACTGAAATGTTATGCCNGAAAGTAGGAAAGCGATATTAATTGAGATAAGGACAAGGGTAAAGGGACAGAGCCAAAAAGAATCTGATATACAGAGAATTACACATTGTTCTGTAAACTTGATAGTGTGGAAACATAATTCAGGAACTACATTTGGAAACTGAAATGTTATGCCCCATCATTGATAGGGGAAAAGGATGCAATTATCATTTAGTTCATGTTGTTTTATTTTCTCAGAGTTAGAAATGATTTTGTGCACTTTATGTGATTACTTGAAAAAAGCCTTCATGATACTCTTTCAGTATAGTTTGAAGTCACATTATCACAAAGTATTATTCGGCTTAGTTTACATGATGAAGGCAGAATATTTTTTCTCCTGTTCACTAATATATCTCAAAATTTGAGAAATATGATCTCTAGATCTTTGAGCAGTACCTGGCATAGGAAGAGTATTCAGAAAACATTGGTTGAGTGAAATTAATGATATATTAATATATTCTCAGGAAGTCTTTTTTTCTTCTTACTTGATGAACATATTGAAATAAAAGAAAGGCTATCACTGATATATGTTCAAAGATTCATATTACTGAACTATGTAGAAGAATAATAGAGTTTTACTTGTTCTTCTGCAATTACCTTTTGGAAAAGGATCCTAGGGAGCGAAACTCCTTCCCACTCTGATTGTCCCATATTGTCTGGAAAAGACTTCTCCCAGAAACACATTGAATAAAAATCTGGACTGCATAAGATCTCAGCCAGCTTTCAGCCTTAAGCTTATTTAAATTAGTTGAATGCTTACTCTAAAAAGCACTGATGTGGGAGTACTCAACTTCTGATGCATTTTGGTTGAGCAAATCAACTACTAGCCTCCTGCTGCTAGTGAGCTTTTGCTCTTCATATAAGTTCAAGCTTAAAAGCTGTAGCAGTTTATACATTGAATTTCTGAAGATAACAGTCCCAAACCTATCATTTTTAAACACTAAGAGTGGGAGAATAAAATATTATTTTAGAATTTGTCCCTCAAAAATTAAATTCATCACAACATTTAGGAAGGATATTAGAGCTGTCAAATGCAAGCAATTGTCAAACAACCAAAGTCCCTAGGCCCATAGGACACACTTTTCTCAGAAATGGGATGAATGCATTCAAGACTAAAATATAATATGATATCACTTACATGTAGAATTTAAAGAAAATGGTCAAAATGAGCTAATATACAAAACAGACCCAAAGACAGAGAAAACAAACTTATGGTTACTAAAGCGGAAAGGGAGTGGGGAGGGATACATTAGGAGTTTAAGATTAACATATACACACTGCTATATATAAAATAAATAACCAACAAATGCCTACTGAATAGCACAGGAAACTCTACTGAATTCTGTAACAATTTACAAGTGAAAATACTCTGAAAAATAGATATATATGTATGTATAACTGAACCACTTTGCTGTATACTTGAAACTAATACAACATTGCAAATCAACTATACTTCCATAAAAAAAGACAAAACTATCTGAAAGAATAAAGCATCATGATACCACAGATGCACTTCACTGTAGAAAATATATGCGTTTCATGAGAAAACCCATTCTTGCATTTCTTGTCCTCTTTTCCTTAATCAAAATACTTTGAACATTTTGTTTTAGATGTACAAAAGTTATAGTAGTATGACAATGACTTTATAAGCTCTTAGATTTAGGGTCCATATACCTTCTTCATTATATCTCAACATTCCCCAGGTAAGAAAAAAACATTTACTGAGTGTCCATTATGTGCTCCAAACCATGAAATGATATTTAATGATTGATGCCTAAGTGCACAATTTTGAATTTTATAGATGACATAAGAGAGGATAAGTTAAAATAGGCTATCAAATATCATCATCATTTGAATTGAGGGGCAACATGATGCAGTGACTATACTAGACTGTTTGGACACGAACGATAGCTCTTATACTTACCAGCTTTATGTATTTGAGCAAGTTTTAAAAATTTGAGTCTCTTAGCACCTTAGTTTCCTTATCTATAAATCAGTAACTACAGTGGCAAGAAGTTGATATGTTAACTTGCAAAGAACATTGATGCAACATAGAAAGTAATTAATAGAGTTGATCCCTGAACAACACAGTTTGAACTGCAAATGGGAATTTTTTTCAATGAATATGGCTTATACAACTACATTATCTGAATTTGGTTAAATTAGCAGATGTAGAATTGGATACACAGGGCTAACTGTAAAGTTATACTTGGATTTTCTACTGGTGGGTGGTAAGTATTGATGTCCCTGACCTCAGGTTGTTCAAGGGTCAAATGTACTAGCTATTATTATCAAGATTATTCCCACTTACAAACTCCAGGACTCATCATTGCACTTTGCTCCGAGTTAGGTAACTAAAAAATATTTTGTGAGAAAAAAATAATAATTCAATTCTTTTGGGGAAGATGTAATAATCAGTCATATAGATCACAACAAAACAGATGAAATAAACCAACTGGTCAGAAAAAGTTCAATTGACCTCAGTGGTAAGGTCAAACAGTAATTTCTTCCAGGGCTCCTGATAAAAAGGCCACTGTATAATGAAATAAACAATATTCTTCACAACAGCCATATAATAAGCATAATGACAATTCCAAATATCAATACAGGCTGATGGCATCATACTAGAGCCCAATTCAGAACAGAAATTAAGAAGAGACTCTGCAAAGAGCTGATATTGATTCACAAAATGAAGAACTTTGGAGGTAAAATCTTAAACTGGCCCTGTACAAAGAGGGCAAGGAGTGGCCTAAGAAAGAAGCAGGCCACTCCAGATTGGTAGATGGCAGTTTTCATAAACAAAGGATATGCCAGACTTGGCTTGGTCAGTCACAAGACCAGTAGGTATCTGCACGTGCCAGCCAGAGTTTTCAAAGATCATACAGCCTTACCTGGATTCAGTCACTTATTTAGTTCGGATGGCCTCAATAGCATTTACTCTCTCAAGGTTTATCCTTGAAACAGCTGCCCAGGCAAATGGTGGGCAGAAAGGACCTCCCAGGGACCAGGGGAGGAGTGAGGAGCCTCTGACCATCTGCGTCCACTTGCGAGTCAACAAGTGGCAGGTCCTGTTGGTGACCTCCTCCACCAGGTGTTAATTAGCTGAATGACCTTCTTTCAGTTGTGTTCTCTTCAAGGAATACAATTTATACCAAGGAGAAGGAGGAGATGACTGACTTTAAGCAGTCCTCCTTGAACTTTCTCCATCAAGCAATGCTTGAAAAATGAGTGGCCTAGCTTGAGACTGCATTCTCGGCAAAAGAAGCCAGGAGAGTTATCTGAGCATAAATGTCTTTCTTAACAAACAAAATTGTTCAGTTCAGTTCATGCAGTTCAGTCACTCAGTCATGTCCGACTCTCTGTGACCCCATGAATCTCAGCATGCCAAGCCTCCCTGTTCATCACCATCTCTGGGAGTTCACTAAGACTCAGGTCCATCGAGTCCGTGATGCCATCCAGCCATCTCATCCTCAGTCGTCCCCTTCTCCTCCTGCCCCCAATCCCTCCCAGCATCAGAGTTTTTTCCNTGCAGCCATGAAATTAAAAGATGCTTACTCCTTGGAAGGAAAGTTATGACCAAACTAGATAGCATATTGAAAAGCAGAGACATTACTTTGCCAATAAAGGTTCATCTAGTCAAGGCTATGGTTTTTCCAGTAGTCATGTATGGATGTGAGAGTTGGACTGTGAAGAAAGCTGAGCACCGAAGAATTGATGCTTTTGAACTGTGGTGTTGGAGAAGACTCTTGAGAGTCCGTTGGACTGCAAGGAGATCCAACCAACCCATTCTAAAGGAGATCGGTCCTAGGTGTTCTTTGGAAGAAATGATGCTAAAGCTGAAACTCCAGTATTTTGGCCACCTCATGTGATAGTTGACTCGTTGGAAAAGTCTCCGATGCTGGGAGGGATTGGGGGCAGGAGGAAAAGGGGATGACAGAGGATGAGATGGCTGGTTGGCATCACCAACTCAATAGACGTGAGTTTGAGTGAACTCCAGGAGTTGGTGATGGACAGGGAGGCCTGGCGTGCTGCAATTCATGGTGTCACAGAGTCGGACACGACTGAGCGACTGAACTGAACTGAAGATCACAAAGCTCCTAGTAGAAGAGATTCAAGCCCAAGGCTCTTTGGCGTCAGAGCCCATATTCTTTACTCTGAACCACATGGTAATGCTCATAGTCTCCCATCACATACAAATAATTTTCATACCTTCCCACCTGAGAACAAGCCAACATAGGAAAGTAGAACAGGGAGAGAGGAACTGGTGACCTCAGTTGAACCTCTGGAACCCCTGTATTTAGGACACCTTGTTGGGTTTCTGTAACTCGTAACTGAAAGAGCTTTACCAATCCAAGAAGGGAGAAAGAACTGGGCTTTGGCTACCAACCCAGTTGGAGGTTGACCCTGAGATGGGCTTCTTGGAGACCGACAGGTCCCATCCAAGGTCATGCAACTGGTAAGTGGCAGAGCCAATATCCGAACCAGATCTGACTCCAAGAGCAAGCTGTGCCCAGTCCCTCCTCAATGCTTGGATTTCCTGAAGGTTCTGAACCTATTCCTTTGGAACAAGAGCACCAGTCAACACCTGTCCTTGTCCTCCTCCTCGTTTCTAGCAGTCATGATTCTGAAAGACACTGTCCTTTTCATTTCAAAGGCTCCTGCCATATGAGGTTAGCTTCTCAGCTTATTAAAACTTTCTGGAAAATTCTTTCTACACTCAGGCACAGGACTTGGTTGGCCTGAAATAAGAGAGCTGGTAGTCATCAAGGACCATCCCAGCCAGCACCTAAGCACAGCGTCCAGAATCCAGAGGAAAGAAGAAATTCATAACAGGACCCACATTTCAAAGTCACTTCCTTCAGCGATCCCTGGGGAGTTAAGTTTGGTAGAGAAAGTGATGACAGTGGGATGTGATGCAGGTGAGAACACTACAGTATTAGAAAGCCCGCGTCTGAATCCCTGATTCCCTGCTCTTTGCTGCTTTCCTGCAGGGTTATTGTGAGAAGTATGAGATAAAGGATGTGAAATCACTTTAACTGTAGTATGCCAGACATAAGAAGGGTGGTTATTATCAGTCAATAAGAAGTGAAGTCGCTCAGTTGTGTCTGACTCTTTGCGACCCCATCGACTGTAGCCTACCAGGCTCCTCTGTCCATGGGATTTTCCAGGCAAGAGTACTGGAGTGGGTGGCCATTTCCTTCTCCAGGGTATCTTCCCGACCCAGGGATCGAACCAGGTCTCCTGCATTGTAGACAGACGCTTTACCGTCTGAGCCACCAGGGATGATCTTCACTCTTGAGAGCCTCAAAAAGTACGTTATGAGTCAACCAGCTTCCCTTCCACCTCCANCCATGGAATTCTCCAGGCCAGAATACTGGAGTGGGTATCCTTTCCCTTCTCCAGGGGATCTTCCCAACCCCGGGACTGAACCCAGTCTCCTGCATGGCCGTTGAATTCTTCACCAGCTGAGCCACCAGGGAAGCCCAAGAATACTGGAGTGGGTAGCCTTTCCTTCTCTGACAGATCCTAGGAATGGAACCAGGAGCAGATGGATTCTTTACCAACTGAGCTATCAGGGAAGCCCCAAACAGTATATATTCCTCCCCCATCTCCTTTCCCTATTTATGGGAAATTTTTTGTGAAGTTACTTGTTTTCAGATTCTTTCTGATTTTTTGGACCAGAATTGAAATGCAGTTACTTGGAGTCATCAGTATCATCTGCCCAACTTTCTTGTTTCCAGATATATAGATATAGTTGAAAAACGGGAGACAAAACCCATTCTCATCGTTATTAAACATGTAGCTGAAATAGTCTGGTAATCCTTCCTGTGGTACAGAATTGTCTGACTTTGTCTCCCAGGTCACCACAGAAATGGTACTCAGGAAGTTTCTTGGAAGGAATTGATTCTGCAGCTGTGTGGTTTTAGAAGACAAGGAGGGAGCACAAAGCTTCCATCTCCGTCTTTCTGTTTTCTCAGCTTTGGAACTTGAGAAAGGTCAGCTTTTAAGAGGGAAGTCAGTTTGCCTCTGCCTATATGCTGGTGCCCTCTCTAGCTGAGCTCCAGGCAGCTCAGTTGCTTTAGGGATCATTTATGAAGTGCCCACAGTGGACCAAGCCCTGAGATGGGCCTGGGAAATGGAGCCCGTGACTTTTGTTCAGTAGAGTTTAACATCTCTTTTGTTTAATTCTTAAAGAAAAACTAACACTAGAATGGAGGCTCCTTGAGGTCAAAGACCTTGTTTTGATTACCCTGGTATTCCCAGGGTTTAGCTTAGCAGTGGTGCTTAATGAGTTGGCCTTAAGTAGTTGTTCATAGTGTTCATGGAGATTGGACCAAAATAAGACTTTTTGAATTAAGAGTAAGAATTAAGACTTTTTGAACTTTCATATTCTGTTTTACTGAAAATTTTTTTCCATAAAAAACACTTTTTAAAGGTTTCTTAGTTTGTTGTTGGTTTTTAAAAAATTTAAACTTTTTTTTAGTCATTCTATTCTGACCTGTTCATTTGTTTCCTTCTCATTTAACTTAATGATGGTTTAGTCTTCAAGAAAGTAAGGTATTAACGTGTAATAAAATCTTTTGTTGCGTCAAATTGAAAAAAACACATAGTAAAGGTAATATGCCTTGGATTTACATTAATACTGTGCTTTATTAGGAATTTGAAGCACTTAGTAAATATTCTATGAAAGCGTGTCTTATTCTCTGATAAGTCATTCCTTGCCTTTTACTGTTACATTTTATTTTTTACTTTGTTACTATTACATTTTAATTAGGAAGAAGAGTTTCCACAGATATTTTTGATTATACTGATTATACTGATCAGATTATACTTATCGGATTATACTGATTTTTTTTTTCACATTGTGTTGACGCTACATTCTTTCAGTAATGGTTAGAAAGAGAATAAAAGTCCTTTTAGGATGAAAATTCAAAGAATGACTTACTTCATAGCAAAGGTTTTTCATTATATATAGTCTTCAACCTTTTTTCCTCTGAAGTTTTATTTAATATGAAAACCTGTTTGTAAGAGGTGCTTTTTATGTGAATCAGTGTTAGATCTTTGTGGTTTTAAACCCTGCACATGTGGCCTAAATGCATTACCTACCACTAAGTAGGAGATCAGCTGTGGCTTCTATATATTCCTGAACAGCTCACATATTTTCAGATGGTTTATTGTTATGCTGTTTCTTTAATGATGGGACTGTAAGAGGTTTGCTATCTGACACATTTATGTTTCCTATTTAACAATAATTCCATTNGTGGTTTTAGAAGACAAGGAGGGAGCACAAAGCTTCCATCTCCGTCTTTCTGTTTTCTCAGCTTTGGAACTTGAGAAAGGTCAGCTTTTAAGAGGGAAGTCAGTTTGCCTCTGCCTATATGCTGGTGCCCTCTCTAGCTGAGCTCCAGGCAGCTCAGTTGCTTTAGGGATCATTTATGAAGTGCCCACAGTGGACCAAGCCCTGAGATGGGCCTGGGAAATGGAGCCCGTGACTTTTGTTCAGTAGAGTTTAACATCTCTTTTGTTTAATTCTTAAAGAAAAACTAACACTAGAATGGAGGCTCCTTGAGGTCAAAGACCTTGTTTTGATTACCCTGGTATTCCCAGGGTTTAGCTTAGCAGTGGTGCTTAATGAGTTGGCCTTAAGTAGTTGTTCATAGTGTTCATGGAGATTGGACCAAAATAAGACTTTTTGAATTAAGAGTAAGAATTAAGACTTTTTGAACTTTCATATTCTGTTTTACTGAAAATTTTTTTCCATAAAAAACACTTTTTAAAGGTTTCTTAGTTTGTTGTTGGTTTTTAAAAAATTTAAACTTTTTTTTAGTCATTCTATTCTGACCTGTTCATTTGTTTCCTTCTCATTTAACTTAATGATGGTTTAGTCTTCAAGAAAGTAAGGTATTAACGTGTAATAAAATCTTTTGTTGCGTCAAATTGAAAAAAACACATAGTAAAGGTAATATGCCTTGGATTTACATTAATACTGTGCTTTATTAGGAATTTGAAGCACTTAGTAAATATTCTATGAAAGCGTGTCTTATTCTCTGATAAGTCATTCCTTGCCTTTTACTGTTACATTTTATTTTTTACTTTGTTACTATTACATTTTAATTAGGAAGAAGAGTTTCCACAGATATTTTTGATTATACTGATTATACTGATCAGATTATACTTATCGGATTATACTGATTTTTTTTTTCACATTGTGTTGACGCTACATTCTTTCAGTAATGGTTAGAAAGAGAATAAAAGTCCTTTTAGGATGAAAATTCAAAGAATGACTTACTTCATAGCAAAGGTTTTTCATTATATATAGTCTTCAACCTTTTTTCCTCTGAAGTTTTATTTAATATGAAAACCTGTTTGTAAGAGGTGCTTTTTATGTGAATCAGTGTTAGATCTTTGTGGTTTTAAACCCTGCACATGTGGCCTAAATGCATTACCTACCACTAAGTAGGAGATCAGCTGTGGCTTCTATATATTCCTGAACAGCTCACATATTTTCAGATGGTTTATTGTTATGCTGTTTCTTTAATGATGGGACTGTAAGAGGTTTGCTATCTGACACATTTATGTTTCCTATTTAACAATAATTCCATTCCTGTAAAGCTGCTAAATCATCTGCTGCATTATAGAATGTTTACCTTAAATGAAACTCAAGTGTTCAAGAAATAGCTTTGGTGTCTTTAGATAAGACATTGTTTTATACATTGTTTAATCAATAAGATTGTGTCAGTAGAACACCACTGTGTTTCTCCTTACAAGGTATTCTTTGATAAGTATTTGCAATTATAGTTGAATCTTAGTTTCCTATTTGTTGTCTAAATGGCCCCATTTAAAATGTTTTAAGAAAACACTAACATTTTCTTATTGGATTATGAGAGAAGCATATCTTTAAGGAAAAATTACCCAATGAGCAGGTTACTTACAATATTGTTTTCTCATGGCTTGTTAAAATCCAACATACATGCAGTTTTTTTAAAAAGTTGTATTAGAATTAGTTATATATTATCACCTATTTATAAGATATATAAAGTGCTTCAAACAGTGCCTGGCATACAGTGACCACTAATGTTTTGTCATTATTACTCTTAACTTGATTTTACAGATGGAAAAGATGGAAATGAAGGATATTTTTTGGTTCTTACACTGAAATTCCGTTTTATCAGTGGTCATTATTATAAATTTGTTTCCTGCAGAGTTCTCTGCAGATTTTCTTTCTTCATATTTAGTTTGTGTGTATGCCATAATTTGTTTTTCCACACTTTCTTCTTTTGTGGTTTCTCTGTAGATTTTTTAAAAAAACATGTCTTAGTTAAGAATCTCTTTCTTTTCTTAAAATGCTGCATCCTTCTGTAAACCAAATAATTTATAAAGTCATTCAAATTTTGTGCATCTAAGTGGTACCAAATTTGAAAAGCAAAGAAATAAGCTGTATTGCATGCTTATTTAATAATGAAGAATATTGCAGTGAATTGCTTTTAAAAAATTTCCCCCCTTCTACCACCTTGCCTTCCAAGAGTGAATGGAGCTGTTAGACAAAATTGACATGAGTTTCCATTAGGGTTTTTCAAAGAATTTCTTGTTATAATGCAATTGCATATTTACTTACTGCATTTTAAAATGTAAGGAGGGTGAAAAAAGAAAACCACTAAAAGACAATTAATTTTCATATTTTATGGCAGATTGTTCTATTATTATTTCACCCACTCTATTTTAATATTGGTTTAGATAGTGATTGTAAATCATCTTCTATAATGAAAAGCTATGGCATTTATCCTTGTATGCTTTTTTTGGAGATGTATTCATTCATTCAAGAAGTATTTATTGAGGACCTGCTATATATCAGATATTATTCTCGGGACTTTGATTCATTAAGACACACCACCTCTACCCCATCTTTAACTTCCCTTCTTTCTCTTAATCTTCCAGTCTACTGACTTAAGGAGTTTCCAATAAGTTGGCCTATAAAGGATGTGATTTGTGAGAGGAAAAGAGCAGTCATCCAGTTGGCCTATACAGTTGGTGTCTTACCTTATAATTCCCTTTAAGATGGGAGAAATTTTAGGTAGAGTAGGTTTGAGAGGAGGATCAGGAGTTGAGTGTGGACCTGCTCAATTTAAGATGTCTGTTAGATATCCAAATGGAAATGTTGAGTAGGCAGATGTAAAATAATAGAAAATATGTATGTTGGTCACAATCCCTGGTTTTGGCTAAAGATCCTAAAACCCTTCCAAATTCGTGTTTGGTAAGAATACTAAGAACATCTTTTGTTCTAATATTTGGTCTTTGACCCTGGTTCACAGAGTTCTTAAATCCCTTAGGATTTTCCCGGTAATAGGAATGTCTTTTGCTCTAGTGAGGTGACTCATGGTGGGTTCCTGGATTTCCCTTGTTTGAGAGTGGTCACTAGAAAGACCAAGCCATATTTAAAATACTGGAACTTTCCATCTCACCCTCCATCTTCGGGAGAGTCAAGGGGGCTGGAGGCTTGAGTTAATAATCCATCATGACTCTGTGATGAAGCCTTTATAAAAACCCAACGTACGGGCTTTAGGGAGCTTCCAGGTTGAGCGCGTGCACAGACCAGCAGGGTGGTGTACTCCAGCTCCATGGGAACAGAAGGTCAAGATTCTTGAGCCCTCTTATTTTTCTTTATCTGCCTGTTCATGTGTCTGAACAGAACTGTTTTCCTGAAGCCTGTGAGCTGTTCTAGTAAATGACTGAATTGGGTGAGTGGGAGTACATCAGGGGAACCTCCAGTTTGTAGCCAAGTTGGACAGAAGGTGTAAGTAAGCTGGGGACCTGTTATTAACAGTTGGTGTCTGAAGTGGAGGGCAGTCTTGTGGGGCTGAGCCCTTAACTTGTGGGTTCTGCTTTAACTACCTTAAGTTAAATGGAATTAAATTATAGACATGACAGAGGATGAGATGGTTGGATGGCATCACTGTTTTGATGAACATGAGTTTGAGCAAGCTCCAGGCATCGGGGACGGACAGGGAAGCCTGGCGTGCTGCAGTCCGTGGGGTCGCGCAGAGTTGGACACGACTGAGCAACTGAACCGAACAGCTGGTTTCACAGAGAATTGCTTGTATGGGAAGAAAACCTCACAGATCTGGTGTCATAAGTGTGAGTGTGGTATCTATTTCTGAGACTTTGTTCTGTTTCTGAAACTTCATTTCTTGCGTCAGTTTTAGATTTACAGAATTACTGCCAAGATACTGCAGAGTTACCATATACCCTCTGTGTGTGTGCTCGTTTGCTCAGTTGTCCCCCGCTCCCTGCGACCTCATGGATAGCCCGCTAGGCTCCTCTGTCCATGGCATTCTCCAGGCAAGAATACTGGAGTGGGTTGCCATTTCCCCGACCCAGGGATCTAGGCAGAGTCTTCGCCTCTGGCACTACGTGGGAAGCCCACCATATGCTCTGTAAAGACAGTTTATCCTGTTACTGATATCTTACATCAATATGATGCATTGGTTATGATGAATGAACTAATACTGATACATTGTTGTTAACTAACATCTATACTTGATTCATATTTCCTTAGTTTTTACCTTATTAGTTCCCTCCCTAGGATTCCACCCAGGATGGCACAGTATTGCATTAGCCAAAAAATTTGTTTGGTCTTATGGGGAAAACCTGAATGAACTTTTTTGTCAACCCAAAATACTTAGTTTTCATGTCTCCGTAGGTCCCTGTAGGTTGTGTCAGTCTCTAAGGCTTTGTTTTTGATGCCCTTGACTGTTCTGAGGCATTCTGGTCAACAGCTCTGCTTGAAGAATGCCTGTCTCTTGGGGTTTGTGTAATACTTTTCTCATGATTAGGCTGATGGTAGGGTACTCACTGCCTATGAGACTTGTCACTGTTGATGTTGACCTTGATCATCTGGCTGAGAGAGTTACTGCTTGTTAGGCTTCTCCACTGGGAAGTTACTCTTTCTTTTCCCACACTGTCCTCCTCAGAAGGCAGTCGCTGTGCGCAGCCCACACTTAAGGAGTTGGGGACTCACGCTCCACATTCTAGAGGACAGGGCCTCTGCCTGAGTTATGTGAAATTCTTCTGTACAGATCTGTCTCTTCTCCCTAATTTAGTCATTTATTAATTAGTATGATTCGTGAATGCTTATTTTATACTTTGGATTCTGATCCATTACCACTGTACTTATTTCTATTGTTTGAATTGCTCTAGTTCGAACTATTGGGTACTCTTTCCCTTGGCTCCTATTTCCCTCTGACATACCCTCATCAATGTGAGTGTTGAAGTTTTTTTTGTTGTTGTTTGTTTTTTGGTTTTGAGTGTTAATTTCTGGACTTATAAGATGCTCCTGGCTCATCATGTAAATTTCCTGCCCTAGCAGTGGAATCCTGTCCTGGTTTTCCCTCTACTCTCAGCTCCTCCCTTTGGGTCGTTCCCCTCCCTGCCCCCCACCTTCTCTACTGTAAAACATTTTTTGAATGCTTGAAGTGTATTCACCATTTATGATAGGCACTAGGGCTCCAAGGTGACAAAGGATAAATTCCACATTACTTTTCCTGACATCTCAGACTTTGTATAGACCTGTCCTGGTGTATCTTTGTAGTTTTTACATTTTCTTTTTAAATGTTATCAATTTTTAATATATTGATATATTTAAAACGTATACATCTTTTATACTTTATAAAAGATGGCTTACATGGAACATATTTTCCTGTTATTTTGTCTTTCTGTCTTTTAAAAATAGCTAAAGGAGCCCTTCATCCCACCTGTTAGAATTCTGATTCGTTCTTTTGAATGGCTGCTTACTGTTTTCTGGTATGTGATTATTTTAATAAATGCAGCTATTTCATTGTTAATGGTGTTCACATACTTTTCGTCTAAGGCATTAATCACTATGAATAGTGTTGCAGTAAAAATCCCTGAACAGAAATGCTTTATTTTTGTAGGATGAATTTCTCAGAGTGGGTTTGCTCTATCTAAAGATATGTTTTTAAATAGTTGTTTCTAAATGACAGCTTTCTTTTAAAACTAGCAAATCATACATCCACCAGGAATGTCTGAGAGGAACCTTTCCCTTGCATTCCTGTCTGCATCAGATAGAGCAAGTCTTAGCAGTTTTGCAGATCTGGTTTATGTTCAGTGATGCCTCCTTGTTAGTGCAGTTTGCATTTCTCTTGAGTGTTTTCTTGTTTATTGGTTGGGTACACTGACCACTGAGAATTGCTCTTCTGTGAACTTGTTTCTTTTTTGTCCTTTACCATTTTTTCCCTGGGTGCTCATCTTGTCAGTTTGTAGAAGTTCTTTGTATTTGTGAATATTAAGCCTATGTCCTCTGTATTGGAAATATTACCCCTATTTGTTGTTGTTCCATCACCCAGTCGTGTCTAACTCTTTGTGACCCCATGGCCTGCAGCATGCCAGGCCTCCCCATGCTCATCATCTCCTGGAGTTTGCCACAATTCATGTTCACTGCATTGGTGATGCCACCCAGCCATCTTATCCTCTGACGCCCTCTTCTCCTTCTGCCCGTGATCTTTCCCAGCATCAGAGACTTTTTCACTGAGTTGTATGTTCACATCAGATGACCAAAATACTGGAACTTTAGCTTCAGAATATCCAGTGGATATTCACGGTTGATTTCCCTTAAGATTGAATGGTTTGATCTCCTTACTGTCCTAGGGACTTAACAGGAGTCTTCTCTAGCACCACAGTTCGAGGGCATCAATTTTTTGGCATTCTGCCTTCTTTATGGTCCAGGTCTAACAACCATAGGTGACCACTGGGAAGACCATACTTTGACTCCATGAACCTTTGTTGGCAGAGTGATGTCTCTGCTTTTCAACACACTGAGTTTGTCATTGCTTTCCCCCATATCTTTTGTCTACACTTCCGTGTTTTCTGTTGTTTGCTATAGAAATCTAAAATGTTTTATGTAATAAATCTGCCTTTCTTCTCATTCATAGCTTTTGGGTTTAAGATCTCTTAGATTTTTGTTTTTTGCAGAGTTTTTTTAATCCAAATGAAAATTTTAAAATTTACTTTTTATTTTGTATTGGAGTATAGTTGATTTACAATGTTGTGTTAGTTTCCGGTGTAAAGCAGAATGGTTCAGTTATTTTTTTCTTTTTCAGATTCTTTTCCCATATAGATTATTACAGAACATTGAGTGGAGTTCCCTGTGCTATACAGCAGGTCCTTATTAGTTATCTGTTTTATATATAGTAGTGTGTATATGTTAGTCCATTCCTCCTCATTTATCCCCCCCACTTCCTCATTGATAACCATGTTTGTTTTCAAGGTCTGTCAGTCTGTTTCTGTTTTGTAAATAAGTTCATTTTTGCCATCTTTTTAGATTCCACATATAAGTGATATCATAATGTGTTTGTCTACTATGTCTGACTTCACTTACTGTGATAATCTCTAGGCCTATCCATGTTGCTGCAAATAGCATTTTTTCTTTCTTTTTTATGGCTGAGTGTTATTCTATTGTGTACCTGTACTGCATCTTCTTTACCCATTTTCCTGTTGATTGATATTTAGGTTACTTCCATGTCTTGGCTTTTGTAAATAGTTCTGCTGTGAACATTGGGTTTCATGTATCTTTTTGAATTTTTTATCCAGATAAATGCCCAGGAGTGGAATTGCTGGTTCGTGTGATAGTTGTAAATATTTTTGTTTTTTGAGAAACCTCCATGCTGTTCTCTGTGGTGCCTCTAACAGTTTACATTCCCACCAACAATATAGAAGGGTTCCCTTTTATCCACACTGGCTCCAGGATTTATTATCTGTAGAATTTTTGATGATGGTCATTCGACCTTTGTGAGATGATACTTCATTGCAGTTTTGATATGCATTTCTCTAATAATTAGCGATGTTGAGCACCTTTTCAAGTAACTAGCAGTGTTGAATATCTTTTCATGCTCTTCTTGACCATCTGTATGTCTTCTTTGGAGAAGTGTCTGCTTAGGTCTTTTGCCCATATTTTATATGAGTTGTTTGTTTTTGGGGGCTATATGAGCTGTTTATGAGTTTTGGAGTTTAATCCCTTGTCAGTTGCTTTGTTTGCAAATGTTTTCTCCCATTCTGTGGGTTGTTTTGTTTAGGGTCTCCTTTGCTGTGCAAAAGCTTTTTAGTATAATTAGGTCCCATTTTAAATTTTTAAAAATTTTCATTATCTAGGAAATTGATATATTAAAAAAGATACTGCTATGATTTATATTATAGAATGTTCTTCTGGGAATTTCCTCTAAGAGTTTTATGGTATCTGGTCTTCTGTTTAGATCTTTAATCCATTTTAAGTTTATTTTTGTGTATGGAATTAGGGAGTATTCCAATTTCATTGTTTTTCATGTAGCTGTCTAGTTTTCTCAGCACTGCTTATTGAAGAGATTGTCTTTTCTCCATTTATTATGTATTCTTGCTTCATTTGTCACAGAATATTGGTTCATGGGCATTCTGTTCTATTGATCTATCTTTCTTTTTTGTGCCAGTACCATACTATTTTGATTACTGTAGCTTTGTATTAATAGTATAATCGAAGTCAGGGAGCCTGATTCCTCTGGCTTCTTTTTGTTGTTTTGTTTTTCTAGGAATAGCTTTGGCTATTCCTAGTCTTTTGTGTTTCCATACAAATTTAAAAGTTTTTTTGGTTCTACTTCTGTGTGAAGTACCATTGGTAACTTGGTAGGGATTACCTTGAATCTCTAGATTGCCTTGGGTGATATAGTCATTTTGACAGTATCGATTCTCCCAATCCAACAAAATGCTGTTATCTTTCCATTTGTGTCATTTTCGTTTTCTTTCATCAGAGTCTCACAGTTTCCAGAGTACAGATCTTTTGTTCCTAAGGTAGCTATTTTATTCTTTTAATGCAATAGTAACTGAGATTGTTTCCTTAACTTCTCTTTCTGATTGTTCATTGTTAATTTGTAGAAATGCAACAGCTTTCTGTATATTTTGTATCCTACAATCTTACCAAATTCATATTTGAACCCTAGTAGTTTTCTGGAAAAGGTCAGTTTTCATTCCAATCCCAAAGAAAGGCAATGCCAAAGAATGCTCAAACTACTGCACAATTGCACTCATCTCACATGCTAGTAAAGTAATGCTCAAAATTCTCCAAGCCAGGCTTCAGCAATACGTGAACCGTGAACTCCCTGATGTTCAAGCTGGTTTTAGAAAAGGCAGAGGAACCAGAGATCAAATTGCCAACATCCGTTGGATCATGGAAAAAGCAAGAGAGTTCCAGAAA
>SJYV01047813.1:350941-453783 GCA_006410875.1 Neotragus pygmaeus | reverse complement strand
GATGGACAGAGAAGCCTGGTGTGGTGCAGTTCATGGGGGTCACAGAATCAGACAAGACTTAGCGACTGAACCAAAAAAATAATCCCACTAACTGTTAGTCCTCTTTGGCATCTTGTTACATATTATAAATTTTTTAAAATGGTGGTCCAGTGGTTTGGACTCAATGCTTCCACTGTAGGGGGCCCAGGTTTGATCCCTGGTTGGGGAATTGAGATACCGCAAGTGTGCAGTACAGCCAGAAAAAGAAAAAGTACCGTCAGTTTCTTTGGGTTTTGATAATGTAATTGAAAATACAGCACTCTAGAGTCAGAATGGACAGTTTCAGATGTGTTAACAAAAACTCAACCAAATTTATCTATTATGGTACTCTGATGTACAGGATGGGGTGCTGCTTAATTATGGAGATGACAGACTTCTCTGAGACTCTGTTTGTCAACTTAGTTTAGTGACACAGGCTTTTTTATTTTTATTGTTTTCCTCACTGCCATTTCCTACCTGGATGGACGGCCGACTTTCTTTCTGTGGACACTGTCAAGCCCGGGGCCATTATTTCTTCAAGCAGAGGAAGAAGCTGATGCTAGACTCTTAATTTCTGATTAAATATAAATATTTTAGAAATAAGTTAGCACTCTTAATTCATGGGAAGATAAATACTAATTAATCCCTTCAACACTGTGGTCTACGGACACACTCACACGCACACACACCCACACACAGAGTCCACATTTACTCTTCACTGGCAACTGACCTGGATACAGAGCGGCAGTACTGGGGCCATAGTCTGCTTGAGCAGAATCACCTCTTTTTCAGGACCAGGGCACAGTGCGTGCAGGTTACCTAGGCTACTGGGGAGGGTCCGTGGAGTTCAGATATTTTTATTTTAGGAATTATGAAGGTGGGGTCCTTTTTTTAGAATTTTAGAAGATTTAACTAAAAGCACATGGATTATACTGGGGTTGAATTTATATGCAGATAAATCCAGTTTGGGTGTCTTTTAGGTAGACTAGTAGACAAATGGTCTGGGCTTCTTACTTCTTAACGCTTTGTCTTTAGGCAAGTTAAACAGCATCACTAAAGTTCCATCCCTCATCTGTAAAATGGGGATGGTAATGATAGCTGTCTCACAGGGTTGTTGTGAGGATTCAGTGAAATAAGAACTATGAAGTGCTGATGGACACAGTTCCTGACGTGTGAAGCCTGCTTGGAAACAGTTCCAGCTTATCAGTACACATCTGATTGTGACTCTAAGTGCCGTGATTGTCTCCATTGCTAGAGATGACTCTTGCCCCTGACGAAGCTCGAGACTAAATCAGGCTCTCAGGCCGCCTCTGCTCCTGTCTGCTCAGAGCCCTTACTCATCCAGCACAGAGAAGCGTTGCTTCCTCCCCACATCTGGGCTCTGGCCCCGGATCCCTGTTCTCAGCTTCCCCCTGCAAGTGGCTCTGCCTGCCTCCTCTTCTCTCTCGCGCTGGCCCTCCATCCACCTGCCCTCCTTCCATCCACTCTGCCCTCCTGCCCCCTCTATCCCTTCTCTCTCCTTCCTCCCTTTTCCTCTCCCCTTTCTTTCCTGCTCTCCCCTCCTTTCCTCCACTCCTCCTCCTGTCCTGCCTCACCCCCGTTCTCCTTCCCCCTCCCAGTTTCTCTCCAATCCTGACACCTGCCTGCTGAGGAGTGGGCAGCTAGAACTCTAAAGCAGAAAAATGTCATGTCTTTAAAGCTTTATTACCTGTGATGGAAAATATTTATTTTCTTGTTTATTTTTCAGTTGTCAGACTCTTCATATTGCACTTCTATTTCAGTTTTAAGAGACATCATTTTATATCCCTTGTGCTTAAAAAGTCAGTAGATTCTACAAGCAGATACTGGTTAATTCTATACTTAAAAATTTGTTTAATGGTAATTTTTTTATGTATATAAATTTAAAAGGGAATAATGTTTCTGAATAATAATTATAAGTTCATATAGTCATGCTAAGCAAACTGATCTTTCTGGCCTAATTTATTTGGTTTTCCTTTTTTTCTCTTCAGATTCCTTTCTCATTGGTCCAGTTTCCCTTGTGGGAGTCCTTAAAAGTAAGTTTCCTGATCCTCATATAAAATTGCTGTCTAATTATAATAAATACCCACTAGTTTCAGCATGGAATACTGGAATGTTATATTGATTATTGATTTAAAAACTCAAAATTATTGAGTTGGAAACGCTTGGTGAGTGGGATTTACGTGCCGGTAAGCGCGTTTTGAACTTGTTTAGGTATCTGTGGTATGTGGGAAAGAAGCATATGGCGGGCATAACTGAAACCCTGAGATGCTTAGGGAAACGTGGCTCTCCTGTGTGTCGTAGCTGCTTTTCTTACCCAGTTGAATTTTACTTCAGTTTGCTGTGTGTGTGTAGAGGTTAAAGAATATCAGTAAGGGTAAATGGAAAAGGAAGGGAAGCCAGGCTCTGAATATTTATAGGCCTCAGAGGCCACGACCTCCCCGCTCCACCCCCATGTGGGGGCACAGCAGGGGCCCCGGCTTCTTCAGGTCCCTTCCGTCTTCCCTGCTCACCAGGCTTGGGAACCCTCACTGGGGAGGAGCAGAGTGCAGGGAGTCAGCCGTGAGGAATGTCACGCATAGGTTTAAAAAAACCAACTAAATGAATGTGTGAAAGTCATTATTCAAAACATGAAGAGATGTTGTATTTGTTTTTCATCTTCTAGTGCAGTAATTTTGAAAATTGTGGGCCATGCTGTGACTTGTGTGGTTGTTGGCCAGCATTTTAAAGAGAACAATAAAATAGAAAATAATAGCATCTTGTGAGGTAAGGTTAATAAGTCTTATTTTGTCAAACTTCAGGGTTGTGTGCACATATATGCACACGTCTGTGCCCTGGGTTGCAATGTGTAAGGTATTTTTCACTGTGGATAATAATCAAAAAAATTTGAAAGCCCTTGTGCAAATGAAAATGGTTTAGAAATGACCAAGCTGTAAAATGGCAAAGTACCTAGGTAGGCATTTGATAATACAAAAAATAAAGGAATAACTCTCATTACTGTATAGCATTAATAATCATGGCATGCTCAAAGAAAATGGCTTTGGAAGTGTAATAGTTATTTGGACTCTGGAAAGTAGTCTGTTAAGGTTATACACTAAGGATAATAAAGTGAGACAAAACGTTACTCATAAAAAATAAGCTCTTCAGTGTTTAGTATTGAGAAACACTTCTTACAAGTGGTCTGAGTTTTAAGGAGTGATGCAGTTCATTTACCGCGGGGTTTGGGGTCTTTGATGGTTGTTTAGTTGGTTTTGCTTTTACTGTTTTCTGTGTGGCACACGGGGAAAATGAATTTCTCTGGCAGTGTTTCCAGGCGTGATGTAACAGCCATCCAATGAGAAGGTCACATTCCATAAGCATAACAGCTCTCTTTTTTTGTGTGTGACAAAAGAACAACGAAGCAACAGCTGTCCCGAAAACAACACTCACTTTATTAGTGTCTCAGTAACCAGCATTCACATGGCTTCTGCACACTCGCCGACATCCCCAGGCCCGGTCTCTGCCTAGGAATGTTTGAGGCCCAAAGAGGGACAAAGCATGGGGCTTATTTCTTTTCAGTACTCAGGACATTGGTAGTATGGTAACTAGTTAAGAAATGTCTAGAATTTTTCAGAGTAATCATAGATGCCAACGTTGGGCTTTAATACTTTTCTTTGAGCCAGTGTTCAGATGCTAAGGTTTTTGTTTTTTGTTTTCAAGTCAGATGTATTAAGGTATAATCTTCATGTAGGAAACCTCTGTAAGTGTACAGTTTTAATAGGTTTTGGCAAATAATGAGTACCACCCTAAACATGATACAGAATATTTGTAGGTTTCTCTTTTCTGGAATCTCACATAAATAGAATCACACACTGTGTAGTATTTTGTGCCTAGCTTCTTTCATGTAATGTGATGCTTTTGAGATTCATTTCTGTTTCATCCTGTACTTGTAGTTTGCTCCTTTTTGACACTGAGTATACCTTGCATGCGTATACCATAATTTGCTTAGCCAGTTACGAGTTGATACACCTTTGAGTTGTTTTCAGTTTTTGATGATTATGGATGAAGCTGCTATATATATTTGCATAAGCATATTGTTGTATGGACATATATTTTTGTTTCTTTTGGTTAAGTCCTGAGAAATGTGATTGCTGGATCTTACGGAGAATATAAGGTTAAGTTATTAAGAACCTCTCACAGTGTTTTCCAAAGTAGCTGTTGCATTTTTCTAATAATGTATGAGAGCTCCTGTTGCTCTCCACCCATGCCATTGCTTATTATTAAAGTTTGGCCTTTCTGATAGTTGTGTACTGGTGACTTTATGGCAGGTTTTTGTTTGTGTTTGTCTTTGGTTGTTGCCGCACCGCTCTGCATGCAGGATCTTAGTTTCCTGACTAGGGATAGACTCCATGCCCCCGTAGTGGGAGTGCAGAGTCCTGCCCTCTGGACTGGAGGGGAATTCCTCGTTGCAGGTTTTGCTTATTTCGGTTGGGCTGAGTCTTCGTTGCGGTGCGCGGGGCTTCCCTTCACTGCGATGCAAGGCTTCTCACCATGGTGGCTTCTCTTGGGGAAACACAGGCTCTCGGTGCACCAGCTTGAGTGGCTGCGGCCCGCGGGCTTAGCTGCCCCTCGGCTGTGTGATCTTCTCAGGCCAGGGATTGAACCCCTGTCCTCTCTGCTGCTGGACGATCCTTATCCACTATGCCACCAGGGTGGTTCCCTCGTTGCAGTTTTGTTTGCATTTTTCTCAGGGCTAAATAATGTTGCGCATCTTCTCATATAATGTTTTTTTTTTTTAACATACATATAATGTGAAATAACAGTTCTTTATAAAAGTAGGTAATTTGGGGCATTCTTTTATTTTTGTATTTATGATTTTTATCAAGTAAAACTTGCTTCTGCAGCCATGGAGACACTCTATTATATGCAGGAGTTTCTTTCGGTTATGTTTAGGGAGAAATACTGCTCAGGAAGATTTTTTCAGCAAGGACTTTGGCACATTGTGTGCACATTATGCTGTAAAGTAGTGGCAATCTGGAGATAGGGTCTAGCCACCATCACCTTAAACTTATTCTGCCTAAAATGGATGGAATCACCTTCTAAAATCACTTCCTATCTCCTTGATTTCTGTTAGTCATAACTGCTATTCTCCTGACCTCTTAGTCTCAAACCCCAGATTAAATCTGATTCTCGGTTTCTATATCACTCACCAAGTTGTGTTCACTAAGATTTTTTGGAACCTGTGGTATCCTTTGTTTTTATCAGATTCTTACTAATTTGTGCCTGAACTAAGTTAACACTCTGATCTATTCTACACACTGAGTTTGTGTGTTCTTCCTTAAACATCTTGTTGAAGTTCCCAGGAATGTGTAACTTTCAAAAATTCTAAAACATGAAGTTGTTGGCACTCAAGGATATCCACATTGTGTCCTTAATTGGTTTTTACAGCTCCCTTCTCCAGTATTTTGGGGGTTTTTTTGCTCTCCTTCCCTCCCTTCCTTTCCTTCTAACCAGAATAGGCTGCTTACTGCTGCCCCTTTTCTTTGGCTTCTCTCTGAAGCGCCTTTTCACAGGTCAAATGCAAATGCGTCTTTTAAAGCCAGCTCAGTTTTTTTCCTCCTGCCCGAAGTCTTCCAAGCCAGACCCTAAAGACTTATCCGTATATCTAACATCTGTCTGTATTGCTGATTGGTGTTTAATCATGTGCTGTGTTGTGTGTAAAATGTCTTAGAGGTGAGCTGTGGTGCCTTCTCATAAGGCCCCAACCCCTTCTACGGATAGAAAAGTGACTGATGCCGTTAGTGTACCTGTATTGCCCGCCTCCTGTGAGCTCAGCACTGTGCCCTTTCACAATGGTTCAAGATGGCTGAGGTGCGCCTGATGCCCTTGAGGAGCTTGTAGTCTGTCAGAGAAGTGCACACTCACAGGTAACCTCATGGTCGGGTGTCTATGACAGACACCCACCAAACGCAGTGTGGGGGGCAGCCCTTCTGACTCCCTGAATCATATCACTACACTACCTCGTTTCTTAGATTTTCTTGATTTTTTTTATAGTTCACATACTTACAAAAAAGATTTAGGTGAAAGACTAAACAACATAAAGATGGATTTCCTCGGTGGTCTGGTGGTTAAGACTTCCGCTTCCAATGCAAGGGATGCAGGTTTGATCCCTGGTCGGCGGCTAAGATCCCACATGCCTTGCAGCCAAAAAAACAGAACATAAAACAGAAGCAGTGCTGTAAGAAATTTAAAGACTTACAAAAAACAACCATAAAGAGAAGGGGAAGTAAAGAGGCTCAAGCATCGTATCTAGAATCCCTGCACAAATAATTTTCCTTCAAGGTTTATGTTGACTTTGGAACTTTCCGGCAGCACAACGGGAAGAGAAGTGAGTTAGATGACATGGTTCTGTTACCCAGCAAATGACCGAAGCATGCTATTTCACCTTGTTTCTTGGCTTTGGATGCCATATCGGTGTGGATAACTTGCGCGTTGGCAGCTCTGTCATGGACCCCCTGCTCTGAGTTACAGCCTCACATGACCAGTGTCCTCGGTGGCATCCTTATCAAGGTGTCTTAGGGGAAGTGGTTCAGAACACAACACTTGGTTTGTATTCTCCCTTTCCCCAGCCTGTTCCTTCCCAGATGTCCCCTACTCAGTAAAATAGCACAAATGTCTGTTCCTTGCTAAAGCAGAAACTTGAGAATGACTCCATGGTTCTCTCTTTAGGTCATCATCCAGCCCATCACCAACGCCGCTGTTGGGACTTAAGCCTCTAACTCACCAGCTGTCTGAACTGCTGCATCGGCCTCTCCGAGGGTCTCCCTGATGGTATTCGTGCTTTTCTAAAATATCCTGTCTTCACGACAGCCAGGATGATGCTTTACAGAAATAGGTCTTAGCACTCGCGGCTGAAAGCCTCCAGCGACAGCTCTTTGAAAGAAGAGTAAAGTGCAGAGTCTCAGCTGTGGCTGGCGGGGTCCCATGTCCTCTGGGCCCCCTGCCTCGCTGACCTTCCCCCAGCACCCGCCCGCTGCGCGCCCCGCCCGCAGCCCCTCTGGCCTCCCTCTGCTCTGTCTGGGCTTGCCAGGCCGCGCCTCACCAGAGGGCCTTTACGTGTGTAGCGCTGTCTGCCAGAAGTGTTCGTTTTTCATTCTCCGCTTTGCTCCTGGGTGCCTGCTGTGTGCCTAGGGCCTGGGGCCATGGCGATCTGGAGGGNCCAGGCCGCGCCTCACCAGAGGGCCTTTACGTGTGTAGCGCTGTCTGCCAGAAGTGTTCGTTTTTCTTTCTCCGCTTTGCTCCTGGGTGCCTGCTGTGTGCCTAGGGCCTGGGGCCATGGCGATCTGGAGGGTTGACAGAAATCCCGTCCCTCCTCACCCTGGCTCTTCGCTGGGCTTTCTTGGTGTCCAAATCCTCATTTCCTAGGTCTCAGATCATGTCACCACAGAGAGGCTTTCCTTCCCTGTCCACCCATCTTTAAAGTAGGACTTTCCCATCTTCCCTGCTCAGTAAACACAGCACCTGTTTATTTCCTTCTTGGCATTTTAATAATTTGTTTATAAGTTATGTTAAATAATGAGTTTATAAGTTTAATAGTTATGCACGTATTGTCGCTTGAATTCTTGTAAGAAACACATTGTATGTAGAATAGATGTTATATGCCGGGGTGGGTATTGTGCTAAGCGGGATACTATATATCCCTTAGCCTCTTATTCACATGACATACAGCTCAGGGAGACAGGGCTTGTCATCATTTCCACTAAGACAGAGAAACCGGGTCTCAGANTGATCAGACATCTAGAAGGACATAATAGAAAGTGGAAGAGTCAATATTTGAAGAGATAATGGCTGGGAACTTTCCAGAATTGTTGAAAAGCACACATTCTTACAGAAAACTCAGTGAATTCCAAATAGGAAAAATGCACAGAGAATTCTACAACTCACCACATCATAATGAAACAGCAGAACACCGAAGCTAAAGAGAAGATCTGAAAGTTACCTGTAGAGAAAAAAGAAGTTGCTTGCAAACAACTAAAAATTAGTCTAATGATAATTCTTACTAGCAACAATGGTACCCAGAAGACAGTGAAATGTTGGAGAGCAAATAACATCAAACTAGAATTTATACCTAGCAAAACAATGTTTCAATACTTAGGGGAAAAAATGAATGAATTTTTTAGATAAACAAAAACTAGTTTATCAGTTACTTTACTGGTAGACTCTGAATTAAGGAAATTCCTCAGAACATACTGTAGGCAGAAGGAAGAATATCTTGGCTGGAAAAACCCAATATAAAAGAAGGAAAGTAAACAAAAATATATAAATAAATATATATATAAATAAATTTATAATATATAAATGTATAAATAAAATCTAGCTTGTATGAAGCAGTAACATTAACAATGACTAATATAGATACTAACTATAAATGGTAAGTTATAAAATATAAATAATGAGTTAGATAAAATACAGGATGAAAATAGCTGATAAATTGGGGGTCATGTGATTAAATTGAAAGTAGCTTTAAGAATTTGTTGAGGAGGAGGGTGTGGTAGCTAGTATTCAGAGATGTTCCCCCTCCCTCCCGTTAACCACACACCCTCCATCAAGTCCTTTTCAAGTCTCTTCTTGTCCTGAGTAAGGGCTGGCCCTGTGTATAGAAATCAGCAAAAGGGATGCTCTATGACTTCATGTCTAGACCGTAAGAAGGCTACAGCTTCCCCTGCTCTCTGAAATACTCCCTCTTGGAACCCAGATGCCACACTGTTAAAGGCTCAAGTCACAGGGCTACATGCACAGGTCTCACGTGACAGCCTTGGCCGGGCTCTTAGCCAATAACCAGCACCAACCGCCAACAGTGTGAGTGGAACCATTCTAGACGTTGGATATGCATTGGACTCCAGCTTTTAGCACCACTTGACTGCCATCACCCGAGAGACATCCACCAAAAACTGCTCAGCCAAAGCCAGCTAGCCCACAGAGCCGTGAGAGATGATAAAAACCGCTGTTTGGAGCCGAGGGGTGGTTTGGTACGTGTCAGTTGGTAACTGGAACAGAGGGTAAAGATTTTGTTAGAAATACGTGTTAACTTGGGCTAGTATAATCATTAAAGGGTAGGCGTAGAGATTATAACTGCTGATCTATAGAGGGGAAAATTGAACAGGAAATTAATAAGAAACCAGAGTCTAAAAGCAAGAAAAGAGGAAGAAAAAATAAACAGAAAGCATAGAACACATTAAAATCACAAATAATAGGAAGATTGAAAAAATTCTGTATATTGGAAATCAAATGTATCTGAACAAGATTTTTCAGTTAAAATATAAAGATGAGTAGATTGGCTGAAAACAGAACAAAACAAAGAGCAGTCATGTTTTACATATGAGACATACCTGAGGTATAAAAAGTCACAGGATTTAAAGCTGAAGTATTGGGGGAAAAAGGGACATGAAGCCTTGTTTCACTCTCACTACTTAACGAGGCAGAAAATGGGAACCCTTTTTCAACAAGATTTTTACCAAATACAGTTAACTAAAACGAGTACTGGCTGAATTTAAATTCCTGAAACCTATTGAATAAATAAAGCACTGCTCTAATGGAAAGANTTGGGGGAAAAAGGGACATGAAGCCTTGTTTCACTCTCACTACTTAACGAGGCAGAAAATGGGAACCCTTTTTCAACAAGATTTTTACCAAATACAGTTAACTAAAACGAGTACTGGCTGAATTTAAATTCCTGAAACCTATTGAATAAATAAAGCACTGCTCTAATGGAAAGAACTCTGATTTCTATTGCTGGTAACATCTTTGAACTTTAATATGTTTTGATGAAATACATATATGTGCACGTGTGTGTGTGTGCGCGCGTGTGTATTTTTTAAGGGCTCCTTTGGCTTGGATTTGGCTTATTACAAAGGATAATTTTAAACCAGCTTTAAAAGCACACACCTTCTCCCTCTACCTTATCCCTCCTTTCCCGCTTTCACTTCCACAATGATTTTTATCTGTCCTATAGAGGACCTGGGACTTCCCTGGTGGCTCAGATGGTAAAGCATCTGCCTACAATGTGGGAGACCTGGGTTCTAATCCCTGGGTCGGGAAGATCTCCTGGAGAAGGAAATGGCAACCCATTCCAGTATTCTTGCCTGGAAAATCCCATGGATGGAAGAGCCTGGTAGGCTACAGGCCATGGGGTCACAAAGAGTCTGGACGCAACTGAGTGACTTCACTTTCTTTCTTTCACTTTCATAGAGGACCTATTTGCTAAGCAAATAGTGGAAATTGTATATATAAAATGATTTGCTGCTAAAGTTACTTTTTACAATCAGGCTCTTTGGAAACTGCAGTGCATTTTCCCATTGAAATGAAATTATTGGTGGCTGGCTTCCCAGGCCACCCCAGAAAAGCCTATTTAATCTATACTGTGTGTGCAGTATAGCACTGCGCTAATTGTGTAGAGCACCACCACCACCACCCTAGGTTTCCATGGATAAGTGCATTTCAAGTTCTAATTGGGATTCCAGGAACACCTTTCCTTTTCTTTGCTGAAGGGATGGTGGCTGCCTGGTCCCAGGTCTTGCCCACTTCCTCCTCTACCACCTTCATCACCGCCATCACTGATGCTCAGTGATCAAGGTCCTGATCAAGGTCAAGGTCAATGGTCCTGTGCCCTTGACCATTCTCATCAGGGTTAGAGTGAGGACGCTCAGTGTGAAGTCATAAGTCATGGCTCTGGGAGCCCGGAGCAGGGGAGCCCAGAGGACAGGAGCTGGAGGGAGACCTGCAGGAGTAGAATGAGGGGCAGGGGCTTCAGTGAATTAGATGGGAGAATCTGGGGGGCTGCCCCTCCTACCAATGAACGTGGATCCTGTGTTCTCAATACCTGAGTGGAGCCAGCTGCAGAGCTTGGGCCAAGGGCACCCTGCTGGGGGTCCCCTTTGGCTCAGCGCTGTGACTTCTTGTGAGGGGATTGTGGCCAGAGGTGCTGAGATTGATGTCCCAGGTGCAGTGGCTCCTTAAAGTGCCCACAGCTCTGGTGGTACCAGATTTGACTCAAGTGACTTGACTCCAATCATGTAGAGCAATTTTTGTGTTAAATGTTCTATCTTCATTTTGATAGTCAGCTTCTACTTATAGGAAGGGATACTGGTTTTCCATTTATGATAGTAATGTAAAACTTGTTATTGAAATAGACTCGTTGCAGCCCAAAGTGAACTGAATTAAAGAAAATAATAAGTGTAGGAAGTGCATGTGTATGAGAGACTCACAGGGGTCAGCTGGCCATCCTAAACATGTGTTTTGGCCAGCACGATGAAGCTGGCAACATGGAGAGTGTGCAGAAGTCTGCAGTCGATGTTTTCCCCACCCATCTCCAAGGGAGGATACGGGGCATGTTGTATCACAGACATAGCACCTTTCTCAGGAAGTGTAACTTTCTGTAGAGATGAGGTTGATAGCGCCAGGTGTCCTGAAAGATGTCCCACAGATGCTGCCTCATCGCTGCCACCTCTTGGAAAGGTGGTCACACCTGACACAGGAGTGCTGAACTCCAGGAGCCCAAGGTAGGAGAAAAAGACACCTCTTCCTCTCACGGTTGGTGCCTTCTTCATGTGTGCAATTCAAACCATTTCCACAGGGAGAAAGCAAACCTTGCCATCACCCTCCACAATGACCAAGAGGAGATCATGGCCCAGGCCACCTTCCTGGATTACCCCAACTGGAATATCGCCACGCAGGACGATTGGGTGTCCGTGTTCCGGGAGCTGGACAGTGACATACCATGCACAGTGAGTGACCACGCATGTTGTTTGTGAGAACAGCCTGAATTTCCAAGGGAAGTCCTGTGTTTCCCTGTGGATCGCCTCAGTTTTCAGACTGAGCAGTTTAAAGGTCATGACAGAAAGTATGTGACATCATGACAGATGGACATGAATGTAGATGGTGGAGAGGGAAGGGGAGTCTGGGAGCAAAAGGCCCCTGAGGAGGACCTGGGGGAGCAAGGAATTAGCGGAGCAGCAGAACTCTGCTTCCCATGTCTCCACGCTCTGCTCCCAAGTCTCTGACCTGCCTGATGGGCACCCGCCATTTACACCATCTGCTCCTGAAATACTGGCAACAGAGTCTCAGGTTCAAGTCATGCTCTGTAATTTTTAAAGCCCCCTTGTGGGCTCTAGCTCATTTGACATCTTTCAGTTGCAGATGCAGGACACCCTGTGAACCCACGGGAGCCCAGTCAGCAGGTCCCAGGGAAGTGGGGCTTTGGGAGGGGTGCCCAGCCTGAGTTGACCCTGCCTCAGCTTCCAGAGCCAGGCCCGTGTAAGGTCCTAGCTGCTGGGGAGAGTCAGAAGCTGCGACCACGGAGTTCAAGATTGTGTCCTCGGAGCCCTGGGGAACGGCAGTCGCGTGCACAGGTGGATTGGAGCACACACGCAAACATGCCCAGCCAGCACGTTGGCTACCCAGCATCTGTCCATCCAGACGCCACCTCCCCCTCATCCCCTGTGGTCCCCTCTGCCCACCACCCTGTGCTCTCCTGGTCCCCACTGTCAGGAAAGTGATCTCATACTTGGAAATAGGCCAAAAAGATCTGCTGGTCAGGGCTCGTACCTTTGATTGATTTTCTATTGACTGAGCTCTTTTCCAGTTCTGCAGGAGCAGTGATTAGCTTGTAGATTTGGGTCCATTTGAGATGTAAGTCACTTCTGTCTGGTGGAAGAGATAACCTCAAAGGTCACCATTCCTGACCCTGCAGGACAGGAACTCTTTGNGGTTTGACCTTTACTGGGTCACAGTCCATCTTGGCCTCAGGTAAAAACTCTGGTCCCCGTACTCCAGAAAAACTCAGACACACGTGACCTCAAGCCAAGAACCTGTGCCCTCAAGGAAGGAACTTCAGTCTCCAGCAGGGCCTTCTGCATGAAGGCCCTGGGCTCAGGCTTCTCTGGACACGGGTTCATAGACCCTCGTGTGAAAGAAGGTCCCCACTTCACACATGGGACATGGAGGCTCCGAGCCCCGCCACTGGCCGGGGGCAGGTGGGGGCACTTGGTCAGAGGCAGGCCTGTGGCCTCTAAGATGTGTATAAGAGACAGCGGGGGCACTGGGTCTTCACACCTGTCTTCCCCGGCAGGGGGCATGTGCCCGTTCCGCCACATCAGTGGTGAGAAGACAGTGGTGTGCAAACACTGGCTGCGGGGGCTGTGCAAGAAGGGGGACCAGTGCGAGTTCCTGCACGAGTACGACATGACCAAGATGCCCGAGTGCTACTTCTACTCCAAGTTCGGTGAGGCGTGGGGCTGGCCCGCCAGCCGGGCTCCCCGGGGTGGGGGTGGGGAGCCCCCGAGGCTCCACAAGCACGAGACTTGGGGTGTGTGCCGCTGCTCTGGCGCCCGCGGTGCCTGCCGACCTCAGTGGGCCCTTTAGTTGTGGGAACTTACGGTGATTCTCTCATGGCCCTGCGAATCTGTAGTGCTTCCATTTTCTGAGCACTTGCAGGTACTTTGGGAGGTTAAGGCAGATCCAGGTCTCATGGTGGGCATAGGAACAGGGCAGCTGGCTGGGGGCCTTGTTTCTGCCCAGTGAACCTTCTCCCTTAGTCAGCCGTTGCTGCTGGAGTGGTGACTAGAGGCCTTCTCTCTAGAAGTGTGATCCCAGGTAGGAGCTGGTCTGTCCTCAGTTCAGTTCAGTCGCTCAGTCGTGTCCGACTCTCTGCAACCCAATGAATTGCAGCACGCCGGGTCTCCCTGTCCATCACCAACTCCCAGAGTTTGCCCAAATTCACNCCCCTTTGGCAACCTTTTTTTTTTTCTTCCCTAGATTATAGCAGGCACCTCTGTGAGGGCTTCTTCCTTTTAGAACCTCCTCTGTCCTCATTGTACCCCCATCAAACATTAGACCTGGGGATGCTATTTTTATCCCCCTGACTCTACACTGCCTGAAACGTAGTAGGTATTGAGTAAATGCTCAATTTATGAATTCTATAGTGCCTCTGATTTTTCTTCTCCTGTATGACATGTAATACACATCTTATTATTTGTTCTTTATTACTAGCTATTGGGCCTTCCCAGGTGGCTCAGTGGTAAATAATCCACCTGCCAGTGCAGGAGCTAAAGCAGGGGCCACAGGTTCAATCCCTGGGTCAGAAAGATCTCTTGGAGGAGGAGTATACTTGCCTGGGAAATCTGATGGACAGAGGAGCCATGTGGGCTGCAGTCCATGGGGTCGCAGAGAGTCTGACACAACTGCAGCTGAGCATATGCACACTACTTGCACTCTCAGCATTATTTGTAGTATTTTAAGTCTGCTTGGAGTAACCTTTGTGGAATCCTTGCAGGTTCCAGCAGAAACTGAAGATGACTTTCAGACATTTCCAGAATGACCATTGATATTTTACATTTTGTATCCGTTTCCTGAAAACTCAGCAAAGTATAGTGTTCAACTTGACATTAGCCTGATAAAATAAACATTTTGCCACCTTTAAAGTAAAAAGTTGTGACTTCCCTGGCTATCCAGTGATTAAGATTCTGCATTCCAAACAGGGGGCATTGGTTTGATCCCTGGTTGGCAAACCGAAGGTTCTGTATGCCATGGAGTGTAGCCAAAAATTGAAAAAAAGATAAACAGATAAAAAGTTGCTGTTCTCCTGATTTGGTCCTTATGCTGTCTCCAGTACTTCTAAGAGCTCTGGAGAAAATAATGTTTTTTACAAAAGCACACAGATATACTTGGAAACATTAGAACATTTACAGAAAAATACCAGAAACTCTGCTTAATGGCAAAGGCTATCTTTAGAAAGCTGTTTTTGATCAAACTTTCTTTTTTTAGTTAATCTACTTCCACAAATAAGGTTACAAAAATCTATTTGATTAGCTTTCCAAGTAACCAATCTCGTTAGTTAAGTGGAAGGAAATGTTGGCGCTCTGACACCGCACATTATTATACGTTTGATTTGTTAAGCAGGTTACATAGTTAGCTGTCTGACTGAAGAAACGTTGTTAAAGCTGACAGAGACATAGATGCCTTGGTTTGCTTACATGGTGTCTGTTCCATTTCTGTAGCAGCTTTCTCAGCCTTCCAAGTGTATTTCCACTAGAGAATTGTTGAGAGTAGGAAGATAGTACTAAGTTAGCTGTTCTTTAGCTGTGTGTGTGTGTATTAGGAGGATGGTCGCTTTGCAGTGTGGCGGTAGTTTCTGACGTGCAGTTCTGTGACTTCGCGATGGGCCTCTGAGCCCCCCTCGAGGTCATCGCAGAGGGCCGAGTAGGGCCCCTGGGTGCCAGCAGCTTGCCAGCAGCTGTATGTCTCACGTGTCATGGTGTATATGTGTCTGTGTGTATTTTTAGAGGCAGCTCGCCGGCAGCATCTGTCTCACACGCGGTGGTGTATATGTGTGGTGTATATTTAGAGGTAGCTCACCAGCAGCTGTCTGTCTCACGCGTGGTGGTGTATATGTGTGTGTGTATATTTAGAGGTAGCTCACCAGCAGCTGTCTCTTCCACATGTGGTGGTGTATCTGTATGTGTATATTTAGAGGCAGCGCGCCAGCAGCGTCTGTCTCACACGCGGTGGTGTATATGTGTGGTATATATTTAGAGGTAGCTCACCAGCAGCTGTCTGTCTCACGCATGGTGGTGTATATGTGCTGTCTCTTATACACATCTCAAGAGACACGCAGAGGACCGAGGAGACCATGGACCTTGCCATCTGGCCCCACCTTGGCAGTCACTCACATTCAGTAGACATGTGGACGAATGACGAGCCCAACAAGACAGGGCTGAGAATAGCCTTTGCAATGCCCAGCTCCCCAACCTGCTAACCGGCAGCCCCAAGGCAGCTGCCANATATGTGTGTGTGTATATTTAGAGGCAGCTCGCCAGCAGCATCTGTTTCAGGAGTGGTGGTGTATATGTATATGTATGTGTGTGTGTATATTTAGAGGCAACTCGCCAGCAGCATCTGTTTCAGGCGCGGTGGTGTATATGTATCTGTGTGTGTGTATATTTAGAGGCAGCTCTCCAGCAGCTGTCTTTTCCACGTGTGGTGGTGTATCTGTGTGTGTATATTTAGAGGCAGCGTGCCAGCAGCTGTCTGTCTCATGCATGGTGGTGTATATGTGTGTGTGTGTGTGTGTGTGTGTATTTTTAGAGGCAGCTCACCAGCAGTTGTCTGTCTCACATGTGGTGGTGTATATGTGTGTGTGTGTATATTTAGAGGCAGCGTGCCAGCAGTTGTCTGTTTCACACGTGGTGGTGTATATGTGTGTGTGTATATTTAGAGGCAGTGCCCCAGCAGCTGTCTGTCTCATGTGTGGTGGTGTATGTGTGTGTGTGTGTATATTTAGAGGCAGCTCGCCAGCAGTGTCTATTCCACGTGTGGTGGTGTATATGTGTGGTGTATATTTAGAGGCAGCATGCCAGCAGCTGTCTGTCTCATGTGTGGTGGTGTATATGTGTGTGTGTATATTTAGAGGCAGTGCCCCAGCAGCTGTCTCTTCCATGCGTGGTGTATATGTATGTGTATGTATATTTAGAGGCAGCTCGCCAGCAGCGTCTGTCTCATGCATGGTGGTGTATGTGTATGTGTGTATATTTAGAGGCAGTGCCCCAGCAGCTGAATCTTCCATGCGTGGTGTATATGTGTGTGTGTATATATTTAGAGGCAGCTCGCCAGCAGCTGTCTGTCTCATGCACGGTGGTACACATGTGCGTGCTGCTCTTGCAGTCCATCCCAGGCTTGCCCTCCCCCGACCTGTGTCTGCATGTCCATTTGCTATATCTGTGTCTGTATTCCTGCCGTGTAAATAGCTTCGCCTGTTCCGTTTTCCTAAATTTCCTCTGTGTTCAGTAACATATGATACTTGTTTTTCTCTTACTTCACAATGGATACTAGGTCCATTCATATCACTACAAACGGCCCAGTTTCATTCCTCTTTTATATTATTGTTCTTCAGTCGCTCAGTCGTGTCTGACTCTTTGCGACCCCATGGACTGCAGCACGCCAGGCTTCCCTGTCCTTCACCAACTCCTGGAGCTTGCTTAAACTCATGTCCATTGATTTGATGCCATCCAATCATCTCATGCTCTGTCGTCCCCTTCTCCTCTTGCCTTCATACTTTCCTAGCATCAGAGTCTTCCCATGAGTTGGCTCTTTGCATCAGGTAGCCAAAAAATATTAGAGCTTCAGCATCAGTCCTTCCAATGAGTATTCAGGTTTGATTTCCTGACTGGTTTGATCTCCTTGCTGTGCAAGGGACTCTCAAGGGTCTTCTCCAGACAACAGTTCGAAGGCTTCCATTCTTTGGCCACTTGAGCATTCCATTCTTTTGGCATTTTTATTGTCCAGTTCTCACATCCATACATGACTACTGGAAAATGCATAGCTTTGACACTATAACCTTTGTCAGCAAAGTAATGTCTCTGCTTTTTAATATGCTGTCTAGGACTGTCATAGCTCTTCTTCCAAGGAGCAAGCGTCTTTTAATTTCATGGCTGCAGTCATCATCCACAGTGATTTTGGAGCCCAAGAAGATAGAGTCTCTCACTGTTGCCACTGTTTCCCCGTCTATTTTCCATGAAGTGATGGGACCAGATGCCATGATCTTTGTTTTTTGAATGTTGAACTTTAAGCCAGATTTTTCACTCTCCTCTTTCACCCTCATCAAGAGGCTATTTAGTTCCTCTTCCGTTGCTGCCATTAGGGTGATTTCTTTTACCTGTCTGAGGTTATTAATATTTCTCCCAGCAATCTTGATTCCAGCTTGTGCTTCATCCTGTCTGGCATTTCACATGATGCACTCTGCAGACAAGTTAAATAAGCCGGGTTACATATACAGGCTTGACGTACTCCCTTCCCAATTTGGAACCAGTCTGTTGTTCCATGTCCAGTTCTAACTGTTGCTTTTTGACCTGCATACAGATTTCTCAGGAGGCAGGTCAGGTAGTCTGGTATTCCCATCTCTTGAAGAATTTTCAGTTTATTGTGATCTTTGTAGTCAACGGCTTTAGCATACTCTGAAATAGATGTTCTGGAATTCTCTGACTTTCTCTATGACCAACGGATGTTGGCAATTTGATCTGTGGTTCCTCTACCTTTTCTAAATCCAGCTTGTACATCTGGATTTCTTTGTTCACATCCTGTTGAAGCCTAGCTTGAAGGATTTTGAGCATTACTTTGCTAGCATGTGAAATGAGTGCAGTTGTGTGGTAGTTTGAACATTCTTTGGCATTGCACTTCTCTGGAATTGTAATGAAAACTGACCTTTTCCAGTCCTGTGGCCACTGCTGAGTTTTCCAAATTTACTGGCATATTGAGTGCAGCACTTCTGCAGCATCATCTTTTAGGATTTGAAATAGCTCAACTGGAATTCCATCACCTCCACTAGCTTTGATCATAGTGATGCTTCCTAAGGCCCACTTGACTTCACACTTCAGGATGTCTGGCTCTAGGTGAGTGATCACACCATCATGGTTATCTGGGTCATGAAGATCTTTTTTGTATAGTTCTTCTGTGTAGTCTTGTCACCTCTTCTTAATATGTTCTTTTTTTGTTAGGCCCATACTGTTTCTGTTCCTTATTGTACTCTTGGTATCTCTTAATATTCTTGAAGAGATCTCTAGTCTTTCGTATTCTTTTGTTTTCCTCTATTTCTTTGCATTGTTTGCTTTAAAAGACTTTCTTACCTCTGCTTGCTCTTCTCTGGAACTCTGCATTCAGATGAGTATATCTTTCCTTTTTCTCTTTTGCCGTTCAATTCTCTTCTTTTCTCAGCAATTTGTAAGACCTCCTCAGACAACCATTTTGCCTTTTTGCATCACTTTTTCTTGGGGATGACCACGTCCTGTGCAGTGTTAGGAACATTCGTCTGTAATTCTTTGGACACTCTGTCAGATCTAATCCCTTGAATCTATTTGTCACTTCCACTGTCTAATCATGATGGATTTGCTTTAGGTCATCCCTGAATAGCCTAGTGGTTTTCCTTACGTTCTTCAATTTAAGTCTGAATTTTGCCATAAGGAGTTCATGATCTGAGCCACAGTCAGCACCAGGTCATATTTTTCCTGACTTTATGGGACTTCTCCATCTATACAGTCTCCCATCTGCATGGCTACAAAGAATATCAATCTGATTTCAGTATTGACCATTTGTTGACATCCATGTGTAGAATTGTCTCTTGTGTTGTTGGAAGAGGGTGTTTGCCTTGACCAGTGTGTTCTCTTGGCAAAACTCAGCCTTTGCCCTGCTTCATTTTGTACTCCAAGGCCAAACTTGCCGGTTACTCCAGGTATCTCTTGACTTCCTGCTTTTGCATTCCAATCCTCTATGATGAAAGGACATCTTTTTTTGGTGTTAGTTCTAGAAGGTCTTGTAGGTCATCATAAAACCATTCAACTTCAGCTTCTTTGGCATTAGTGTTTGGGGCCTAGACTTGGATTATGTGATATTGAATGATTTGCCTTGGAAATGAACAGAGATCTTTCCAGTTTTTTTTTTTTTTTTTTTGAGTTTGCACCCAAGTACTGCATTTCGGACTCTGTTGTTGACTATGAGGACTAGTCCATTTCTTCTAAGAGATTGTCTACAATCGTAGATATAACGGTCATTTGAGTTAAATTCACCCATTCCAGTCCATTTTAGTTCACTGATTGCTAGAATGTTGATGGTTCACTCTTTCCATCTCCTTTTTGACCACTTCCAATTGCCCTTGTTTCATGGACCTCACATTGCAGGTTCCTATACAGTATTGTTCTTGACAGCATCAGACTTTACTTTCACCACCAGACACATCCACAGCTGGGCACTGTTTCCTGTTTGGCTCAGCATCTTTGTTCCTTCTCGAGTTGGAGAGTCAGACACAACTTAGCAACTAAACAGCAATGTTCCATTCTATGTATGCACCACATCTTTATCTGTGGATGGACATTTAGGTTGCTTCCAGGTCTTTAGCTATTGTAAATAGTTCTACAGTGAACTTTGGGTTGCATATGTTGTTTTGAATTATGGGTTTCTGAGAGTATATGCCCAGTAGTGGGATTGCTGGTAGTTCTGGTTTTAACTTTAAGGAACCTCCTCTTCTTCATAGTGGCTGTATGAATTTACATTCCCACCAGTACTGCAGGAGGGTTCTCTTTTCTCTATATCCTCTGCAGCACTTAGGGATTTGTAGATTTTTAATTTCGAAGTGAAGTTTATTGGTTTAATTTTATTTTCAGTTGCTATGAGTCTTTGTTGCCTCGAGCGGTCTTTCTCTATTTGCAGTGAGCAGGGGCTGCTCTTCACGGTCATGGGCTTCTCGTTGTAGTGGCCTCTCTCGCTGTGGATCATAGCTTCTAGGTGCACAGGCTGCATTATCTGCAGAACTCTGGCTGAGTAGTTGTGGCACACGGGCTTAGTTGCTCCAAGGCATGTGGGATGCACACGCATGTACTCTGCATTGGGAGGGGGGGTTCTTAGCCACTGTATCACCATGGAAGTCCAGGTTTGTGGATTTTTTGATGATGGCTATTTGGTGGTATTCCACTGTAGTTTGATTTGCATTTCTCTAATAATGAGCAGTGGTGAGCATCTTTCCATGTTCCTTGACCATCCATATGTCTTCTTTGGAAAAATTTCTATTTAGGCTTTGTGCCCATTTTTTGATTGGGTTATTATTATTGTTATTTTTTTTGATGTAGAGCTGAATGAACTGCATCTGTATTTTAGAGATTAATCCTTTGTCTGTTCCTTCATTTGCAAATATTTTCTCCCATTCTGAGGGTTATCTTTTCATCTTGTTGATGGTTTCCTTTGCTATGCAAGAGCTTTTAAGTTTAAATAGGTCCCATTTGTTAGTTGTGGTATATTTGATCATCTGTGAAAATGTCACACCACCATTGANATTTTCTCCCATTCTGAGGGTTATCTTTTCATCTTGTTGATGGTTTCCTTTGCTATGCAAGAGCTTTTAAGTTTAAATAGGTCCCATTTGTTAGTTGTGGTATATTTGATCATCTGTGAAAATGTCACACCACCATTGATAGGATATTATATATACTGTTTTAACCGTTGTAATGAATATATTAAAGAGGACTTATTTCTAATATCCTTTGTCCTTATTGCGGTACTTGCCATTATGCTAGAGGCCCGAAGCAGTTCAGTAAGGCAAGAAAAATAAAAGGCAGTAATTAAGAAAGAACTGTCAAAACTCAATAATTACAAAACAGACAACCCAATAAAAATGTGTAAAACATTTGAACAGACACTTCATAAAGAAGATATTTAATGGATGGTAAAAAAAGAGTACATGAAAAGGAGCTCAACATTATTAGGGAAATACATATTGAAACCACAATGAAATACTACTGCATATGAATTAAAATGGTAAAATATTAAAAATACTGACAATACCAGATATTGGAAAAGATGTAAAGAAACTGGTCTAAATGTAAAATGGTACAACAGTTTCTAAAACAGTTAGATAGTTTCTTTAAAAGTGTACCTGCATACATCTGCCATGTGGCTCAGTTCTTTCACTCCTGGGTATTTTTCCAGGAGAAATGAAGGCATGTGTCCATATGAAGTCATAAATATAAACGTTCTTAACAGCTTTATTCATAGTAGCCCCAAACTGGAAAAATCGCAAAGGTCCATCAGCAGGCAGATACATAGACAAATAATGGCACGTCTATACAATGGACTGTCATTTAACCAATAAAAAGGAACAAATGATCGATACCCACATTATCATGAGCAAATCATACAAAAAATCTGAAGCAAAGAATTTGTGTTAAAAAGTTAATGTATAATTACATTTATATAAAATTCCAGGAAAGGCAAACTAATCTATAGGGATCGATCAGATTGTTTAAGGTTTGGTCAGGAAAGGGGGATGACAGAGGGAAAACAAAGCTTTTTGGGTGATGGATGCATTTATTATCTTAATCATGGCAGTGTTTCATATGTATGTGTATCAGAAGTCACTGTATCACCTGCTTTAAATACATGTAGTTTATTGGGTATCATTTATACCTCAAGAAAGCTAAAAACAAAATAAATAGTGTAGGCTCTGCTGTTAGAAAGCCTGGATAAAACGACACTAGCAACAGGACCCGACTCTTAGGATTGTTATGAGGGTTGTGGGTGTTTTTTTTTTTTTTTTCCNAGGCCTGGCGTGCTGCGATTCATGGGGTCGCAAAGAGTCGGACATGACTGAGAAACTGAACTGAACTGAATGTATGGATTTCAATTAGAAATTATTCCTTTTACAAGTTGACATCTATTTTTTAATCATTTCACCGACTGTAATTTGTAATAAATTAATTTCAAGAAAGAATTTCTCTGGCTGGCAGTCAAAAGTTAAATAAGGTCAAAGCATATTGTTCTGATAAAATTTTTGCAGTGTCTGTACAATAAGATCTAACTTGCTTTGACAAAATAAGACCTCAAAATCACAGCAGAGAATAGCCGATTTAGGGGAATCAACTAATGTACTCTGTCCTTTCAGCAAACATTAATTAAGATTTACTTAAAAATGAGATTTAGTGCTGTCTTTACAAAGCACATAATCTAATGAGAAGGCAAGCACATGTAAAGATGATTACAAAATAAATAGAAGTCATTGGTGACCAGCAAATCAAGGTGTGCCTGTGTGCTAAGGAAATGGACCTTTACAGGAGGCATTAGAATTTTTTTTCTTCTAATCAGGAAACTTGGGGAGAATGTTTTAAGAGTAACAAAACTGAAGGACAGAAGTCAAGGGGATAACTATGAAAGTTGCTTCTGTCCAAATAAAGATTTCACCCGGGGCAATGATACAGGGCTAATAGAATGTGATATGCTTTGAGAGGTACTTTGAAGGATAAATCAGCAGATTTGGAAATAGAATATATAACAAAAGGGAAAAGAGTATTCAGTTAACAATTATTCTGTTTTAATTCTTTTGAATCTTTATTGAAGTAGGGCTACCTTTCATACAATGTTGAGATCTTAAGTATACAGTTTGATGAGCTTTAAAAAACAAATACAGTTGTATAACATATACTTTAATTGAGACAAAAACATCCCTATCTCCCAAGAAAGTTTCCTTCTACCCTTTTCTGTCTGTCCCACATCTTCTATAAGAAATGACTATTCTGATTTCTGTATCTTTGCTCTTTAACTTCTGTGTGTGTCTAGCTTCTTTTTCTCAGTATGTTTTTGAGATTAATTCCTGTTGCTGTGTTCAAGTAATTCATTACTGATTTCTAATTTCTGAGTAGTCTTCTGCTATATAGATATACTATATTTGTATATCCATTATTCTGTCAATGGGCATTTTAGGCCACTATATGGTTTTTTGCTCTTTCTTTTGAGATTTACTTTTTGATTCATGGATTATTTGGAAGTTATATGTTTTAGTCTCTAAGTCTTCAGGGATTCTCTTACATTAGTCATGTTGAATTCAAATGTGTCCCATTGTTTGATCAGAGAACAAACTCTGTATGATTTCATTTCTTTGAAAGTTGTCAAGCTTTGGTCTGTGGCCCAGGATATGGTCTTAGAATGTGTTCTGTGAACTATTGGGGGGAAAAAATGTATGTTCTGCTGTTGTTGAGTGGACTGTTCTAAAGATGATGATTAAATCATTTTGTTAATGATTTTGAAGTCTTCTAAATCCTTGCTCATTGCCTGCCAGTTGTTTTATCACTTGTTGAAAGAGGAGTATTGAAGTTGCCAATATAATTGTGAACTTGTCTATTTCTCTTCAGGTCTATTACTTTTTTAATATTAAAAAAATTGTAGTAAAGTTGTATTACTTTTTGCTTCATATATTGTACCTCTGTTTGTTGCAAACATATTTAGGATTGCTATGTGTTCTTGGTAAGTTTACCTTTTTGTTATGTAATACCCCTTTCTATCTCTGGTAACTTCATTTGCTCTAAAGACTATTTTAACTAGTCTAACACTCTTCTTTCTTTTGACTAATACTTGTTTTATACACACACACACACACACACACACACACACGCATACNAGGCAAGGCACCACACCCCTGCCGACATCTTGCCTAGTTTGAGACTCAGCATGAGTCTTACGTTACGCATATTACACGGAGTGGTGTGACAGCATTTTGAGGAACTTTGCATTGTTTAGTAATAGATCAGTATCCTTCAAACATGTACAGCATGGATAAAGACTGAAAACAGAACTGTGGAATTTGGTATACACTTCTTTGGACTAATTTGTGTATTATGGTATTTACATGTTTAGAATTATACGGGAAGTATTTTAAATGTTACATTGTCTTAAAGGTGTCTTTATGTTATATATAAATGTGTATGTATGTGTATGTGTATCACATGTATTCTCTGAAAATGGTTTCCTTTGGGCTCGCTAATGTCCCTGTCCTCCTGGTTTCTTTGACTTATTTTAGAAGGCCGTTAAGTCCTTGGGAAAATCACTTATGTCATCAGTGAGGAATGCCACCAAAATAGCTTCTCACTTAAGTTCCCATCCCCAGAACTAACCCACAGGAGGTTCTGATAAATTCAAATATTTAATAACTTGTATTTTTCTTTCTCCTTTACCGCAGGCCCTCTGGTCCTGGAGGCAAGATCATGTGGTGGATTCTTGGCAGTCAGCAGTCTGTGGAGCTTTTGCAGGTGCAAAGGATTATATTATACTGGGAAAGACCAAGAAGGGGGAGAAAAATGTGAAAATATTAACTATGCAAAAACAACATTCTTCAGAAATTCCAGATTGTTTAGAAGAAGAGAGTTCCACTAGTTCGAGAAAAGAGTGTCTGGTTGGGTTGTTGTTGGGGGAGGAACTCCAGCTAAAAAGGTGTCTATCTGAAAGACAGCCAATTTGTTTTTGACAAATTTTTCGTTTTCTTATATTAAAGCCTTAACTCAGGCCCTTGGATTATCTTGAAGGTGACTTAGCGACGCCTCTCTGCGCAGAGCCGAGCTGTGGGTGCAGGGCCCCACTGCAGCTGTCTGCCTCGAGCACTTCTTGGGGGGCTTTGGTGAATTCTGCAGGAGGCAGTGATTCACGGTCCGTGTGACATGTTTGACAGCCTCGTAGATTAACTAGTGTCAGGAGAGCAGAGGCTGCCCCACAACTTATCGAAGGCTAAACTGCACGGTGTAGAAAACACGGAGATCTAAACATCTGGGCGCTTTTCTAGACATTAAACAAAAGCAGAGTGACAGGATGCATGTCGTGCCATCCATCACTCTGTCTTACGTGTTTTCCAGTGAGGTTTTAGGGAGAACGCAACAACTGGAAAGAATCTAGTAAGTGAGAGGTCTAACAGTCTGAGAGAGGCATTTTGTTGTTGCAAATAAAGGTAAGTGAGAATTATGGTTGAAATGAATTGAAATGGAGATTTGCCAGAAAACTATCAACTGCTGGTTTTGATGCAAACCCCATAAACTGACAGATACTTGGGCTTAGGATACCAGCTTTAGTGGAAGAAAAAAAATTCATTTCCAGTTTGTTTTAATGGTCGTTGGATGGACTTTTTGTTATAGTGATCAGGAAAACAGAAAACATACATTTTATAGGATCCTGTAGTAATAATTGGACCCATCTGACTTGTAGAATTGATAATCCAAAATAAGACTATTGCCTATAGATATGAAGCCAGCTCAGATTGATTATGACGGGCAGTTGTTTCCACATGATCCATGTCCTTAGCTGTGTTAAGTGGGTAGGTGGTCTTGATTAGTTTGCCAGTGGTCAGGAGTCCTTACTCCCCGGGACTTACAAGGGTCTGTCTGTGGACCCCCTCTGGGGCCTGGGGGCAAAGTGAGCATTCTGAAAATTGAGTCATACTGGATAAGGAAGGCCACTTCTTAAAGTGAACATACTATAAATTGTCTCTGTGTTAAAACAAATACATATATATTTTCTGGTTTCTTTCTTTAAGGAGCTAATTTCAAAGATGTACTTGCAACTGTATCATTCCTCTTAAGGACATGTGTGTTCATTACAGTTCCTTTTTGTGAGAAACATTGTATGATAGGCAGTAAGCACTTAGTTTAGTCAGAGGTGGCAGGAGGTGGGGCTCCGGCGGCAGGGGGAGAAACTTGGTATCAGTGATCTCAGGGGTCTCGGCTGGCAGTCGCTTGAAGCAGGGCTTCGGTCCCAGCCAGAGATTGAGAACGGGTCACGGTGGTGAGAGCACCAAATCTTAGCCAGTAGTCAGTGGTCAGTGCAAGACCCTGCCTTTCCAACTTGCAGAAGAAAATTCCCACAGAGATGAAAGGTGAAGTATTTATTAGGTGGAAAAAGGAGTGCAGCGCGTGTGGACAGGGACACCCACAGGCAGACTTAGAGTCCCCGAGCCGTGCCCTCGGGGCAGGGTGGATTCCTGTGATGAGGTGTTTCTTCCAGCTTTCCTTGGGCCAGTCATTTTGGTTTGCCCAGTTCACAGCCCGTGTTTGGTATATCTCAGATTCTTCTGTGTGCGCGCACATGTCTGTTAGCCAAGATGGACTCTACTGCAGAGGTTTATGCATGGAGCATCTCTTAACGTCACTCCCCTTTGATGTCCAAGACCTTTTCTGCGCATGTGTGGTTGGGGAGGTCGCCTGACTTTGAGAATGAGAAATATGTGATCTGGGCAGGGCTCAGCCTCCCGTCCTGCGGCTGTCACCGTGGAGTTTCAGTCCACAGGGAGTGAGTCTCCGATCACTTCACCCTGGGTGGGGGAGCGGTGGGCAGTCTGCTTCCTGCATCACCAGTATCCACTATCTGGGTCAGTGGGGAAACTGGCGCCGGGGCAGCCAGTGGATTCGCCTGGAGCTGCAGCCTCCAGTGCTGGCTGACCTGGCTGAGTCACAGGGCTCAGACCTCTGTTCTGTCCGCAGCCAAGGGAGGAGACTTCGGGGCCTTGCTAGGCACCAGTTTCCTTACCTGTGACAGAGAAGCACCTCTCTGTCCATGAAGAGGTTGTTGCTGGGTGGATGACCGTGTGTGGTGGTGTTTAGTCACTAAGTCACGTCTGACTCTTCTGTGACCCCATGGACTGTAGCCCGCCAGGCTCCTCTGTGCATGGGATTCTCCAGGCAAGAACACTAGAGCGGGTAGCCATGCCCTCCTCCAGGGGATCCTCCTGGCTTAGGGATCGAACACGCACCTGCTGCATTGGCAGGGAAGCCCCTGCATAGCGTGCTAGTGCTTGGTAATCTGTAGAACTACATTTAAGGAATTACTGTTTCAGTAAAGTAAAAGATGTCAGGAAATGAAAAGATGTCATCATCATAGTAGTTCTTAATTGCATGGGGGGGGGGGAGAAAGCACATTAATAAATTTAGTATACCTAATCATTGCCTCTACTAGGGTACAGATTTAAAAGCTCCTGCAAGACAATTATCTTATTTTTTCAGCTGATGTCTGATAGGAATTTGCCCAAGGTCTGCAGAAAATTGTTAGTAGATGCACATNGGGGGGGGAGAAAGCACATTAATAAATTTAGTATACCTAATCATTGCCTCTACTAGGGTACAGATTTAAAAGCTCCTGCAAGACAATTATCTTATTTTTTCAGCTGATGTCTGATAGGAATTTGCCCAAGGTCTGCAGAAAATTGTTAGTAGATGCACATGTCTTTAACAGAAGACAAACTTAAATAGGTTTCTTGTTTACATTCCTTGTTTTGAAATTTTAGTTGATACAAATATTGACCCTGAGGAACAAGGTTACTATTTAAAAACCTTGCTAAAAGATAAGCATAATTGGCAAAAACTTCACATTGTGGGAAAGTGATATTCTGTAAGAAGTTGCTGCAAGATTGTGTACCACACAGTATAGAGACTTGAGTCACGACTTGTCACATGGGGCAGCCCATAGATCTGGCGTGCTTACCCGCTGCCCTTTCAGATGTTTTCGCCTTACATGGCCATAAAGGCAATGATAAAACTTGCCCTTGAACCAGAAATCTTATTTCTCATCCCTGTGTGCTTTTCCAAGTTTTAGATGATTAAATTATCATAGACAAAGCACTCTCTGGTGATCCTTGGAGCTGTCTGGTGCCCATGCTTGCTTTATGAACCACTTGGCACAAATATCCAAAAATGTCCCTTGAGATTGGAAGTGTTGATGGCTTGTCATGCTCAGAAATTCCCTTGGCCTCTGGTCAGGGGTTAAATTGGGGGGGAATGAAGTTTGGAACTGTTGCCAGCTTCCTCACTTCAAGTTAACTCCTAAACATAAAACCATCATTCAGTCTGCGTAATGAGGACATCTGCTGTGTGGCGATAGTTGCTATTCTAATGTTCTTTGATTCACTTCCTGTATTGAACACTTACACTCTCTGGGAGAAGGAAGGGAAGCCACGGCTTGAAGTTCTGTAACAGGGCGAAGGATTATCTGGGTAACAAATGACAGGGCCTGATACAGTCTAAAAGAAACGGAAACACGCTTGTTGCCATTGCTGTTGCTGAAGCCCCGTTTGTTTGGGGCCCTCCGCTGGAGCAGCCCCTCCTGCTCCCAGCTAGTGCGTGGGGGACGGTGCGGGGCAGCCCCCGAGCAGCCCCCGACCGCTGTGCCCTGCCCCACCCCCAGCAGATGCTGGAGACGACAGCTCGACTTACTGCAGGCAGGTGGCCCCTCTGGAGGGGAGAGAACCCTGAGGACACGTGAGATGTTGTTTCACTGTAAAAATCTAATTTCCCCTGAATCTGGTTCTTGGAAGCAGTTAGCCTAACATTAAGTACAAATGTATCTCTAGTGAACACATAGAAAATTGTTCCACGTGTGATGTGAACACTAAAGTCGCCTGCAGTTGCTATACTAGATAATTATTTCCTGTCTAATACATTAGCGTGTTCCTTGTATTTATTACCAGAGGTTTACAGTTCCCCTAAGTAAAATGTAGAAAATAACTGCATTTTAACTGAAAATACAGCTCCCCGGCTCCCTCCCCATTATGACCGGTTATTCTATTACATGATCTTCAAGTCCTTCTTATAGCCTCATAAAAAAAACACTGTGAGGTCTGTGAATTAAAGCAGTCTTTGATATTTGAAGACATTTAAATTGACATTAATAACTTTCATAAAATAAAGTTTCCTTCACGGTAGTAAAATTAGGACCTATTTCGGCATATGTGTTTTTGTCTCACTTTTCTTCATATTACTTTCAGGAAACAAATCACTGGGAGAATATTGGCAGGCACCTAAAGGAATGGTGAACTTCGCTGATGGCCAAAATAAGTTTAATTTACAGTATCCAAATTTAGTAGAAGACGAACTTTTCAACATGGGTGACGTGAGAGCTTGAGTGGTCGGATAGGGGACTGATAATGTCCTTGTCAATTTTTAAGCCTTTTTAGTTGGTTTAGGTCAGTTTGAAACATTTTCAAACAGGAAAATGGTTTTGCACTTAGGAATTTAAACAACTGGACAAATTTGTGTTTCTCTTATTCCTATATGAAAGTCACTGTGTAATGAAACAGTACTGCTTTTGGAGCCAAGATACATGTGACTTTGAGTATCGAAGGCAGAGTAAATGGTTAAGTGGTTTAAAAAAGAGAGTAGCGTTTGAGGATTGAGTCCACAAAATCTTAAAAATACTTGCAGTTTAGCAGGTCTCTGAATTTCAGGCACCTTTTCAATTGGGAAGAAAACGTTTCCCATTCATAACTCAGAGATGGCTAAAATAAAAGGCAGCCTAGCGTACATGTTTCTAGTTTTATTCTTTAGCCCTAAGATTTGTGCCCTTCTGGGTATATCTTTCAAGAAGTCAGCAGCATAATAAATAACCTAATGTTACCAAATGGAGGAGGTTGAGTTTAATGATCTTATTTCACCAACATATTTAGAAAGATATTTGGCAGAGATCAAATGACCTCCTTGTCCACACAACCCAGAACTTAAGAGGAAGAGGCTGCTATTTCTGGAGCATCCTTCACACACGTGTTGCGCTCAGCTCTTAGAAAACTGTCCAACTTCACTGTGGGTCGTGGAACCTGAATCTTTAGGAAAACCCTTTTGGGCTTACTGTTTGAGTCTTTTTTAGGACTTTGGGGGTCTGCAATATCTCTTTGTATCATATTGAATAAAATATTGATACCAGATACTGTGATTTCTGTTAAAAGAAAAAAGAAAAAGTCTTCTAATTCCTCTGTCTGTACATACAGACCCCTTTAAAATATGTGGATTTTTTTAAAGATCCATTTGGCAGTCATGGAATTTCAATAAAGAAGTCGGAGCCATAAGGAAGAACTCGGGCTTGAATCAAGACTGACTGACAAGAAACGAGTTTACAAATTGTGTTACTCTAGCTGTCCTGTTAACCAGAAGTCTGGAAATACAGAAAAACGTACTCTCTTAACCGTTAAAAACCCAGCTATGTATACCGAAAGTCCCCACAGCAATACGCGTTTCCCTTTGCCAGTTTTGCCTTGGAGCAGAAACCACAGCAGCTCTTTGGAGTCAGAGAGGATAGGCCCGTGGAAGGCACAGACCCCTGAGACCCATGGGGTGCAGCAGCGCCTCTCAGACGGGCGGGGTCTGACCACAGATCCCCCCGTGCACACAGGTTTGTGAGCTGCTTCCCAAGAGAGCAAGATGCATTGCGGGGCCTTTTTTTAAACTTGAGCATATAAGATATCCCGTCACCTCTCTGATATGCAGGGAGACATCACTGCCACACCAGCAGAGCGTGTGGGTAAAGACTCTGCCCGTGTGCTTCCTGTTCTGGAATCAGTCAAGTGGATGTAATGATAAAGAAGTATTTTTGGCGGAGTTAGGAGGAATTCTAGAATAAAAATTATAAAATGCCATGTAACGTGGTAAACAATGCCTCAGTTGTATGTGGTGTGTTTTTATGTGCACAGGTGGCTTTGCAGCTGCAGTCACCACGCCTCTGGACGTGGCCAAAACAAGAATCATGTTGGCAAAGGTAAGTGGTAAAATAATGTATCGGAGACACAACAGATGCTTGTCTCCATTAGGGCCAGGGCTTATGTGTATATACAGTGAACAAAGGTGGCAGTAATACCTGTAAGTTAGCAGCCTTATGCTGCCTGTTGAATCACGAATGGAGCTGCCTTTGGACAAAGCACTATCCACAGGAATCGCTGTGATGGCTGTCTTTTTGACATCACTGTCCTCCATATTATGTGAACAGGTAGGGCTGGTGGGGCCGCTTTTCAGAAACTCTCTGTTTTTACTGGTGACAGTCCTGAGGCTTACGGAGTTGGCCTGCTTCATGCCAGGCAGCAAGTATGAGGCTCTGAACTTATATCATGCTTATTAAGCTTTCACCAGATGAATTAGGACAGTTTTCAGAACTGTTAACAAATGCCATAAAGAAAAATTATCTTTAAAACAACTGCATCAAGACTTCAGAGAAGTCCATGGAACATAACCTGAACCAAAACGATGACTCTGAAAGGTCAAATCACAGTATGAAGCTTCGTAGGGCAAAGCCAGTTTTAAACTGAACGTAGTGTTCTTTATTAAATGTGTGTATTAGCTACTTAGAGAAGTTTCATAATACCATCATACTGATTACTCCCCATCCTTCTCAGATCAGTTACACCGCTTCCCATCAGTTTCCTGGTCAGTAGTTGTACGTGAATTGTCTGGGGAAGCTCTGCTTATCGGTTGATGGTGAGAGAACTTACCTGGAAAAGCTGCTTCGGGTGGGATTTGGGCCAGATCAGTGCTTGCTGGCGGTTTCGGATGTGAGGGCTTCTAGTCCAGGGAGCTGATTTCCTAGGGACTCCCCTCTGCCTGAAACTGTCCTAGGGGAGGGTGTCGGGGAGCCAGCTGTAAGTGGGTTGGGGAATTTTGTGAGATGATGTCTTCGCTTTGTCTTTCCTTGCAGGCTGGTTCCAGCACCGCAAGTGGGAACATCCTCTCTGCCCTGCACGCGGTTTGGCGGACACAGGGGCTGTCGGGGTAAGGCCAGGAGGGGAAGCCTCTCCACCCTCTTCCTCCTCCTCTAGTCCAGCGTCAGGCACACCCACCCTTCTTCCTTCTACTCGTCCTGATCGTAGAAGACGTCGTGTCTGATGTTGCGTATGTGAGGTGCTGTTACACAGTCGAGCTGACGCAGTGTTGCAGCCGGTGGGTCCCATCTCGGTGTCGGGTGATGTCCGTGGGTGTGGCCCCTGCCGGGTTCTGGGCTGCAGCAGTGAGAAAGCCAGCGTCCACTTGTGTGAGGTAGGACCCGAGTGACGAAGGTAGCGTTGTTAGAAGAAAGCATTTGTGGTTTGGGACACTTTTACCTATTATTAGTTACCACCTTCAACATAGCACAGTGCGTGACACCTCCCTTGAAGCCCACAGCTTTGTATCGTCAGCCAAGTGCTTCATACTCTAGCATGGTGTCCCGCAAAGCCCTCTTTAAAATGCCATTTCAGTATTGCTTTTACAACATGCAAACCTGTCCAGGCGCTTCCCCGGTGGCTCAGCAGTAAAGAATCTGCCTGCAGTGCAGGAGACACAGGCTCGATCCCTCAGTTAGGAAGATCCTCTGGAGAAGGAAATGGCTACTCACTCCAGTACTCTTGCCTGGGAAATCCCATGCACAGAGGAGCCTGGCAGGCTGCAGTCCATGGGACAGAACTAAGCGACTAAGCACCAAAGCTGTCTGCAGGTTGGGATCTGTACAGACGGGTGAAATCATGGTTCTCTCGAATCATCTCCAGGGATTTTCCTGAGAGCCCCGCCTCCGTTTGGGGAAGATTGAAGGGCGCCTGGTGACAAGGCTGGTGTGGAAGACCCAAGCCACAGTAGTGCCGCCGCCTTGTGGCAGAGCTGTGTCCTTCGGTTCTGTGGCTAGGTTCGTGTCCATTTGGCAGGTTTTGTTGCAGCTGGTTGAGTCTGGAGAGCCTGGCGCAGGTCAGCGAGGCCCAGGCGAGGGGCTTCTGCAGGAGAGCCCCGTCCTCTGTTCACGGCAGCTGGCGGTGTGGCTCAGTGACTGGGCCTCCTCGCGGTGGGTGCTGCGCGCCTGAAGGACACGGGGTGAGGAGACGAGGCCGGGCCACATGAGGAGTGGCCGAGCCCGGGAGGGCAGGGGCGTAGCCCGTCCGTCCTGAGTCAGTGACTCCTGGCTCGTCGATGGTGAGGACGTAGGAATCTGGTTGCTCATAGTTGAGACACGTTGATTTTGATGTTAGTTCCTCCTGAAGAAAGAAATGGTGTGTGTGGGGGCCGGAAAAAGAGCTATGAAGTAGCCCAGAAAAGACTTTTTGGGCTTCAGATAGTGACTGGGCCACACAGAGGGGTTGTGTGCAGTAGCTGTTCTGTTTTGATATCATTCTTAAGAGTCTCTGGCAACTATTGGTCTCTGCCCCAGACCGTAGCCTTGTGGGGTGTGAGTGGGGCTGTAGCCTGCCTGCCGTTTTCAGGCAGGTGGTGATGTGTGAGGGTGGCTTTGTTGGCAGGACCGCGGCACCAGAAGCTCGCGGAGGAGGGGTTCCCCTGAGATGATCAAAACGTAACCTTCCCTGTCCTGGCGGCGGCGTCCTGCTCCCCGGTGGGCCCACGCCAGGACTGCAGGCAAAGACAGGGTGTCATCCGCATGCAGAGGGCCTGTCCCTGTCCCTGCTGTCACCCTGTGAAGGGATCTCATCTTCCAGAAGCTTCTTGAGTCGTGGGCTCCCATCGGTATGCCCAGTGCGGTCCTTAGCAGAGTGTTCATTAGCTTCTCATTAATGTGATACAAGACAAGTAATTTGACAAGGGAACTGTAACAAAAGGCAAAGAAGCAAAGGCCCTGCCAGTGTGGGCAGCTTTTCTGAGCAGTGGGCCTCGGCTTCTGCGGCTTCCTCTCTCCTCTGCGCAGAGTCCTCAGGGCCCCTGGTGGTCCTGGAACGCCCCTGCCGGCTCTGCAGAGGGTTCACGCAGGTACACACACCCCCCACGCCCCAAGCCCAACTCGGGGCTGGTGCTGAGCTCCCGGCATCCGTTAAAGCAGTGACGCGCTTGGGTCACTCCGGGGAGGGTGAGGGTAACCATATGGCAGACTTGGGAGATGTGCCCGCGGGCAACTTGGTTTCTCAAATGAAAATACCACACACTCATCCGGCGCAGCGGGCCGAAGGCAGATGGGAAGCCTGTTCGTCCGGCGCCGCTCCGCACTCCAGCTCGTCGCCTGGCCTGTGTCTCTCCTGCGCCTTCCCGTGCTCACCGCCGCTGCCGAGCCCCTCGCGGGGCGCCCGGGGGGTCGGCTCTCCCGCGGGCAGCCCCTCCAGCGAGGCTCCGCTCTGCTCCAGCCCCCGTGTCTGGGTCTGGGTGGGGTGCTCACTGGACAAATGACTATGTTAAGGCTGTAATGATGTTAACAGACTCAGCTGTCATCTAGTGAAGCCGTAACCTGCTTCCGTCTGCCCCTAGCGTGGAGCAGCTGAGCTGAACGAGGCACGGGCTGTGGAAACGAGTCGGGGAGGGAGGCTCCTGTGGCAAATGCGGTTTCTGCCCCTCAGCCCCGTGCCCTCCCGGCCCGCATGGCTCTGTGGGGTGGGGGCCGGGAGGTGAAGCTGTTCTCCAGGTCGGAAGGACCTAGGGGCCTCAACGTAGAGATTCAGGGACACCTCATATGGAAACAATCTGCACGGTGCTGGGCTAAACAGCTTTTTCCTTACAAATGTGTTTTCAGCTTCTGTAGAATTTTCATGTGGACAAGAAAAAGAGGTTCTCATTTGGGCTATCATTTTAGTTGATGAGTTAAATTCTCAGCTAACTAAACCACCGACCCCCAGAACTCCTCTCGAGTCTGTTTTCCTCAGAAGTGCTGAGGGCTGCGTGGTGGGGTCGTCTGAGGAGCGGGGAGCTGGCCTCTCCTGGCAGTTGACAGCGGGCAGCCGCGCAGCCGTGGACGAGGCTGCCCTTGTGAGCCTCCTTCCTGTCTGGGTCTTGGCCAGTCTCCCTTTAGCTGAGCATGGAGGTTTCCCAGACTGTCAAGGCTAACCCAGGCTCCCGTTGGCATAATGTATGTATTTTCAGCTGTCCTCCCTAGATCTGACCCCAAGTATTTTTAGTAGTGAATTCACTAGTTCTGACTGTATAATTTTGTATTTTTTTGTTTACACAAGTAATACTGTTGGTAAAAAGATTCAATTATTACACATAGGCGAGGAAAGTCTCCTCAGAAAGTTGAGGACATGTGTCAGCCGTGTTTGTCCAGCATGCAGTCATATTACACTGCTCTGGGACTTCTTTTAGAATGCATTTTGTCTGTCTGCCATGTGAGTCCCTGTGGACGACCTTATTTTTCAGTTGCAGAATCTCCCAGGTTTGTCTCCTGTACCAGAATCTGTAATCTGAGAGTGGGTTCTTTGCAGTTGTTGTTTCATCAGCAAAACCACGATGACTATCTTTGAACAAGTAACTGTGCGTTGCTCTGGGAGTGTATTAAACAATGATTGCCCAATTTACAACCCCAGTAACACTGTTCTTTTACTTTGCATTTCTTTGCTTATTCAAAAGTTGTAACTTTGAGGGTGACTGGCCTTCCCTAGTGCCTGGGGACAAAACCTACGATGAGGTGCTGTTTCCCCTCCCAGCTGGAACAACCCATCTGTCTTGCCCTTCATTAGAGGAGAAAGAAAGCGGGATCCATGGACTGGATTCCCCAAGTGGCATCACATTTGTGGGGATTTAAGGACAGAATGGGACCAGGTGAATCACCAGGAGGAGCGGAGGGTCGTTGGAAACCTCCTGAAGCACCCAGGGCCCACTTCCGGTTTAAGGTGTGGGGGGGCTCCAGCCTGCCCCAGGAGTCAGCTCATTGACAGCTTTATTAAAAAGTCCATTTCATCATCTCTTGAAGACAGAAATGGTGTGAAAGTTGTTAACAGAACCCTTGTGGGGATCGAGTTAGTTTGGACTAACTGCTGGACTTAGCGGTGGGTGCTCACAAGTAAGCTGTTTGGTATTCGCCCACTTTAGCCAACAAACAGCTGGGCTCCAGCTTCAGCAAGTCTGCTTGGGAATGTAAGGGCCATTCTGAAAGGAAAAACACACATCTAAAGTGCTCTGTGGGGTTTAATGAGCGTGGTATGTTAAGTTGAGCAAGCTGTGGGTGTTGGAATTTAACCTTTTTTACACACACAGTTTTTAAAAACCTCTCCTCTTGCCTCCCACCAGATTATTTGCAGGTGTCTTCCCTCGAATGGCAGCCATCAGTCTGGGAGGTTTCATCTTTCTTGGTGCTTACGACCAAACTCGCAGCTTTCTGTTGGAACTTGGCAGAGAGAGCCCCTGAATCAAGAGATGGCCCCTCCCTTCAAGAAAGGACCCTGCTGTGAGAAGAGTTTCCCTTCCAGTGAGCAGCTGTCCAGCCATCTGAACAGTGAGACACAGTGCGGAAGTCCAGTCCCGCTCGGGTTACAACATGGAGCACACGTCTTCCGCGCCGCAGGCTGGCTGGGGTGACGTCATCGGCTCCTTTGCCAGAGTTGAGAGAGAAAATGATGTCCACAGCGGTACTTTGAACATTTTTTTTCTCAACCCCTTAATAAATAAGCATGGTAATGCTGAGTCCAGGCCCTTTCAGAGCCTTCATTTGATCTGTATCTGATCTTTCATTTCCTGCCACCTGATAGTGGAGTCAGCCAAAGGCAGGGATGGTTACAGTTTTAAAAGAAGGGCTAGAAGGAGACTTAGACTTAGGGAAAAGGCTGGGGATGTGGGCGGGTTTTTGCCCTGGGTTAATTCTAGTTGCATCAGCTTACAGCTTTGTGTAAAAAGAATGAACTACAGGTGCACAGCAAGCGTCCTTGCTGGGCAACCAAGCTGCTGGTCTTAATGACCATCAGATTTCACCTATAAACACACTTGTATTCTTTTACAGAGAGGTGTCCAGCTGCTCATGTGGTGTCTCATGAGAGAGAACCCAGTCTCGGCTCAGTGACTAGGCGGGCCGTCACTGACCTCTCTGACTGTTTCAGACTCAAAGCAAGGGCTGGGGCTGGCTTTGGAAATAGGGTGGTTTCATCCTTCCTAATCAGTAAGGTTCACTATTAGGAATTTTAAGCTCTACACTGGAAATCGAACAGACGAAGTAAGGTCACCATTCTGGAGCTTGACTAATAAACTCCAGGTGTTAGAAGAATTCAGAGAGAAATCTTAGGAATCTGGTGCTGGCATGTCTTCCCTGGAGCAACAGTATACAGTTGCTTTGACTAAATTTTTTTTCCTTTTCAAGAAGTGAAAGGGTAATTAATTAAGGCAGGATGACTCCCTTACAAAGGCAGTCTCTGGAATTAAACAGGATGAAGCACGGCTGGTTAATGTAGGTATAAAACAACCCACCACACACCTAACATGTTATAAATGAACCTTTATTAAAGACACTTCAATGCCATTTGTTAGACACTTCAATATTTTACATGTTTTTCAATGTACATTGTACCAAAATTTCTATAAATAAATAACTTTGTACATAAAAGTAATACTTCCTCTTTCACATTGCCTCTCAGAAGCAGCAAATTCACATATTTTGTGGAAGTAACAATCAGTTAACTGTTGAGAACAGAACTCTAGATGTGCTTACCTTTTGGAACAGTGGTGACACCTGGCAGTGAAATTTAACATAGGTAAGTAACCATTCCATCAACAGTCCCCCTTCAGCTTTCTGGCTAAAGGAACTTGGCTTTCTGAGATTTTTAAGGACTTTGTTTCAATGTAATTTTTCCTGAAATACACATTGGCACTCACAAGATGGTTAGCAATAGGTCTCAAAAAAAGTGCAAAAATCCCCAAAACCCAGGACGAGGGGCTGATCTCTGAGAGTCCAAGCCTGGGGCCATCTGGGCGAGGGAAAGACATGGCCAGGCCTGCTCTGGATCCTCAGTAGAGACATATGAGCCCTGAAAAGTGAGGACTCGGGTTTTTTTCTCCCCTAAGGCCAATGTAATATTAATTATATCTGCAGAACTAAAACAACATCACTATTGAAAAATCCACAGGTACCAACACCACCAGCAGCCTCTAGCTTATTAAAAAGCCTCAAATGACCATTGAATGATACTGACAAGACCACATCTGCCTTTCTCACAGAAGGAAGAAAGGCATCCTAATTGTGGGAACCAGTTGCCTGTAGGAGATTAACAACCTGTATTCCACCCGTTAGACAAGGATCTTAAACCTACGAGAGTGCCCTCACCGTGAAGGGATGTGACGTCTGCCCCCCGAGCTCTACAGGGAGGTCCCCGCAACGCTGTCCACACACAAGCAACCGTGACAGGAAGCTGCTCCCACTGCAGACACAGCCTCTGGTGGTAAAGCATCCCAGGGTCTGTACCAAGCCAGAGCGCCTCCTTTCCACCCACCACCAAAACCTCCTGTGAACAAATGTGGTTTGTAGCTTCAAGGAATTCCGTCCATGCATTAAGGCACCAGAACTATCCCCCCTCCAAAATTAAACAGCAACCAGGTATGAAAAATAATATTGTCAACATTGTACGATTTTTGTTAGCCATGCACTAAAGATTAAAATAGCCTCTGTAAAAGATATATATAATATATACGGCATCTCTGAGAACTCTTATGTACAAGGGTACCAAATACTTCTCTACCTTTTGTACACGCTAGCCTCTTGCATTTCTGTGCTTCCACCGCAAGTCCTTTCAGCTCTTGCCGCTCCACGTGAGGTGAGAACTATGTACAAATCAGTGATGCCCGAAGCCAGGCTCCCTCACGGCCTCACCCACCTCTTTCCTGCAGACGCCATGAGAGCCGAGGTAGACAAAGCCTAGCTTTTCGGTGCAAACAGCAGTGGTGTGCTCCGTCTCCCAGGGGACTGTCTTGTCAGGGGGGTGGACTCAGAACCGGAGTCACAGGCTTGGGGGATGTGTCCGTTGGAAAGAAGCAAGTGCTGGCCTTCACCGGGCACGTCAGGGGAGCCCGAGGTGGCGTCCGCGAGCTCAGGCTTGCCTGCGGTTAACACAGATGAAGGCTGGAGGTCTAACAAGTCCGGGTCGCACAGCCGTGCTAGAGTCCACGAGGATGCCCCTAGGAGGGGGGAGAGGAGAGGCCACGTCAGCCCAGCCACACACCCCCACCGAAGGGCGACCCCCGGGGACAGCGCATTATTACCTTTGCCATCGAGAGGTGCCGCGGGCCTCTTCAGGGCGGCCCGCGNAGATCCTCAGTAGAGACATATGAGCCCTGAAAAGTGAGGACTCGGGTTTTTTTCTCCCCTAAGGCCAATGTAATATTAATTATATCTGCAGAACTAAAACAACATCACTATTGAAAAATCCACAGGTACCAACACCACCAGCAGCCTCTAGCTTATTAAAAAGCCTCAAATGACCATTGAATGATACTGACAAGACCACATCTGCCTTTCTCACAGAAGGAAGAAAGGCATCCTAATTGTGGGAACCAGTTGCCTGTAGGAGATTAACAACCTGTATTCCACCCGTTAGACAAGGATCTTAAACCTACGAGAGTGCCCTCACCGTGACGGGATGTGACGTCTGCCCCCCGAGCTCTACAGGGAGGTCCCCGCAACGCTGTCCACACACAAGCAACCGTGACAGGAAGCTGCTCCCACTGCAGACACAGCCTCTGGTGGTAAAGCATCCCAGGGTCTGTACCAAGCCAGAGCGCCTCCTTTCCACCCACCACCAAAACCTCCTGTGAACAAATGTGGTTTGTAGCTTCAAGGAACTCCGTCCATGCATTAAGGCACCAGAACTATCCCCCCTCCAAAATTAAACAGCAACCAGGTATGAAAAATAATATTGTCAACATTGTACGATTTTTGTTAGCCATGCACTAAAGATTAAAATAGCCTCTGTAAAAGATATATATAATATATACGGCATCTCTGAGAACTCTTATGTACAAGGGTACCAAATACTTCTCTACCTTTTGTACACGCTAGCCTCTTGCATTTCTGTGCTTCCACCGCAAGTCCTTTCAGCTCTTGCCGCTCCACGTGAGGTGAGAACTATGTACAAATCAGTGATGCCCGAAGCCAGGCTCCCTCACGGCCTCACCCACCTCTTTCCTGCAGACGCCATGAGAGCCGAGGTAGACAAAGCCTAGCTTTTCGGTGCAAACAGCAGTGGTGTGCTCCGTCTCCCAGGGGACTGTCTTGTCAGGGGGGTGGACTCAGAACCGGAGTCACAGGCTTGGGGGATGTGTCCGTTGGAAAGAAGCAAGTGCTGGCCTTCACCGGGCACGTCAGGGGAGCCCGAGGTGGCGTCCGCGAGCTCAGGCTTGCCTGCGGTTAACACAGATGAAGGCTGGAGGTCTAACAAGTCCGGGTCGCACAGCCGTGCTAGAGTCCACGAGGATGCCCCTAGGAGGGGGGAGAGGAGAGGCCACGTCAGCCCAGCCACACACCCCCACCGAAGGGCGACCCCCGGGGACAGCGCATTATTACCTTTGCCATCGAGAGGTGCCGCGGGCCTCTTCAGGGCGGCCCGCGTTCTGTCGTGGTTACTGGGGTAGAGGGGCCCCCTGCTCGCATGCAGGGGAGAGTGCGGGTGCTCGCTCGGGCTGGGCTCCTGGCTGCTTGGGGTTCCCGGCTGTCTGCTGTCCCCGGGCTGAAGGCGGCAGGTGGGCTTCTGGGAGTAACCGAGCTCGTCAGCGCTGCAGTCACCGCACCCTGTGGGGCCGCCGCGCTCTGTGCATGAGACGGAGAACCATCACTGGCCTGCTCTGTAAGGCCCGAGCCCTGCTCTCGTCACCTCCGTAGACGCCTCCCCTCCCAAGTCCGTTCACAGAAGGACGACTGTAGCCAACACCAGCTGCTCGTGAAGAGCAGAGGTCTCCATGTTGAAATAATCAGAGTGTGAACTGATACTCTGATCCCAGGGCAAAATCCGGTGTGCACGAGGCACTGTGCGGTGTCAGACGTCTCTTGAACAATTAGACATCTAGTGTCAGGGTGGCCCTGGTGCAGAGGCACCTCTGTTTGTCACTTGAAAGTCTAAACTCCCGCTTAACACTGTAGTATCACTTAAGAGACCTCCTATTCTGGAATTTAAAAAGAACGAGGGAGGCCACACTTCCTGTTTATAGAGTGACTGCCAAATTCTGAGATGGTTTGACATCAATTATTTGTCTCCCCCCACGACTTTTCTGTAGCGAGTGGGTCTTTTGATTTCAAGAGCTAAATACTTTCTCCTGAAGAACGCTGCTCATACCCATTGTCTTCTGGGGGCTGGGTGGGCCATCAGCCTTCACCACTTTCCAGGGCTCCTTGGTGAACCCGACGCAGAACTTGGGCTGCCTGCACAGAACGCCGTGAGCTTCCACCTCGGGAAACAGGCCTGCGTCTCTTGGACAAACACCTGCAACAGACTCCCATCCGGTTAGACGCCCTTCCTCTGAGGGGGGCTTAGCGCCTCAGACAACGCTGTGTGAAAAGAACGGGCAAGGCAGCCAGCACAGGGACACTCTTCAAGAGGCTCCTCCCAGGGGTTTGTTCCCGGGCTGATAACCCAGAGGTCCAGCGAGGCCCCTTTCCTAACACTGCCTTCACACCAGGCAGGCCTTGGGCGCCATGACGGTGAGCAGTGCTTGTTTGGATAAACTCACTGCAAACCACTGCCCAGTCTTCCCCTGTTCCTGGGGGCACGGCCTACTCGGAGAGAGTGAGGAGCAGAGCTGGGCAGTCCCCCTGCTCCAGGAATGCGGGTGGGGGTGTCTGAAGCGGTCTCGTCTTTGCTGCTTTTACTGCAGGCAGTCCTACCTTATCAGGATTAGGAGATGGTAAACCCAACAGAGACCTTGTGGAACTTGCACAGGTTAAGTCCCTAAAGACCCACCAGCAGACTTGAGTCACCCAAGCTGCCAGGTCCCCGTGTGTAAGAGGATGTGCCCGGGCTGAGGCCCTACCGTTGCTCTCCAGATGCCCGTTGGCCTGGTGGCCACCTTCCGTCCTGACCACAGTCTCCTGTCGGTCTGAAAGCGTCCCCTGAGAAGAGAGGTAGCTCGGGACGTCTGGGGGCACGATGGTTTCATCTGCAAGGAGACAAGATGGTCACACAACAGGGGTCCTGATCTTTTGTGGTGACGACACAAGCAGACGTGGGTGCCGGGCAGCCTCTGTAAAGCTGTGCCCTGGAAGCCCTCCTGGCACCTGCTTAGCCTGACTTTACCCAGCCATTGGGAGAGTGTCTCCCTTCTCATCACCATGCCCCAAGAGAAAAACGGCCCAGTGAGATCCCTGTAGCCACAACCCACACAGCAGCAAAGCCCGATGGCTCAGAAAACTGCAGTTCGTTACGGACTTGCATTGAGAGTATTCCCATTAAAATGTGCTATTCTAGAAAGATAAAATGGTGTCATTCTCCAGCCGCCTTCCCAGACATCCTGGCTGTCCCGCTCCCCTGCAAGTCCCCGCAGCAGCTCACCTGTGTTCGTGACGCTGTACTCCTCGCTCTTCTTCCTGGTCTGGTAGATGATGCACACCCAGACGAGGGAGGTGAGCACGATGCTGCACACCACGGCGATGGTGAAGATGCCCACGGTGGTGCCGTCCTTCCTGCAGCCCGGGGTGGGCAGGACGCTCAGCTGGCTGTGCGCGCGCTCGGTGCCCAGCGCGTTGGACATCTCGCAGGTGTAGCGGCCCGCGTCTTCCAGCACCACGTTCTGAACGACCAGCAGCTGGTTGCCGGGGGTGAAGTGGTGGCGTTCGGTGAGGCTCAGGGGCCGGTCCCCCTTGAGCCAGGTGATGCGGGGCGGAGGGCTGCCAGCCGCCTTGCACTGCAGGGCCACAGTTTCTCCCACAGACACCACGTGGTCCTCCAGCGGCACCGCCAGAGACGGGGTCTCTGCAAGAGAGTGGGGGGGGTGGTCAGCGTTTCTCTGTGGGCCTCGGCTGTTCTAGGTCGGTCTGTCTCCTGGAACAAGGACGATCCAACGCGTCAAGCAGTGCCATCTGGGAGCTTTCATCAGAGTGGCTAGATTTTCTACCAGAGGGACTAAGCTGTGCTGTCTGGGGATGAACTGACCTCAAGCCACAGAACCCCCATGGTCCTCACACTGCCCGAGGACAGGCCCACGTCTGTCCCTCTTGACCCACCTTGCCTGCCTGAGGAGAGGGCAGTTTTTCAGAGTGTCTTACACCCAAGCCCTGTGGAGACTCTAATCCGATGGCTTTTCCCCCCCTTGTTTTTTTAAGAGAGGGAACCACTTGTTTTGCTTAAAGTAAAAACCACCTCTTGCACTCCCCCACTCCAGGCTTCACAGGACAGTCTGAGAACGGTGCCTCTAGGTCCCTATGATGTGTAAGAAAATCTCTCCCTCACACACACACACACACTGTACCAACCTAGGACAGTCAGGGTGGCGTTGGCCGAAACGGAGCCAGCCGCGTTCTGGGCGGTGCAGCTGTAAACCCCCATGTCGTCCGTCTTCACGTCCGTGATGAAGAACACGTCGTCATCCGGCATGACGTGCATGCGGCGCTCCCGCGCGGCGGGGAAGTCTGTGCCCCCGTCCTTCTGCCAGGCGATCTGGGGGCTGGGGTGGCCGGTGGCGGCACATTCGAGGCGGGCCGTGGTGCCAGTCCGGATGGCGATGTCGTGCGGCATTTTGGTGAAGGAAGGGAACACTGCAGAGCAGACAGAGTTGTCTGAAACGCTGGGTGCAGAGGCCAGGAGCAGCTTCTGTCAGACTGACTCCCCCACTCCCCCACTGTCAGCTCGCCACTCACTGCCCCTCGTGCAGCGTCCGCCTAGGACCACCCCCACCGGAACCAGGAGCAGGGCTTCCTGAGCGCCGCCGACTGCTCCTGGCACCCAGGCAGCAGCTATCACCTCTCATCGCACACACAAGGTTGGCTTGGACCCCTTCAATGGAAGGCTGCCCTGAAACATGTCCTACTGTCTGTCCTGTGGTGACCAGTCTGAACAGGGATACCCCGTAAGTGCCAGGGCCTGAGGCCTGCCTGCCTGCTTTGGTCACCCCGAGGGAGCCTGAAAAACAAGGACATCTGCTCCTGCCGGGTTCTATGGCAGGGAACGTGACATGCCTTCAGCCTGGAGAAGGCAAGAGGTTGGCTCTTCGGTTGAAAGCCCATTTAGGAACCTTGGTGCTGGAACCACTTAACTTTAGATTTACTAAATCAAGAGAATCTTGCTATGTTGCAGGGCAGGGTGCTATTAACTGCTCAAGCTATCCACCTCTCTACCCTAAACTCACTACAAGAAACAGCAGCCCTGAAGAGAGCCATCTTGACAGGCTCTAGAGCTGGCTGCTGAGTAAAAAATCCTTGTCGGACACACGCAAGACCGTTCTGCTCCCAGGTCACTGGCCCACAGTCACTGGCCTGGCCCCACCCGGGCTGGCCACCAGCCCCAATGCTGGGCCACCTCCTTGGAGGGCAGCGGCTTCCCCAGCATTGGGGTACACTTGGAATCTGGCTGCCAGGCATCTTGGGCTGAGGAGGATAATAAGTGGGTTGGGGGGTGGTGGTGAGAAAATGCAAGATTTGGCCCTCCCTACAATGTACTTGAATGAAAGTGAAGTGAAAGTCACTCAGCCGTGTCTGACTCTTCGTGACCCCATGGACTACACAGTCCATGGAATTCTCCAGGCCAGAACACTGGGAATGGGTAGCCTTTCCCTTCTCTAGGGGATCTTCCCGACCCAGGATTGAGCCCAGGTCTTGCGCACTGCAGGTGGATTCTTAACAGCCGAGCCACAAGGGAAGCCTACTTTACATAATAACTGCATTAAAAAAAATCACCCCAAAAGAATCCACTGAGAATAAACCCTACAATCTGCTATTCCTGAGCCCAAGCCAGGCCACAGCGTGTGACAGAATGACACCTCCCATCTCAGTCACTCCCAGGTGGATGGCGAGCAGCCCCCGAGCGTGGCCTGCAGGGGCCAGACCACCAGGAAAAGGCAGCGTACCGCCATCTCAGTCACTCCCAGGTGGATGGCGAGCAGCCCCCGAGCGTGGCCTGCAGGGGCCAGACCCCCAGGAAAAGGCAGCGTACCGTGCACGGTGAGCTTGGCCTTGTGCGAGTAGGAGGAGCCGAAGTGGTTGGTGATGACGCACTGGTAGCGGCCCTCGTGGGCGAAGGTGAGGTGGCGCAGGTGCAGGACGGTGGTATACTCCATCACCTCCCCGTCCTGCGCGCGCACGTGGGCGAAGTTCTCCATGTCGGCGTTGGCCAGCGCCTCGTTGTCCTTCTTCCAGGCGAACGTCATCGGGGAGCTGCTGCTGCTGGCGGCCGAGCAGGTGAAGCGGACGTCCTTGCCCACCACGGCTGTGATGGTCTCTGGCTGGGTGATGATCTGGGGCTTTGGCAAGTCATCTGGGGTGAGAAGAGCCAGTTGTAAGGCACTGGGGCCCCTTCAGGACATGGGGACCAGCTGCGGTTCTCGTGAACAAGAAACTCAGACCTTGGCGGCTCCCTGAGCACCCTCAGCTCTACCAGATACTGTCAGGGACGTGCACTGTGGTTATCTGACCGTATCCAGTAATAGCTCCATGAACAGTGATCCCTCCATGATCACACCCCTTGATTACAGGCACATCCACGAGTGCTCAGTTATCAAACAGTCCTCAACTTCCCTAAGGCTCCAACTTTATTCACTCATTGTCAGAGAAAACTCACAGAGCATCATGAACCACTGTGAATGCAGAGCGCCTCCACCCCTCAAAATTTATACTCCAAAGGGAGTAGGGTATGAAGTACCTCCAGAACATCACTTACTTCCCTGGTAGCTCAGTTGGTAAAGAATCTGCCTGCAATGCCGGAGACCCAGGTTTTGATCCCTGGGTCGGGAGATCCCCTGGAGAAGGGGATGGCTATCCACTCCAGTATTCTTGCCTGGAGAATCCCATGGACAGAGGAGCCTGATAGGCTACAGTCCATGGGGTTGCAAGAGTTGTACACAACTTAGAGACTAAACCGCCACCACCAGAACATCAGAATAATGTGCACCTCTATTAAAGCAGTGAGACCATTAGCAAAAATGATCACCATCAGCTTTTTTGGAATCTTAGGAAATAACTGGTAACAACCCATGGAGTGTTGCTTCAAGAAAACACTTGAAGAAAAGTGAGCTTTCTGGCATAACTTACCCAAGGTCCCACTCCTCTCTCCCCAGCTTTATGGAAGCATTAAAACCCTACAAGCCTAGTAACTAGTGAGGTGAGCAGGATGGGCTGGGCACACCCACAGAAGCTGCATTTACTTGACCTGGTCCAGTCTGCTCAGCAAGGGGAGCCCTGGCCCCGGGGCATGTGGTAAAAATAACCAGCAGTGCTGAGGCAGGAGTATTTGTTGGAACCATTAAGAGTGGTGGCCAGAAGATTGCAAAGGAAATCGGGTGAGTGAAACGTCACCAGTGGGCTCTGAAGAGGCTCAGTACATTTCTGAGGACCTAGAAGGCCACCGGCACGTGCAGGACTAGGCATGTGCCCAGGAAAGACCTGAGAGTGCATTTATCTTCCCTGTGACCCGCATCGAAGATCAAACAGGAAGTGATGGCACATCCCCAACACACGTATGTTCATAGACCGTGAAGACTTAAGATGGCAGTACTCCCGAAATTAATCTAGAGGCTCAATGCAACCCCTGTTTCAAAATCCCAGCTGTCTCTATTGCATAAATTGATAAGATTACGAGGACATCGGAGGGAGCCGTAATAGTGAAAAGAACCTTCAAAAAGACCAAAATTGGAGGACTATGTACAAGCTAATAAAATTGTGAAACTCTCAAAGGAAAACATAGGCGTACATCTCTGTGACCTTGTCTGTGGTAATAACTTAGGATAATGACATCAAAATACAAATGACAAAAGAAAAAATTAAGACAGTCAAAATTTTAAAAACCTAACTAGCCCACAGAATGGTAGAAAATACTGGCGTATCTTAATCCTGCTGAGGATTTAGAATCCATAATACATAATGAACTCTTATAACTCAACACTGAAAAGATAAATGATCAATTAAAACATGGGCAGAAGCCAGTTTTCCAAAGCAGACATACATATAGGTCCGATGATATGCATATGAAAACAAGCTCAACCTCATTAGGGGAATGCTAATCAAAACAACAGTGAGATTCCGCTTCATATCTACTAGTCTAGGTAAAACTGAAAAGGCAGAAACAAGTGTTGGGACAGGGGAGCCTGGTGTGCTGCAGTCCATGGGGTCAGAAAGACTCGGACACAACTTTGTGACTGAACAGCAAGTGTTGAGAAAGGGAAACGAGACTCCTCATGCACTGCTTGGGGGCATGTGAAGTGGTACAGCCACTTTGGGAAACAGTTTGGCAGCTCCCATATGACCCAGCAATTCCATTCCTGGTATAAACCCGAGAGATTTTACATAAAGACTTGTACATGAATTTTCACAGCAGCATTATTTATAGTAAACAACCTGATGAATGGCTAAAGAAATGGATAGCCATGCATTAGAATATTTGTTCAGCCACTTAAAAAATAATGAAGGACCGATACATGGTGGGGCGGGGGTGGGGGGAGGAAGACAAAAAAACTACACTAAGTGAAAAAGGCTAGTCACGAAAGACTATATGTAGGATTCCAGTTACGCAAAACATCCGGAATAGGTAAATCCTAGAGACCTGATGCACAGGAGTGGTGGGGAACGTGTTTAGTTTCTTTTATGGGTGATGAAAATGTGAAATTAGTAGTGAAGGTTACATGACGACTCCATATTTTAAACACCATTGACTTGTACATTATTTAGAGGGGTAAATTTTATATGTAAATCATACTTCTCTTTTAAAATATAGCTTTAGTGAAATTCAGCTTTTTTGCAATAGCATCCACCCGTTTCAAGAGGACAGCTGATGGTTTTCAGTATGCTCACAGGCATGTGCACCTGCATCACAGTCCATTTGAAGAACATTTTCATCAGCTCAGAAGGAAACTGCATCTTTTAGCTATCATCCCTCTCCCTCCACCCGTCCCCAGCCCTAGGAAACCAACTAATCTACTTTCTACCTCTAGAGGTTTTCGTAGTCTGGACATTATAAACATGAATGGAATCATACACTGTCTTTTGTGACTGACTTGTTTCACTCAGATTGCTTTTCATGACCTAATAGTCCTAATTGTATGCTTATACCACATTTTATTTATTCACATAGGCATGTGGGTTTCCACTTTTTGGCTAGTATGGATAATAGTGCTATGAACATTCATGTACAAACTTTGCTGTGGGCATATATTTTGTTTCTTTTTGGAACTTACCTAGGAGTGGAATTGGTGGTTGATATAGTATCCACGTTCAACGTTTTTCAAAACAGCTAAACCATACTGCATTCCTACCCGACGCGTAGGCGGCTTTGGGGTTCTCCCCATTCTCACCAACCCTTGTTGGTGTCTGACTTGGATTCTAGCTCCTAGTGGGTGTGAAGTGATTACATTTCCATTTTATTAAAAAGGAGTGGGAGATTCCCACAGAGCTTGAAATTTTGATCTTCTGCCAAGTGTTTCCATGATTCCCACTAGTACTTGATGATTGTCTGATGGAAGCCTGAGCGAAACGTGACAGTAGCTCTGAGAAATGGGTCCCGAGTGCTGCAGCCCAGGACCCACCTGCCAGGGCCACAGGCCAGAGGCTGGGCACGGCATGTCCCAGGTCCTGCCTCGGCTCGTAGGCACCAGGAAAGACGATGCCCCGTAGCGGGCCAGAGGAGGAAGGGGGCAGAAAGTGCAATTTCAGGGAGCTCTACGAGAACGGAATGGTCAGGGACCAGGAACCTGCGAACAGTGGAGGTTGCGGCTCCTCCGTGCTAGAGAATGGGAGCCAAGCACGTGGTCCCCGTGAGAAGCACCGACAGTAAGGACGGCTGGTTCGGGGCTGCTGCCACGCCGCCGGACGGGGTCAGGAGCAAGGCAGGCAAGCCTGCTGTCAGAAGTGGTGGAGGTGGTGCTGGGTGTGTGTGTGGAAGGCGGGCACCTCTATCTTGACATCCCCAGGCGCACTGCTTACTGCTGTGCCCAAAAGTAAGAGAGAGAAGCGCACCACGGGGGACCCCAGACCCTACCTTTGGGACCTCCTTCCCGGGAACATCTCCCCCAAGGCTCCGGGCAGACCAGGGGGACAAGAGGCAGCAGGACGCACACCTGCCCGGCACTTCCGCTCCTAGAGCAGAAACCAGCAACGACTCGAAGTTTGCCTCTTGCTGTGACTACATCTTCCTGACCACGAGGCTGCGTATCCCTGCGTGGTGCCTGTGAGCACGCGTGTGTGTGTGTCTGTTCAGGTGCTCACCATTTCCTGTGCTCTCTGCAACCAAACCTGGATCCCGACCACCCCTCGTCAAAAAGATGGCAGGACCAACATGCCATCAGAAAGGAAAAAAAGCTACAAGTGCGATTCCAGTGCTTTGGAGACGCAGCAAGAGTGCAAGTCAACACGAAGGAATTATTTTTACTGCAGCAACTGTTCTCCTGAGACTCGTTCTTCCTGTATTTAACCTTTCATTCTTGGGGTTGGAAAGAAACACACAGGAAACCCCAGCCTCGTACGCTGAGTAAATTTGCAGCTAAGCCTGGGCACCAGCGCCGTCCTGAAACAACACAGCCACCTTCCTGTAACTGATTATTCGCCGGGTAACTGAACCAGCTCCTGCTCGCCCCTGATTAAATGCATGCACTCTGACAACCACATAATGAGGCGATGGCCCCGTAAATATGACGTGTGGTTTCAGTGGGAAATGAACTGTATCCAGTAGCTGACAGGTCACCGCGGGCTGGGCTGACTCTCATCTCAGCAGTCCCTCCCGCAATGAAGTTTCGCCCAGCCTCCGTGCCCTTGGTGAAAAGGAAAAACACCAAATTACAAAGACTGTCTTACCGCACACAAAACTCTCCGGCGGCACAGAGAAGATGCTCTGGCCCTTCAGCGCCTCTGGGTGGGCACAGGTGGCCGTCACAGAGCCCCGCAGTGTCCTGCCCAGCAGCCAGGGGGGCAGCCACTTGAGCTGGCAGTCGCACAGGAAGCTGTCACTGCTGATGTGGCTGAAAGCGAGACGACGAGGCGAAAGGGTCATGTGAGGTGTGACTGCACAGAAGGGACACCCCCTCCCTGTGCCTGGAACGACCCTCCCCTCCAGCCAGCTCTGGCTGCGCATGTTGGCAAGCTCACGTGGGCGACGCTTTCTCTCTCGGCTCCTCTCGGTGACCTAGAGCTGTGCGCACAGTCTACCTGGAGACTGAGCAACAGCAGCTTCTCGCTCAGCGGTTCAGACTCTGCGTCATGAACAAGCCGCGGTGACACGGACCCTGCTGGTCTAAGGCCCACGCTTCAGGCAGCCGCCATCTAGATGTCACGTGTGTTCTATCTGCGACAGCCACCGCTCTCGGGGGACCCCAGGGATGCAATCTCCTGGCCTCCGACCATTCAGATGGGAACAGCGTGGCCTGTGTGTGTTAAGTCACTTAGTTGTGTCCCACTCTTTGTGACTGCATGGAGTGTAGCCCGCCAGGCTCCTCTGTGCGTGGGGTTCTCCAGGCAAGAATACTGAGTGGGTTGCCATGCTTTTTCCCACCCTCATATAGGACAGACTTGGAGCTTCCAAGCTTAATCCAAGAGTGAGATCTAAATTCTGCAACAAGTCTCATAAGGGCTCTTTTCCTATATGACTGCTGTGTTTTTATCTGGCGGAGCTACAGGTTTTGTTGCGTCCAAATGTCAGCCCCGCCACCGCGCTCCCTGCGTTTGTATATTTATCTCCACACCAGCGCTGGTCAGGAGGCCGGCAGGAATCGGCTCCGCTCCCTAAATAGTGCTTGTGAGTTAATTGCCACTGCCCAGGGAGCATGAGAACGCACAAGCTGGGTTTTGTGAGGCTCCAACCAAAACAGAGAATATTTTCTTTTTCATTTCTCAGCAACTAAGGATAAGCTTTTTCAACAGAAATCGGAATCGCCATCTCAGCGGACATTCCTTCCTGAGGAGTCACTAGAAGATAAGTCAGCCGAGGAGCAGACCTGCCCTGTTCCTGGAAGACCTCGGGCCGTGAGCTGGAGGTCAGCCTGCCACGAGAGTGGAGACGGAGGGCTTATTACATGAGCTTCCCTGGCATACACGGTGCCAGGTACATGGTGATAAAAAGGGGGTGCCGAGATGCTGAGAAACTCCAGCAATGTCTCACGGGCCACTTTCAGAGCAATACCTGTCCGCTACCCTGCCCGCCCCCCCCATTTTCCCTTGCCCCTTCATTTTCCTGTATGTCACTCAGCCTTTGAATGAGCAGAGAAGCCATCAAATCAGTCAACAGCAAGGCGGGATGAACCTGAAGGCAGAGAACCCACGGCTGACAAAATATATAAAACCTGCTCTTTGCTCCCATTCCTCACCATTTCCTGATGAGCTGGGCATCTTCACTTGTTAAAATAATTTGGGGAAGTGATTTCTCAAGACTGAAATAATAGAGATCTGAGCCATTTTAACTGGGATATTGCCCATATTACACCTTAACATCAACACTAGGTTTTGTATCTGTATTTGATGGGGGTAGGGCTACGCTTAGCGCTGTCTGGAGAGTTGCTCTGTTGCGGGGTTCCCATAGGTGCTGCTGTGCTGAGGGTTTCCTAAGGTGCCAGGAGGGCCCTCACAGCTGAGCGTGGACAAACAGCCAATTCCCACCCCACATCTGGAGTTCCCTGGAACAGCGGTTGCAGAGGTGCCACTAGGCACCAGGAAACTGCTCAGCACGGGTGAAGAGCAGAAAGGGGCTCCCCACTGTCGGGGGCCATCTGGAGTGGCTGCCCCTTCCCACAGGGAGGCTTGGGCACCACACAGGAATGTCTAAGGGAGATGCTGGCCATCGCTGGGAGCCTTTAGGCCTTCACGTTGGGGACAGGGATGTGTTGCATTTGAACCACACAAACAAACTGGAGAAAACACACCTGACTTTTCTCTCGGATCAGAAATGTTTTTGGAAAGGGTTAAACCTCACGTCACACATGCAAGGCATTTGCTGGCCCAGCTTCCTGGAGAATTTCACCTCCTCCTCCCATTAAAACCTCTGCAGATGGAAGCCTCGAGACCTCAGAAGACAGTGGGTGCTCAGGATGGACAGAAGGCTGTCCTAGAGAATTTAGGACTAACAGGACAGGAGAGACATGGAGGCAGACGCTGGAGAAACCGACCTCCCCTCCACACACACACACACCACCTCCAAGACCAGGCCTAGCCTGACCCCAAGACTCTGCAGCTCCCTGCTGCTAACAAGCACGGCCATCCTGGGCTCCCGCCTTGCAGCCACCCCAGCATCCTGCTGGCTTCCATCGTGCATTTTCATGACTCCAACTCCAAGTGTGTTTCTAATCATTGCTTGTGGAAATTTACCCAGAGGATGACTAAGTGCACAGCTCAACCTGCCTTGATCCGATGGGGGAAGAAAATGACCAAGTGGGATTACCCATTTCTCCCATCAGAGGGCTGGGCCCAGGGCCAGCCCCAGCTGGGTACATGCAGGAACTGGTGGGAAGCACAGACAGGGGCCCAGGCTGAGCCTCCAGAACCAAAAGCAGCATCTGGGGGACAGGGCCAGGGGGGAGTCAAGCACCTGGAGGGGTCCAGTCATTCCCAGATAGAAAACCCCAAGGAAGCCTGAGTTTTTAAGAGGCCCAAAGGAAACTTCTCTCCCTGTCCTGCTGCCTTTCCCTCAAAACACCCTCTTCCCTTTAATCAGATTGTTTTTACTTCCAGCACTATATTTGGAAAGTTTAAAAAACAGGAATGCTGGAAGAAATGTACAGTGAAAACAAAACTTAGATTCTACAGTGAATGCTTTGTGATGCTTACTTTATCATGTCTCTCTCCACGTGTCCATCCTTCCACCAACTCTCGTTCTAAGATCATGGCCCTTCTGAGAAACAGCACGACCTGACAGATAGTAATCTCACAGGACGCTAAGCATCATGAGGCCAGTGCCCGCCTGCCTGCCTGCCTCCCCTCACTAACGTCCTTCCCAGGGGAACGTCACTGGGGCCTCTTCTGGTCTCCTTTCCAACCATGGAGACTATGCCTCTCTCCTGCCCCATTCCCCCTTCCCTGCCCCCACCGAGGGTCCACCAGGAGGGTCCTTGGGAACGAGGATGAGCTCAGGGTGCAAAGACAGCCATGGCATGTGTGACTTTGTCAGCTACTTCAAGAACCCACAGCTGCACCTCCAGGGAACTAAGGAATTGGATACATGCACAGGAAGAAAGCAGCTTGGGTGCTGCCACCTCAGTCCTCAGATGCGCTGCCCTGCCAGAGGTGAGCTGCCCTAACCCCTGTTGCCCCCGGGGGACACTGCAGTGGCAGCGCCAGCACCTGCGAGCGCCATGGGGCCTGAGACACGGGGGGGGCCGGGCACCTCCTCTGCATCCCGAGGTGCCTGTGACAGCCCACCGGGAGCTCTGCCCTGTCTGTAGCCCACCCCGCTGTCTAGAGAAAGCCGTCTCGATAAAGGCGCTTCATTGTGAGCACACCCTAAAGATGGAAACTTGTCCTTGACGTAATTAAAGGGACGAGTATCCATTTTACAGAAGAGAGTTTGTTTCCCATCATCGACAGCAGTGGGTCGTCAGCTTGCAGCCTGCAGGCCCACTGACTGTTTCTGTAAATAACAATTTACTGGCACAAAGCCACACCCACGCATTTATATATTATTTATGGCTGGTTTCTGCTCAAGAATCAAGCTGTCATGACAGAGCTCTTGTGGCCCAAACAGTGGAAACTATTTACTGAGGTCCTGTAAGAAAAAGTGTATTGTCCCCTGATTCAGAACAAGCTCCTAGAGGGCATTTTTTTTTTCTAGAAGACAATTTAACTTACAACTATAAATGATCCCAAGTGTGAAAGTAAAGTGTTAGTCACTCGATCACGTCTGACTCATTGCGACCCCATGGACTACAGCCTGCCAGGCTCCTCTGCCCATGGAACTCTCCAGGCAAGAATACTAGATTGGGTTGCCATTCCCTTATCCAGGGGATCTTCCTGACCCAGGGAACGAACCTGGGTCTGCTGCACTGCAGGTGGATTTTTTACTACCTAAGCCACCACAGAAACCCGTAAATGATCACGCAACTGTTTGGTAAAATGAAGCTTGCTGCAAATAAGGCACTTCTTACTCTGAAATCCTCTACTCAGGTTAATCTGGGGCCACAGAATCCTGGGTACTTACAGCTCTTTAAGATTCTTCATCTTCACAAAGGCATCAAATTGGACAGATCTGATTGCATTCTCTCCAAGGTTCCTGAAAAGCAACATTCTTTACTTAGGCAAAGAAACGCTAGGTATCCTTCAGGTCAGCCATTTGTGTGAGTTAAGATGCTCAGGGATTTTTCCTGACAGCCCTGGTTTCGCTGATGAACCGTGGGCAATAGGTCACATCCCCATGTCCTAACTGAAGGCCACCGTAAGTGGCTATTCTTTCACCTATATTGACACAAGCACATGGAATAACTGGGGAACAAACCAGTCTTAAGGGCAGCATCAAAGCTAAGCTGAGGCCTGCTCAGCAAGTCAATAGGGAAAATTTTTCCAAAAAAATCAAGGTTGCATTTGATTTAAAGACAAACTAAGACTTCAGTACCAGAAGCATCAGATGCTGACACTGAACAGCCTCGGGCCAGGCCCTGTCCCCCACCTCCTGACTCGGCCCACCACGTTCCTAAGCCCTGCTGAGCTGCGTAAGGGGAGGTGCCGGCCTGAGACAGGGGAAGTGTCATCAAGGAAGTGGAAGGAGCCCAGGGCCCAAGTCAGCGTCCGGCAAAGGGAGGGAGGAAAGTATTTCTGTGGGCCCCAAGAGGCCGTATGTTCAGTAACCACTGCTGGCGCAGGCAAGACAAAAGCCAAAGTTGAAGCTGACTTAGAAGGCAGCAGCTGGCATTTCTGCACAGCCTGTTTCTGGGCTTACAAAGCCACGGCTGCATCGCCAGTGGCTCCCCCATGGTGCCCGCAGGCTTGGGGTCAGGGGCCTAGCCAGATACTCACAGATGCTCCAAGCCTTCCAGCCCCGAGAACGCTCTCTTGGCCACGGACTTGATCTTGTTGCCGAACAGCGTCCTGCAGTTTCCAAACATCCAGAAACAGGTGGAGAGGGCGGGAGAGTGACGAGGGCGGCGTGGGGAGAAAGAACACGGAGTCAGGGCGTCGCCAGCTGAGAGGCCGGTCCGGGGAGAGGCCGGTGGGACTCGGGCCTGGGCCGCGATAATGTGCCTGAGGCGCACAGGCCCTCCCCTTCTGAAATCAGTTACTTTTATCTTTATTAGAACTTAACAGTGATGACAAGTAGGAACTCCATGCTCTGTCTTGCCAAAAAAGGCCCCTTGAGGTGTTAAGTGGAAATCACCTCATCCAACCTGGCTGTCTCCCCAGGGACCACCCACGGGTCGGGGGTGTGTAGCCACAGTCTCGCGGGGAGAGGGTGACTTGTCAGGCGCCAGGAGAGCACAATCAGGAAAAGTCTCGGAACTGAAGGCTACAGGGCACTTCTGAAGACTGCATTCTGGGGATAAAGGTCCCCAAAGGCGGCTAGAAAAAGACAGGACAGTGGGCTAGATGGCAGCCAGGACGCGGCCACACGGAGCTGAGCCCCTGCCCACGAGAAGGCCCCTCCGCTCTTCAGCAAGAGCCCAGGTTTCACATGAAGCCAATGGCGTGAGGATCGCCGAATCCCAGACGGGTCCTCAAAGGTAACCTAACTAACGCCTGTACCTGGACCGCCCACCCAGGGGAGGGGGCGCCCACCTGCTGGCCACTCCAATCACCATCTCAGCAGTGACAGCCAGAGTTTTCTCAAAAACTAACCTGGCGCCTGCTACACACCTGGAGGACACGCATGCCTCTTCCACAGGCTGTGTGATCTGAAGGGAAGTGAGCCTGGACTTGGGGTAAAGGGTAGGGGTGCACCGAGAGTGGCTGAGCACTGGGAAGGAAGAGCATCAGATTCCAGATTTCCCTCCTCATTATCAGACGCTCTGATGAGAGCCCACACCGCATTCTCTGCACCTGCTGCTGCACACAAAACTGTCGGCCAACACCGAGATCATGCTGACACATGTGGCTCCATGGCTGTGGTGCCGACCAGGGTTCTGCAAAGGGCAGGTTAGGAAGCATGCAGGCTCCCAGCCACCAGCGTCTGGGACCACAGGCACCGGTGCAGGTGCTCAGGGCAGAAAGCCCTAGAGAAAGGCGGGATTCTTCATCCAGATCCACTGAGCATCAAGGGGATGATCGCCACTGAAGCCCAGCCCTGCTTCAGACCTGCATCAGGATGGGGCCCACGAGGGACAGCAAGAAACACCAACCCCTCTCTGGAAAGAGCAACGTGAGGCTTGAAGGAAGCCAGAGACGGCAGGGCAGCCTGGCACTGCCCGCCACATGGGCCCCAAGCCTCCGCCTCATTGCAGAGAGCCCCTGGGGCCATGCAGGCGAGGACCACGAGGCTACCTCTGAGAGATGGGGTTACAGGCCCCGCGGACCCAGCCCGCGTCAGGCACAGCCTCCACCTGCTCCCGGGCCGCCGGACCCCAGGGCCACACCGGCCCTGCAGTGTCACAGCGGCCCCACAGGGACCCCGAGCTTGGCCCTCGGATGCAGCAGCTCCGGCCCCTGCCTCTGAGGGTGAGGCAGCGCCAAGGCCACCATCCCCTTTGCCCTTTCCTTCTCTGGGAAGGGTCTGCACGAACGTGAAAACAATCTCATTTGCGAGAGCTTCCATGACTGCTGTCTGAGGTTTTCATTCTAAGACAGACAAACCCAACACTCAGAAACCCGGTGGCCGTGCCCACTGGGGCTCCCTCACGGCCGGGGAGTGCAGCCAGCTCTAGCTGGAGGGGCGCCGAGGCCCAGCGCCTCTGACAACGCTGCCACCCTCGCACTTACTCAGACCCCCCAGGCCGAGTCACTGCATGCTCCAGGTCCCAGTAAAATGCAGTGAACTCTTCAGTGAAATCTTCCGTAAATGAGATCCAGGAAAAACGCTGTGCTTTATTTTATCCGTTAAATATTAGTCACGTTGACCTCTTTGACAATGAGGGCAGGCTGCTATTTCTAATGGTGACAATAGCAATAAAACAAAATCTCAAATTCTCAATTATTCAGGGGCTGGCTCATTGACCTGTTGGTGGATTGAAACAGGTCCTCCTATTCCCCAGCAGACGTCTGCAGGTGGGCGCTGGGCTAGCTCACCGGACTGTGTGGGCAGCGAGCGGGGCTGTGGGGGGGCCTCCATCCTGTGTGCTGGGGACCAGCGAACGTGGCTGCACCCGATGGCGGCTCCCAAGAACGGCCGGCCGGCCCGATGTCCCCCACGCCACTGACCTGGGGCAGGCAGCGACCCTGGGCTTCGCCTGTGAAGCCCTCTCCCTCACCCCTGCCAACCCCGCTCTCGCTAACCTCACCCCACAAAGACTGAAGGGCCTGTGCCCAGGAATGGGAGAGCTGGAGCCGTGGGCCAGCGCCTGTCTCCCTGTTGCACACAAGTGACTGAACGCTCTTCTCTGTGGCTGACCTGTGCTCCAGAAACCCTGCCATGCCACACGTGGGCCCCCAGCTGGCATCCTGCTGACATTCTGGAAGAGGGGGGCCACCGCATGGGTGAGCACAGTAATGCCCGGCCAGCAAGCTCTGGGTGGAAAGCCCATCCCCGACGGCTCTGTTCAGCAGCTGGAAAATGAAAGGCAGGGCAGGCTTCACAGGGGGAAGCCTTTTATGGCTCTGCGGCTCACTTGTTCCTTTCTTGGAAAACGTTTTAATTTCGGTCTGGCCTTGGGCCTGGCAGGAAGGACCCCAGGTCCTTGACTAGGGGAGTGCAGGCCACACAGCGTGTCCCCTGGCCCTTCCGAGGGAGGTCCCCGATCTCCGCCGCCCAGGTGCTTCCGTGGCTGAGCCAGCGGGGCTCGGGGGACCCAGGGCCCTGATAGCAGCCCCACGGGTGACAGCAGCTCGAGGGGGACAGGCCTCTTCCACACTGACATGCACCCCCTGCCCCCCGTAACGAGTCCAACAGAGTCACCACTAGGCTGCTCAATGGGGCAACGTGGTGTCCTGGCCACGGAGCAGAGTGTTCAGGCCCCGCTCCAGGGAGACCAAAGCAGCTCAGCTTCGTCCCACTTCACGTGACTGACGCTGACTCAACACAACTAGCCGTTAGGAAGGGCTGCAAGCTGGACACAGGCTGGTTTACACAGAACCACGAGCCTCGTGGCCTCGAAGGCCAGGCCCGCCTCACAGGCGGGAGGGGCCGCCACGTGCCACTCACGCTGGTTTCTAACCAGAGCTATGCACCAGGGTCACGGGATCACAGCCCGTCGCACAGCGTGACCATCGTGTAACGGTGCCAGTCGTGTTTTCCATCTGCCCACTTCTCATTCCTCACCTCTGAGAATCCGCATCACGTAGTTTTCCTTTTCTAACCAAGAAAGAGAGTTACTTTTTCTTTTGCGACAGAACTGAAATACCACCCCAACTAAGTAACTGACTGCATGTATTTAATGATATTAAGGAATTACTGTTAGTGTCTCAGTTTCCCCCAATTATTTACATCTGTCTGTCTTTTTTGGAAACACTCAGGAGAGCCTCTGTGCCCAAGATCCTGGTTAGTGGAGCTGGGTGGGAAGAAGCCTGTGTCGAGCAGCTCACCCTCAAGGGATCCAGGCTCTTGGGCTGAGACCTTGGGACTTCACACAGGACTGTTACTGTAGTCCAGTGGGGAATGGAGAACACGCTGGGGAACAGACCACAGGCAATTAGGAAGCAGTTCCAGGCTCCAGACACAGCCCGGCTTACACGGAACCAGAGGTCGCATGCCCCTGGGGGTCGCTGCCCTTCACCTGCCAGGGAAGAGCCTCCTGGAAGCCACGACACCCAAGAACCGCCTCCAGGTTTCACAGAACGGACAGGCCCCGCACGGGCCCCCACCCTTGCCATCGCTGCGTCAGGCGGGGGCCGGGCACGGCGCTGGAGATGAGGCTCAAGCTCAGTGGCAGCTCAGGTGCCCTCACCCTGCCCACGCCCTGCAGCAGCCGCATCCTGAGCTTGGGGCTCCCGTCAACGATGGGCCTCTGAGCTCCGTTGTGCGGTCCCCTTCCCAAGCTTGTGGGGCAAAGCGCCCAGGAGGTAGGGGAGAAGGGAGTATTTTTATGGGAGAAGAAGGTGGCCGCCAGGCTTTTCCAACCCGCTCTCAGAACACAGGATCCTCAGGAAGAGACCTTGAGTCAAAACAGCTGACGTGTACTCACCACTCCCGGAGCACCCGAGGCGTGAAAAACCCCACTTTTCTAAACAAATTAGAAACGCTAACTCCTCAGAAAGACCCTCCCACCACAGGCTTTCCCGGAGCCTTGCCTTCCACTGCCACTTTCAAAATATTTACTTTACTCTGGTGCTCGGCTCGCCGTCTCCAAAACAGGCCAGGGGAGCGGGGTGCAGAGCTGGGGCCATTCTCTGTCTTGTCCTCCTCACCCTCCACTCGAGAGGCGGCAAACAGTAGCAACAGCTCCCACCCCGACGCCTGAATGTTCCCAGGGCGGCCTCGGCAGAGTGTGGTGAGAGGCAGAAAGAGTGGACGAGGAGGGGACAGGGTGGCCACTAGCAGCTGTGTGATCGTGGGCAACATCCCTTCCCATTTCCTCAACTACAGAAAAATGCAAAACACAGCCAGGCCTCCTGAGATAGTCAGATGTCTCACACACACACACACNGACTGATTTTGAAGCTGAAACTCCAATACTTTGGCCACCTGATGCGAAAAGCTAACTCATTTGAAAAGACCCTGATGCTGGGAAAGATTGAAGGCAGGAGGAGAAGGGGACAACAGAGGATGAGATGGTTGGATGGCATCACTGACTCAATGGACATGAGTTTGAGGAAACTTTGGGAGTTGGTGATGGACAGGGAAGCCTGGTGTGCTGCAGTTCATGGGGTTGCAAAGAGTCAGATATGACTGAGTGGCTGAATTGAACTTATGGTCAATTACTCTATACAAAGAGGGCAAGAATATACAATGGAGAAAAGACAGTCTCTTCAATAAGTGCTGCTGGGAAAACTGGATAGTTACATGTAAGAGAATGAAATTAGAACACTCCATAACACCTTACACAAAAAATAAACTCTAAGTGGACTAAAGACCTAAATATAAGGCCAGATACTATAAAAAACCCTTGGAGGAAAAGATAGGTAGAACTCTCTGTGACATGAAACATAGTAGTAAGCTCTTTTTTGATTCACCTCTAGAGTAATAAAAATAAACAAATGGGACCTAACTAAACTTAAAAGCTTCTGCACAGCAAAGGAAAGCACAGACAAAGCAAAAATGCAATCCACAAAATGGAAGAAAATATTTGCAGACAAAGCAGCCAACAAGGGATTATTCTCCAAAAAATAAAAACAGCTCAATATTTAAAAAAAATAATAATAATGGGCAGAAGATCTGAGAAATTTCTCCTAAGAAAACATAAAGAAGGCCAAAGAGCACATGAGAAGATATTCAACATCATTAATTATCAGAGAAATGTAAACCAAAACTACAATGAGGTATCACCTCACACNGGCCTGGCGTGCTGCGATTCATGGGGTCGCAAAGAGTCAGACATGACTGAGCGACTAAACTGAACTGAACTGAAGGACTCCAAAGTTCACTTTCTTACTAAATCACTGTAGCTGTTGTGTTCCATGCAAACAAGGAAGTGAAAAAACAAAGTGTAATCATGGGATCAAAAAATAAATAGTGTCTAACATAGAAGAGAAGTGAAGGGTAGTCCTGGGATGACAGCTATACAATTGGTCTAGAGGGTAACCAGTCTACCAAGAGCAGGAAGACCAAGGACAGAAGGTTTATTTCAAATAAAACATGGTATTGATAAATTAGACATTTGAGTGGTTTGATAGTTCATACAGAGAGTTTGGGAATGAATAAGTAGACAAGGCCCTAGAAAATAGAACAAACCAAAATTTGAGCTAATTATTAACTGCAGGGAAAATGAACAATTGCACCAGAAGGGAAATATAAATGATGTGGTTCAGTCATGAACAGATTTATATGGATGCATTAATATAAAAATGAATATATAATATAATCATATTGGGAATGAGGGGCAGGAAATGGTGTGTGAATGGAGGGTATAAAAGAGATCATTCTTCATCTTCCTTGGTAAGAAATCAATAGATAATGTATAAAAATGGAAAAATCAAGAAAAGCAACAGAAGCTTATTATGTGGAAACAGAAAGGTAAACATGAGAAAAATGCTTAATAGAATTGAAAGCTGTTACTTCTGAGGAATGGGAATCAGAGTGAGAAGGGACAAGCAGAGTATCTGGATTTGCATGGGGTAGTCCAGTTTGTCCTTGATTGTTTGGCATAATTTTATTACCATTGCCCCTTTCACTCTCAAAATTGTCCCAATTTTGAAGTCTTGAAGTGTTCTTTGATATGGATAATACTTTGACTTTTTTTTTTTTTTAAGAGATTTCTTAGTAACGAATCTGCCTGCAATTCAGGAGACCCAGGTTGAATCCTTGGATGGGGAAGATCCCCTGGAGAAGGAAATGGCAACCTACTCCAGTAATCTAACCTGGAGAATTCTATGGACAGAGGAACCTGGTGGGCTACAGTCCATGAGTTTGAAAGAGTTGGACACAAAGCACAACTAACACTTTGATAAAAATAAAATTTAAAGAGGCTCTTTGGACCCTAAACTAAATAATCTCATTTCATCCAGCTCAACCAGAGACACTGACTTTCCTTTTCTCTAAAAGTAATTCTTTATTTTAAATTAAATACAAGCAGTATGTCTGTTTCAAAGCAATTTTACATTCACTACCTTATTTAATCCTTACAGTAAATGGCTCCATGGGATAAGCAGCCTATCCCATTTTATAGGTGAGAAAAAGGAGGTTTAGAGCCATCTTGTGACTTCTTAACAAGGTGACACAGTAGTATATATTAATCTATCCTGGACCAAGCCCTCTAAATCTGGTTCCAATTCTTTTGCCACAATACCAAATGACAAGGCATTTCAGCTATCCCATGAGTGAACAGAATCTGAGATGTAAAATCAAGAACCCAGACTAGCAGGCTAGCTGTTAGAAAAACCAGATTAGGAAAAACAATAAATAATCCAAACATCCTTTTGTCATCTTGGTCTTTGAACAGAAATTCTACTTAATCTGCCCAGGTAGGCGGAGTGGACACTGAAATCATCCGCATGGGATCCCACATGCCACAACTAAGTATTTGCGTGTTGCAACTAAAGATTCCACTTGCCGCTGTGAAGACCCCACATGCTGCAACTAAGACCCTGTGTGACAACATAAAGAAATACATTTTTTGAAAGCGAAGAACTAAAAACCCTTTTGATGAAAGTGAAAGAAGAGAGTGAAAAAGTTGGTTTAAAACTCAACATTCAGAAAACTAAGACCATGGCATCTGGTCCCATCACTTCATGGCAAATAGATGGGNCTGCCCTTCACCTGCCAGGGAAGAGCCTCCTGGAAGCCACGACACCCAAGAACCGCCTCCAGGTTTCACAGAACGGACAGGCCCCGCACGGGCCCCCACCCTTGCCATCGCTGCGTCAGGCGGGGGCCGGGCACGGCGCTGGAGATGAGGCTCAAGCTCAGTGGCAGCTCAGGTGCCCTCACCCTGCCCACGCCCTGCAGCAGCCGCATCCTGAGCTTGGGGCTCCCGTCAACGATGGGCCTCTGAGCTCCGTTGTGCGGTCCCCTTCCCAAGCTTGTGGGGCAAAGCGCCCAGGAGGTAGGGGAGAAGGGAGTATTTTTATGGGAGAAGAAGGTGGCCGCCAGGCTTTTCCAACCCGCTCTCAGAACACAGGATCCTCAGGAAGAGACCTTGAGTCAAAACAGCTGACGTGTACTCACCACTCCCGGAGCACCCGAGGCGTGAAAAACCCCACTTTTCTAAACAAATTAGAAACGCTAACTCCTCAGAAAGACCCTCCCACCACAGGCTTTCCCGGAGCCTTGCCTTCCACTGCCACTTTCAAAATATTTACTTTACTCTGGTGCTCGGCTCGCCGTCTCCAAAACAGGCCAGGGGAGCGGGGTGCAGAGCTGGGGCCATTCTCTGTCTTGTCCTCCTCACCCTCCACTCGAGAGGCGGCAAACAGTAGCAACAGCTCCCACCCCGACGCCTGAATGTTCCCAGGGCGGCCTCGGCAGAGTGTGGTGAGAGGCAGAAAGAGTGGACGAGGAGGGGACAGGGTGGCCACTAGCAGCTGTGTGATCGTGGGCAACATCCCTTCCCATTTCCTCAACTACAGAAAAATGCAAAACACAGCCAGGCCTCCTGAGATAGTCAGATGTCTCACACACACACACACACCTCCTGAGATAGTTAGATGTCACGCTCACTCACACACACACACACACACACACACACACACAGATACACGCCTCCTGAAAGTTAGATGTAATACATACAGGCATGCATGCACACACATACATGCCTTGCAAATTCTAGGAGCGTAGAAAAACAAACCCCAAACACTGGAAACCCTGAATAAAAAACACGGCTACTGTATCACCCTTGGTAATGATTGTTTCTCTTCAAGATTATGATTGACAACAAAAACACTGCCCGAAGTCTCTAAACCATCAAGAGTTACTTGGCTTTAGATGTTTAGAATTGCTAGAAACTGAATAACAGGGCAAGACTCCTTTGAGCAAAGAACAACAAAAAAGTTGGCTGTTTGCACATAAGTCAAGAACTGAAGAAGAGAAGATGCAACGGGCCTCCAAACCCCAAAAAACCAATGCCAAGGGCAGCAAGGAGACATCAGGTCAGAGAGAAGTGGAGAGGCCTCCTGCCTTCCTATGCAGACTTTACAAACAAAAGAACAACGAATGTGCCAGCGCTACCCGGGTGGACCCAAAGAACCGAAGTGGTGTGTGTGCTGGGGGGAGCAGGGGCATGGAAAGAGTCACCTCTGTGCACCAGCCCCACGGATCTCTCAGGGCCCACACTCACAGCTTGCTGAGGCTGTCCAGCCCTGTGAAAGCGCCACTGGTGTCCTCGATTGTGCCCGAAATCTCATTGTGGTCCAGATCCCTGGGGAGGAGAGATGAAGGCTTAGCATCCAGTCTGCTGTAGGAAGAGAGACCCATGCCTAGTCTGCCACTTTGAAGCTCAGAACATCCCAGTCTATTCCAGATGCCTGGACGGCATGTCCGCCTAACATTCCAGGCATTAGAAAACAAACTCATGCTTGCCTGTACACATGGCTATGTTTAAAATGGATCACCAGCAAGGACCTGCTGTACAGCATAGGGAACTCTGCTCAGTGTTATGTGGCAGCCTGGGTGGGAGGGGGTTTGGGGGAGAATGGATACATGCGTATGTATGGCTGAGTCTGTTCACTGTTCACCTGAAACTACCACAGCAGAGTTTATTGGCTATACCCTAAAATATAAAATAAACAGGGGGGGGGGGAAAATTAGAGGTATGACCACTTGGCCACCCTGCCGTGCAGCCCGGCTTTCTCAGCCTCCCAACAAAGCTGACAGGGGCCTCTGACCAGCAGCTTTGGGGCTCCACGTGCTGCTCCCCAGTGGGCTAAGGTCAGCCCCGGGGGAAGGGGTGCAGACGACACAGGGGAAAGCCTGCTTTGGATTCCACTCCCCAAGGGTGGACTTCTGGCCACTGCTCTGAGGATGAGTCCAAAAGTTTCCCCCTAAGGTTTTCATCTGCTTTCCTACCACCTAGGACTTGACGAGACACTGCACAAAGCCCGCAGAGGAGGGGCACGGTGAAGAGCAAGCCCCCGGCACAGGGCCCTCTGCAGCCACCTCCAGGCTGGCAAGCAGGTTTTGCACCCTGAACGCCCACCTCCCCTCAGGGCCTCCACAGGTGCTGACTCCCAGCCAGGCACATCTGGGTGCTGAGTCAGACTTGTGACCCACTTGCCAGGATGAGAGGATGAGGCCAACTTCTCGGGCCGGTCTCCTCCAACAATGAGAATCACAAGGCTGATGACTCAGCTTTCTGCCCCAGCTTCCAAGGGCAGGTCACCACCAGGCAAGGCACCCCACCTGGGGCCCATGCCCCCGTGCCGCCCCGGTCGGCCCTCTCCGACTTTCCACAAGGTCTCTCACACCTTCCTTTCCGGAGCCCTGGAGACGTGGGCCAGGAACAGGACAGGATGCTGCTCTTGGCTCCTGGGAGAGCCAACGGGGCAGGGAGCTTGGACCGTGGAGTGCGTCGCTTGCTCTGACCTTTCTTTTACAGCAGCATGCACAGAGAGCTGCAATTTGGAGGCTGGAAGGGCCTCCTCCTCTGCATCGGTTCCTCCCTATTCATCCTGAAACACCCGGGGCCCGGGGCTGTGGCTGTGTGTGTCTGTCCCCCTGCTCCAGTCCCGGCTGCCAGAGTTCTCTCTCTTCTCTGGCCTGCGCCATCTGAACATCCTGGCCATGTCAGTCAGCATTGCCAGGGCTTGGAGACTGACCCCGGCTTGAACAGCCTGGTGTCCGGGTTCTTTCTCTCCCCAGCGACGGCCTGGCATGGCGGCTTTCTCAGCCCTCTCTGCCAAGTGCAAGGGCCTTTCCCGCCATCAGGCTGGAGCAGCCGCTCTTTCTGCAGGGGGCAGGCCTGGGAGGGAGGACCCGCAACCCTCTGTTGAAATCCAGATGTGCTGCCCCCCACCAACCCCCACTCCGTGGCTGGTTGGCTGCTTGTTCTCTGTTGCCTGGAAATTCTTGGAAGCCAATGGTTAAAAAATTAAAGTCTCAGAAAAGCGCCCTGCAGCAAGTTCTGAAAGTTCCCTCCACCTCACTGGGCGCTTAGAGGAAGGTGACACGACCACCTCCACTGGGTTAAACGACCCTCAGGAGGTTTAGGGACAGACACAGGTCCCCGTCACCTCTTGTGGACATGGGCTTCTGAACGCACAGTTTGTGCTGAGGAAGTTGAGATGTTGGCCCAGCACACGCGCCTCAGTACCATCCTTGCTCAATAAAAATGCTCAGGACAAAACCATGAGTCACTGCGGGGAGGCTCAGGATGCAAGGACGGCCCCCACTGGGCTGCTGACCCAGGGTCGGAGTGCGGTCTGGGAAGTTCCCGCGGCCGGACCCCACATCCCATCAGCAGCAGTGTAGGAACCAGCACTTGATGACGAGTTTGAGGCTTCATCACTTTAGGCGCCACCCTGCAGGGAATGAAGGACAGTTTTCTGCTCAACCAGCTCGTTTTCATAATATTGAAGTTTGAGACCATGGCAGACATCACAAGTCAACTTTTTTCTTTTTCTAATTCCAACTCAAGACCCGTGAGAAGGGAAAACAGTGAAGCAGGTGGCTTGCTCTCCCATCAACCCAATGGGGAAAGACTTACAAGACACGCAGGCTCTTGAGTCCCCGGAAGGCGCCTTCCGCAATGTGACTGATGGCGTTGTGGCTGAGGCGCAGGATGCTCAGGCTACTCAGGTCGGCCAGGCTCTCCTCGTCCAGCCGAGTCAGGTTATTGAAGGACAGAATCCTGAGGAACAGGAGGGGAGAGCGAACGTCACCATCAGGTTGCTCGGCGTTGTCCTCCTTTCTCCTCTCCTGATGGTGGAGCCGGGTCAGCCAGTCATATGGGTCCCAGTGGGAAGGGACATGCCCACCAGAATCCCGAGGGCAAAATGGTCTCACAGCTAGAAACCCACCAGGGCTTGACACCCATGTGGTTTGACTCTTGGAAGGAGATCTGTAAACTCAGCACTACACAGGGTCGTTCAACAAACAAGCACAAAGCTCCAGCACCTTCCTGCACCTCATGTCCGTGGCTGGTCCTGATTCAGGCCACAGAAGACTTCTCGTGGCTGTGGCCGGAGACTCTGGATGGGACCCCAGGGGGTTCTCACAATGAGCGAGGGAGCCGGACAGCCTCCGCCCTCAGCCAGCAGAGGGCGCCACCAGGAACTGCGTGGAACAAGACTTCACCCAACTGCAGGCCTCACCTGGGCGGCACCCTTGGGACCACTGTCCCTCCAGGCTTCCTTGCCCTCATCGGAGCCAGCCTCTTAACAGGATCTCCCTACTGTAAGCAGGCCAGGACCACACCTCCTATCACACACCTCTGCGTGTCAGAATCAAACTTTCCTCCCAGCACACCCCCTGCACTTCTGATGTGGCTATGGGTTGTGACCTAGCATATTAGTCATCTATCCTTGAAAAAATGGGAACTCTGGGCTGGGGCAGGAGGAAGGAAAATAAATTCAGAGATTACTAAGTATGTAAAGGTAGCAGGGAATGACATTTTTTCTCTCCTGGAGAAATAAGTCATGGTGTCTGTCAGTTGCAAAGACCTGGCAGGAGACCAAAATTCCATCCTCATCTGCAATTAAAGAATTCAGCCTAAAGGAGGGGCGGCACACACACGTGGAAAGCGGCCCTAGATCTGGCTCCAGGGTTACCTGGGTGTCGGATACAGGCTGGTCAGGACACATTCCCGTGACCGTGTATGACCCTTCTGAAGGGCACAGAAGGCAGGCCGAGGGGGCAGGAGGGGGGGCCCCTCACCACTGCCTCAGGACCGGGGGCACACGCCCTCTGCCATTCAGCGGGCGGGTGGCTCCTCGCCTGTGCAAGCGTACGCGCTCTGGGGGATCAGAAGACCTCTCCTGCTTCCCCAGGGCTCCCAGGCCTGGACCGTGGAAAACCAAGGGTCCTGGGAGCTCCCGGGTGGGGTCCTGACCCAAGGAGAGCCTTTCAGAAGCCATCCCAGTCCACGTGAGAATACCATGCAACACACACACACACACACACACCACCCCGCCCCTATCGATTTTTACATTAGATAATGATGGACTTCACTGAACTATAAACTCCAGGTCAGTATGGGGTGGGCTGAGGGGGAAGNGCAGGTAGGTCCGAGAATTTCTTGGTTGATACAGAGACTACCTATTCTGTTTTGATCTCCTACTCCAGAGCCTTCTCTTCCCAAATCTGTACCATTTTGGGTGCTACAGGAAAAGCAACTACTAAAAGATTCACCCGAGCACTTTTTTGTTGCTGGAATGGACAAATATTTTCCCACCAGTTTCTGGTGGTCCCTGAGTGTCCTACTCCCTTATTGGGAAGATATATACTCACTAAACTGGGGACCACACTTCTGATGGGAAGTTTTTCAGCCCCTAGAGCTCTACAGCTCCTGGTTACTACTGAGGAACCCATTACACCTTCAATAGAAGGGACAAAAAACCATGGGAAGACAAAATTAACCCCCAGGTGTGGGACCAGGGGATTCCTCGAGGAGCCTACCAAGCCAAACTGGTCATCATTGTCCTCCGAGATCCCGCTCGGTTTCCTAACCGGAAACAATACCCTCTCAAAAGAGAGGCTCAGGAGGGTCTACAGCCTTTAATAAATAAATTCCTTGCTTGTGAGCTATTGGTCCCCACCAGTTCGCCATGTAACACCCCAATCCTCTCAGTAAAGAAAAAAGACAGAACCTGGCGAATGGTTCAAGATCTCTGAATCATAAATCCGGAGTACCCATCCCACAGTACCCAAACCCTATGTAATCTTGGGAGAAATCCCTCCCAGTGCCAAGTGGTTTACAGTCATAGATCTCAAAGATGCATTTTTTGCATGCCACTGGCTAAAGAATCCGAATAACTTTTTGCCTTTGAGTGGGAGGCCCCAGGAGAAAAACGCCAATAGATGACTTGCACAGTATTACCTCAGGGGTTCAGAGATAGCCCACCTGTTTGGACAGGCCCTTAGCTGGGATCTCCTAGATCTGGAGCTGGGACCTAATGGGAAAATATTACAATACGTAGATGACCTACTAATCTGCTCTCCAGATGAGAAAAGTGCCCAACAACACGTAATTCAGGTTCTAAACTTCTTGGCAGAAAGGGGATATAAAGTCTCCCGTGCTAAGGCACAGATGGTCGAGACAAAGGTCATTTACCTGGGAGTTCAAATTACACACGAGTCCAGGAGGCTGTTCTCTGATCGGGTACAAGGAATCCTCCAATTGCCCTCCCCCATGACTTGAAAACAATTGCGAGCTTTCCTGGGACTAACTGGATATTGTAGAATCTGGATACCCAACTATGGTCTAATTGTTCAGCCCTTATATGAAAGCTTAAAGGGACGAGATTATTCAATCCCACTGATGTAGGGAACTCCTCAAAAGAAGGCAGAGGCTACACTAAAACANAGAGGAAGGGGAGGGGGGAGAACGTGGACGAATAGATAAAAATACAACCTGCAAAAAACTCAGTACTAAGTTTAAACACGGTAAACCCATAGAAATTCCTTACTGTCCACGTGTCGCCATTTCTTGGGTTCATTGTCCTTTCTGTGTTTGAGCCCCAGTACAGACATACCTTGCTTTACTGCGCTTTGAGGATACTGCACTTTTTTAAAAAAACAAACAAATTGAAGATTTCGCACCCTGTGTAGCTGGGTGATAAATAGCACTTTTCAGTAATGAAGTATTTTTAAATTAAGATCTGTACATCATTTTTTCAGACATGATTCTACTGCACACTTCCCAGACTACAGTGTAGCAGAAAGACACTTTTCTATGCACTAGGGAGCCGAAAGCGTGGGATCTGCTTTACAAGGTGGTCTGGGATGAACCGCATGGTACCAACAAGGCCTGCCTGCAGCCGCTCTCTCTAGAGAGAAGCACGTGTCACACGCTGCAGCCGTTTGTGGACAGAGGCTCTCGAAACAGCTGTTCTTAGACAGTGGTCCCTGCTAATCTGAAACGGGGAGCAGAGTGTAGAAGAGGTGAGAGTCAGGCTCTCAGGTCCTCAGGGTCCCACTATGCAACAGGCCTCAACAAACCCCCCAAACCCCTGTGCTGTGGGTCACGGGGCCAGCGCTCCCCAGGCTTTGCAGGAGGCACCCCTGGGTGTGTTCACCGTCACTGGTAGAGCTGGTGGGACACTCACAGCTCGTGCAGCTTCTGGCAGAAGCTCCATCCGTCGCGGTGGATCCGGGAGATGGAGTTGTTGCCGAGATGCAGCTGGTGCAGGGCCGTGAGGCCGTACAGCGAGCCGCTGTTCACCTCCGCCAGGCTGTTGTACTCCAGGTGCCTGCCACGACAGTCCCACGTGCAGTGAGTACAGACCCCGGGGTCACGCACCCGCCCACCCACCTGATGGCGAAGGAGCCGCTCCCTGCCATCGCACCAGGTGGCACCAAGGATCTGACGACCCTGCTGGAGGGACTCGTGATGGGGTGTGCCCTGACGTGTGTGCGCACACCTATGGAGTGGCGGGGAGGCAAAGCTACACAGACGGTGGTGAGGATTCAGGCCAACTGAGAGAGCTCACGGGCCACAGGGAAGCTCCTAGAAGCAACCTCTTTAGTGGCATACAAGCGAGCCAGCAGCACACTGGCAGAGAAGCTCTGAGCAGAAGGCAGAACCCATTCAAGGAAGAGGAGAGAGAAAGATGAGGAGGTAGCTCTCATCACTATCCCTGTCTTACAGGTGAGGAAACTCGGGCTGAAACAAGTGAGGTAACATCAGACTCATTCCTCAGCTCAGCCAGTAGTGAGGGGCCAGAACCAGAGCTAGGTGAACCAAGCCTGGGCCTGTGACCCCTGTGCCAAGAGACACGGCTTGACATCTGGGGTCGAAATATTGTGACTTAATTCTCAATTCTGTCACATGGCTGGCTGAAGGAGCCTGAACAACCACGAAGTGGAGATGCCCAAGAAGTACTGACTCCATAGGGCTATGCTGAGAAGGAAGAAAACGCAGGTCAGAATTTCAGCGTCATGCTGAGAACTGAGCTCCTGTTTGAGTTCAGTAAGTAGGGATGTAAGTTACCATCATCCTTCTCGACAGCACGGCCACAGACGCCGCCACTCCCAGGACCAGCCTCGTGACCTGAAGCTACTACTTCACGTCCTGCTTGACGTGCACTATCACGGGGCTTCGGGCTGCGGGTTTTGCTTTTCACATCGTCTGTTTTCTGGTAACTCTTTCTCCTCCCCCCCCNGGTGGGACACTCACAGCTCGTGCAGCTTCTGGCAGAAGCTCCATCCGTCGCGGTGGATCCGGGAGATGGAGTTGTTGCCGAGATGCAGCTGGTGCAGGGCCGTGAGGCCGTACAGCGAGCCGCTGTTCACCTCCGCCAGGCTGTTGTACTCCAGGTGCCTGCCACGACAGTCCCACGTGCAGTGAGTACAGACCCCGGGGTCACGCACCCGCCCACCCACCTGATGGCGAAGGAGCCGCTCCCTGCCATCGCACCAGGTGGCACCAAGGATCTGACGACCCTGCTGGAGGGACTCGTGATGGGGTGTGCCCTGACGTGTGTGCGCACACCTATGGAGTGGCGGGGAGGCAAAGCTACACAGACGGTGGTGAGGATTCAGGCCAACTGAGAGAGCTCACGGGCCACAGGGAAGCTCCTAGAAGCAACCTCTTTAGTGGCATACAAGCGAGCCAGCAGCACACTGGCAGAGAAGCTCTGAGCAGAAGGCAGAACCCATTCAAGGAAGAGGAGAGAGAAAGATGAGGAGGTAGCTCTCATCACTATCCCTGTCTTACAGGTGAGGAAACTCGGGCTGAAACAAGTGAGGTAACATCAGACTCATTCCTCAGCTCAGCCAGTAGTGAGGGGCCAGAACCAGAGCTAGGTGAACCAAGCCTGGGCCTGTGACCCCTGTGCCAAGAGACACGGCTTGACATCTGGGGTCGAAATATTGTGACTTAATTCTCAATTCTGTCACATGGCTGGCTGAAGGAGCCTGAACAACCACGAAGTGGAGATGCCCAAGAAGTACTGACTCCATAGGGCTATGCTGAGAAGGAAGAAAACGCAGGTCAGAATTTCAGCGTCATGCTGAGAACTGAGCTCCTGTTTGAGTTCAGTAAGTAGGGATGTAAGTTACCATCATCCTTCTCGACAGCACGGCCACAGACGCCGCCACTCCCAGGACCAGCCTCGTGACCTGAAGCTACTACTTCACGTCCTGCTTGACGTGCACTATCACGGGGCTTCGGGCTGCGGGTTTTGCTTTTCACATCGTCTGTTTTCTGGTAACTCTTTCTCCCCCCCCCCCCAATTTGCATGAATTTGTTCAACAGAGAAACCAAATGGTATGTGCCAAGAACTCCATGTTTTCCTGAGAATGCACCCTGACTCCCAGCCCACGACCACCTGGCTTCCAAAGTCCAAAATGACAGTTTTAAGGATGCCAAGGACAAGTGTTCTTGAATATATAAAAAGAGAGTTATGCAGAGGTGAACAATGGAGAGAGGGAGAAGCAAAGCTTAGCAAGGCTGAGCTGTCTTTTACGAAGTGGGTGTGTGCGTGTATGAAGGTATGCACGTTGAGATGCTCCTGATAATGAGGAAGGCACAGGGAGTTGATGGAACTGGACCTGGAGTTTTTGGTTTTTGTTTCAGTTGCAAAGATAATTGAGCAAGGACATAGATGGAGTGGTGTAACTTGTAGACTACAGGGCTTTGGCGTGTCTTGAGCAATAAATCACTGACCATAAAGCAAGAAATCTCATGATGACACATCAAAATGTGAGTGGTATTCGTATACTAACTTGGAAGGAACCACCAGCAGAACTCCAAACAGAACACAAAGATAGAACAGGATGAGAAGTGACTGGTTGCCTCTTGTGAGGGGAACTGGGCGGGGAGAGATACTGAGGGCTAGGGTTGGGCAACAACTGCTTTTCTTTACTGATTTTGCTCAACCATTGAGTGTATGTTTCTTTTGATTAAAAATAAACAGATGTAAATATTTAAAAGCTGAAGCTCGGTAACTGCCTTGTCTGCCCCTCTCCGGACGCTCTTCTGTTCCTCTGTGAGGCAGGCAAGCCCCAAGACTGTCCACATCTGGCTGGAGAAAGTGCTCCCTTGACAGAAGTAGAACATCTGCAGTGAGGGGCTTGATTAGCTCACAAAACAGAAATAAATCTCTCAGGATGAACTATACATTCTTTGGCCCACCTGCACATCAAGAAAGACTGTCAAACCCGAAGTGGAGGGAGAGGGAACTTCCTGTGGCGTGTGGGAGAGGGGAGAGGATGTGGGAAGGGAGCCCATTGTCCGCCAAGGAAGCTGGCGGGGGGGCAGGGGTATAATCGGGAAGAACAATCTGACTCCATGATAGATGTTCCCTGTACTTTAACCTTTGTATTCTATCTCTTTTGCTTCCGGTTAAGAATGCTGCCTAGAGTGTGAAGAACACTAGCCCATATGATGCTTTTCCACTCATCTAGAGACAAGAAGGTGCAAACTAAGAATAACTTTCGTCTGGTAGGAGGTTTACTGAACATCAGCACCTGACCTACAGTGGATGGCTGCGAGATCAAGGGATTCCTGCACCAAGGCTGTTGGCTGTAACAAGCAACCATGGTCCTCTCTCACTTGGCCTTTAAAAATACTTTCCTGAAACCCTCTGGGACTCTGGGTTTTCTTGGGGCATGAGCCACCCATCTCCTCGCACGGCCCTGCAATAAACCTTTCTCTGTTCCAAAGTCTGACGCTTGAGTACCATTTTGCTGCATTGTGAGTTGGGTACCTGAGCGTGCATTCAGTAACAGGGGGAATGGAAATGGGAGAGAGGAACAGCCCCAACAAAGCAGCCCCCGCCTTGCACCCTCACCAACCAGCTCCCTATACCAAATCCTCTGAAACTCCTCCAAGAGATTATCCTAGCCTGCAAGGAAAACACCACAGGGGTAGCAAAAGATCCCAAAGACACTGAGGAGGGCCCCCGCTGAGGTCCCAAAGGGCAGAGGTGGGTCCTAGAGGATCACTCAAGGCCCTGCAGAAGCCCCAGTGCCCGGCTCTGACTCACAGCGCGTGCATCCTGGCCAGCCCCCAGAAGGCGCCATCCGTCAGTTTGCTTATGTTGTTTCGCTGGAGCCTCAGCACCTCCAAACTGTCGAGTCCCTGGAACGTCAGGCCCTCGATCAGCCGAATCCGATTCCGATTGAGGTCCCTAAAGAGACGAGGCCAGCAGTTCAGAGCATCCGCTATCCACGCCACCCCTACAGCCATAACCAGGGAGTCCCCAGGGACAATCCCAGTAGGAGGTCCCGGGAAGCACAGACTTACCATGGAAGCCCGTGTGCCCAAGACACCAACCGGCCACTGTTAACATATGAAAGGGAGCCCAGGGCTCCTAGAAGCTGGTCCCCTTGGACCCCAGAATGAGTAAGCACTACTATTTCCTCCCCCATAACTGTGACTCTGCAGTGAGGACAGGGTGTGACTCAGAATATGAACGTCTTAGGTGAGCCATCTCTTCGCAGCAGAAACCCCCACCAGATGCGTCAACCCAAGAAAACTCGAACCACTGGATACTGGTGGCAACTTCCCACCAACTGCATTCGGGAGGAGGCGCCTGGACCCACCATGAAGCACACTCATGGGCCTCCGGCCCCTGCATAATGAGACTTCAGTGAACCAGAAGATTTCAGGAATCTGGGTGAGCTGGCTACATTGGTAACACTCGGGAAGGGAGAACACAGCCTGACCAGCGAGCCCTCGGTTTTCCCCAAATTCTTCTGCAGTGTCTCATGATGCACACCAGGTCCTGAGCATCTGGGAGCTGCTCCGGGACCCCCCCGCCTGGGTGTGCGGGGGGAGCACAGCAGTGAGAGGGCAGGGGAGCACCCCGTCTTGCCACCATACCTGCCCCTGAGCAATCTGTTCTGCTTAAACAAAAGCTCCAGTATCAGTGTATTCTCCTGAAATATATTTTTCTCCTACCAAAAAAAGGACACTGGAAAGGCAAAAAAACGGGGAACAGGCAGTCCATCAGGTTTTGGTAAATAGAGGTTTTCTTAAATCCAAACCCTGGGCCATTCTAGGAGTGCGGTCAGCTGTGGTAGTCAAAAAACTAAACAAACACATCCTTTCTTTACCAAAAAAAAAAGCCAATCAACTACCTTATGAGACTGAGGAGATGAAAACAATGACCCCATCTCTTGCCTCCTACCTCTGGCTATACTAAGTTCCTCTCTTAACTGCTCAAGCAGCACTGGACCCCATTATGGCCACTGCACAGATTACACGGGTTCCATAAAAAACAAAAACAAAAACACAGAAAGCTCGAAATAAATAAGGACTCCAGTCCACACAGGCCATGTATTAGCCAGGGTCAGCTAAGCAGCGGGGTTCCTCACTGCGTTTTGGGAAGTGCTGAAGAGGACCAGCCTGCGTATCCTCAGAGGATCTTTTCTCAGCAACCTGGGGCGGTCCGCAGGCTCCAGACCCAGTGTCTAATTTGCTTTTATTAGGTGCTGCTGCAGGGCCATTAATGGTAGTTTATGTCGAGCCCGACTGAAGGGGAGCAGGGGAAGCGGGTGCATTTGGAACGAGCTCCTGGGGGAACTTTGGTCTCCATAAAGTTTGGCTAAGCTTAATTACGGCGCAGGTCTCTGGACTCACAGTTGTGTCAGCCGGGGTAACTTGAATGCTTTCACAGGAAGCTGGGTGATCCTGTTTTTGCTCAACCGAAGCGTCAGCAGTGACCGTGACAGACCATCAAATGCTCCTGATTCCAGGGTGCTGATCCGGTTGCTTGCCAGGTTGCTGGAAGGATTCAGGAGAGAAAATGCAGGGGTCAGTAGGAGGCCTTCCTTGTCCTGTTACAGACGCCAGACCTGGCTGAGTTGGGAAAACAAGCTAAAACACACCCAGCAGGCTGGGTTTCCAACGAGACATTTGTCATCCTGAAGCTGCAAAGCCCATCTCCACTCCCAGCCTCAGGTATTAGGACTGTCTTCTTCAGATATGACAGAGGCCTGGCTTGTTCAAGCCTAGAGCTCACCCTGCTTTCAGCCAGGTTGACTACTCCAGGAGGAAGTCAGTGACCTCCACTCCAGTTGGGATGCTGCAGGAGTCCCTCCTTGCCAGCCACTACCCAAGGGGCAGCGTTCAAGGTTGGTGAGAAGAGCCTCAGGAAGCAGAAAGTCCAGTATGAGGCAAGGTCAGAGAGGGTTTCACAATTTGGGGAAACGGCCTTTAATTCTGAAGTGGATCCCATTGTATGACTTCTAAATGTGCATAAAACATTTCATTTTAATAATTTCAAATGTGTTCGAGAAGCATTCTAGTGAAGGACCACTGTACAAATGGTTCCCAGCGGGGGAGAGGAAAAGGAAGTGGGGTCACACTTTTCCTTCCACCTTCCCTGGACCGATGCTGCCTGTTGTGCCTTAAACAAAAGAGAAAAGACCAGAGAGAATTTTCTACATCAGAGTTGGGAAGGGAAGGAGGCATTCTTCGTCTCCATCAGGCAGAGGCCCAGCACGGGGCACATGAGGATTCTTTGCAAACGGAGCTGGACTGTTTGTTCTTAACACTCCAGATTAAAGAACAGTCTGTGTGATGAAGATATACCGGCCAGCTTCTGCCAAAACACAGAGTCCCCCTGCTTTCATGCAGAGAGAGAGGAGGTCACTGCGAGGCGGTTCAGCAGGGGAGGTGTTTTTGTCCCAAGCAGGGTGGTGGTGGGTGGCCGGACCTCTTTAAGAAGCCCCACTGGGGGCTGAAGGATCGGCCAAGGCCTCCCACTTCCACCTCGGGCACCCTGATACATCCCAAGAAAGAGACTCCTCGGGCATCTCAAAAATCTGTGCGCCCGGCCTTGGTCTCTGAACTGATGGGTCACAATGACCCATAAACCAACCTCACAAACAACCCTTAGTACTCAGTAGTAACCCAGGAGATGAGGGCTCACATGTCATCTGAAGACGCCTCTTTAGCCTGAGTTTTCAGTCTCTTACCTAAAATAATATTTTCCTACCAACAAGCAGCAGGTTAACTAGGTTTTGACTGTTTTTCTTCTGTCTGCCATCAGCGGGTGTGAGACAGGGCAGAACAGAAACAGACCAACAATCAGACGAAGGTCGAGAGCACTCAGAGGATGGGTGAGCACTGGCTGGTTGAGTCTCTGCAGAGAGGTTGCCCTCTGCTGTCACTCACCTAACTACTCCCACTCTTTTCTCTAAGCTCTCCTAGGGGGCAGTACAGGGAAGGAGAAAGAAAAACTGGCTTTGTGGTCCACATAGCCATGTGTTTTAGCGCAAGATGGTGCTCTGAGATGGTCCGTCTGTTAGGCTACTGGGCCTCTCCCCACGTCAGCTCCCTCGCCCACGAGTACAGTCAGAACACCGCTGACTTGGACATGCTGGAAATGGGCTAACAGAGGACTGTGGACCTGGGGCCCCTGCCCTGCTGAGGGCACAGATGGGAGGCATGTGCCCGGCCCATGGACTCAGCCGGGCACCCACCAGTGTCCAGACCTGGGCACTGCGGGCAGACCCGATGCACTTACAGCTCTGCGAGGGGCAGTCCGTGTGGGAAGCAGGTGCTCCGGATCTCTGTGATGTTGTTGGCGCTGAGATCCAACACGTGCAAGGAAACGTAAGCCTTCAGCTGACTCCCCTCCACGCTGCGAATCCTGTTGTGTTGCCTAAAACACACAGGGCAGGTGACTCCAACATGTCATTTTGAAAAGAAACTATTTTCCTCCACACTTCTAGACATTTTTTCCCACTGCAGTTTCAGAGAATTACAAATGCTCTGACACTCGCAAACGAGGTCTCCCATCCTTCCTTCCATCAGGTTATTACCTGCAGGCCGGAAGCTAGACAGAACATCAGATTCTTTGCCTGTGACAAGTTTGTCTGCCCAATTTCTAAGCCAAGCTGCTCTCCCAAAGGACAGGAACATGGGGGTGATATTTTGGCTGCGTGGAGAGCAGCCTGGCATGACCAGAACTCAGAACTCGCTAGTACACTTTCCCACAAAGGATGTGCCCCATGCAACCAGCCAGCTTTTGAGGCTGCTCGTGCCTAGAATCTTCAGAATCCGGGCCAACCCCATCACTCACAAGAATGCGGGCACCAGAGCCCAGCATCCAATTTAATCCAACCAAGCGCATCATCACACACTTCACATTTTACCAACACCTACCATGTACCAGGTGTGTCAACAGGCACAAGGGATTAAAAAAAAAAAGTGCAGAATCCTGCCAACCTAATAAGGGAAACAGGAACTCAGCGCTGGGCCTAGCTGGAATCGAATGCCCTGCACCTCGGACCCCACCCTCTGGAGAGCTCTGCTCAAGTTTCCACATCTGGAAGATGGGGCCACAGCCCCTTACTTTAGGGATATGGATGGTCCCACCTGAACCACACTGCTGTGTTTGGCAGATGTTCACATACGTGTTCAGTGTTCACCTCCCTCCGAGACGTATTTGTCCTTGAATCCTCTTTCTAAAAAATACCACGGTTTCACCCACCGACCAGTATTTATTAATCAGCAGAAATCTGACAAGCGCTAACCAAGGTTGGAGGGAGCAGGCCAGCCCCCTTGTGGGTCTGGCTCTGCCTGGTGGATTCAAACCGCCACAGCCCAGGTCCTGGTATCCAGATATTTCAGACCCCGTGGAGTTGGGTGCTGTGCTTCTGGTTCCACGCGCTCCCTGGGGCCAGCTTCTGAGTAAACAGTTTCGGGGGCTCCAGCCAATCCAAGCAGTCTCGAACACGACACAAGGGAGCCAGGCGTCGCTCACCAAGTGGCATCTCTTTTAAACAAACACTTGACCAAATCGGTTCCAACAGGCATAAACAAGGCCTTCTTTCCCAGAAGCTCTGGGCCTTCTCACTGATGCCTTTGTTTTCTTCCCATCTCTCCCAGGCCTTGAACCTGAAAACCCGTTTACGAGGGTACAGCTCCCTTACACACAGCAAAATCTCCCTGGAGTGAGAGGCCACTTTTTCCTCCATGCTCCCGCCGCCAAACTACTTCCTTTGAGTTCTTTATTAAGTTCTTAATAAAGATAGTCTCTTCAGTTTTCTGACTCCCAAATAAAAAGGAAAAAAAAAAAAAGAATAGAAAAGGAAACCTTTATTATGTAAAGTATGGGAAAAAAGAAGGAGAAATAAAGGGAACAGAGCTGAGCCTCATCCAGGAACTCTGAATGCAGTACCAGGGAGCCAGGAAAAAGAAGGTCTAAGGAAAGACGGGGAGGGCGCCGCTGGCCCCGAGTCACACAAAGAGGGACCGACCGTACACAGTCCAAGGGGCGACGGGACAGCTGCGGGCCACCCCCAGCGCTCCCCCGCTCTGCCTTCCCTGTCTCTTTCATCTTACACCTTCTTTCTTCTTTCTCCTCTGTGTATTTACTCACTGAATCAAACACGTTCTGGGCCCCGGTGTGTGCCAGGCCCAGGCTGGAGGAAGGAGGCTGTGATGAAGACGGGTCTCTTTCACACGCTGGAAAGAGTTCCCCGGTGAGCAGAAGTGGCAGCCATGGAGATGGCGAACAACGGAGCGTGGGAGTGAGGAGGGGTGAGATCTGCCAGGAGGGAGAGGCGAGCTGGGGTGGATTCTGCCTGGAAGAGGCTGCGGGGCCAGCTCCGGGGTTGGGGGGTGGATGCAGGCAGGAGATGCGCAGGGCAGAAGCAGAGGGACCACATCAGGCGAGGCCTCAAGGGCCTCTGAGGAGTAGGGCGTCTGTGTTGACCGGGTAAGAGGCAGTGGCAACAGACACGGGGTCCACAGGATCTGGGCACCACGGACTGGTGATGCTCAGTTTCCCAGCTCAGAAACATTAAGAGAACCAGGTGGTAACTTGGCTATCCTGGTGGCTCAGTGGTAAAGAATCTGCCTGCAACACAGGAGAGGCGACAGGAGCAGTGGGTTCGATTCTTGGGTTAGGAAGACCCCTTGGAAAAGGAAATGGCAACCCAGCCCAATATTTTTGCTTGGAAAATCCCACGTATAGAAGCCTGGTGGGCTATAGTCCCCGGGGCCACAAACAGTCAGACACAACTTAGCGAGTGCCGAACAATAACAACGAGGTAACGGGCTACCCCTTCCATCTTTACCCGGCCTACTCTCAACTCGACATCCAGAGAAATCCTGTCAGGGCACCTCTCAGAACGGGAGAAAACATTCGCAAACCACGTATCTCATAAGGAGAAAATAACCACAACACATGGGAACTACAACTCAGCGACCAACACACAAGAAACCCCAACAAGTCAAATAAAACATGGGCAAAGGCCTTGAAGAGACATTTCTCCAAAGACGATAAACAAATGACAAATGAGCACATGAAAAGATACTCAACATCACTGATCGTGCGGGAAACTCAATGAGTTAGTGCCCCACACCTACAGCATGACCACTATTAAAGACAAAACAAACAAAAACAGGAACAGTAAGTGTGGGAGAGGGTGTGGAGTAGCTGGGATCCTGGTACTGTTGCTGAAGACAAGGGTACGGTGGTCCTTCCACAAAGTAGGCACAGAATTACCAGCATGGGCCCCAGTAATTCTACTGGGTATACATCCAAAGAAATGAAAGTGGACCTCACAGCGATCTGTACACCCACGTTCACAGCAGCATCATTCTGAGTAGCCAAAAGGTGAAGCAACTCAATCAATGGGTGAATGGATGGATGGACAAACCCGACAGGTGTACACGTACAGTGGACTATCATTCGGCCTTAGAAAGGAAGTTCTGACACTCAGTATAGCATGGGGACACTATAGTAAGTGAAAAATGCAGGTCACAAGAGACAAAACACCTCACGATTCCACATCCGTGAGGCACCTAGAGCAGTCACATGCACTGAGACAGAAGGTGGAGGGGTGCTGGTTGCCAGGCGCTGGGCTTGGGGGCACGGGGAGCGGTTTAATAGGGGTGGAGTTTCCATTTTCCAAGATGGAGAAAGCTCTGGAGACTGGTTGTACAACACGAGTGTATTTACCACTACTGAACTGTACACCTAAATGATTAAGAAGGTAAATTACTCGTAATGTGCATATTACTACAATTTACAAACAAAACAAGGATAAGAAAAATCAAAGCAATTCACAGGACGTATTTGTCTAAAACTCTAATAACAGCTCTGTGTCTCACTTAGGACTAAGTCCACACAACAGCCTCCAAGGCCCACGTGAGCTGCCACACACCTGCCTTGCGGCCTCACTTCCTACCCTTCCGCTTTGAACCCTGCCCAGATTGCTGGCCCTTGGACGTGGCAGGCAGGATCCTGCCTCAAGATCTTTGCAAATGCCTTTCCCACTGCTTGGAATGCTCTTGCCCCAGAGATTCGCAGGTCCCACGCCTTTACTTCCTTTCCATCTTTGTTCAGTTCAGTTCAGTCGCTCAATCTTTGTTCACATGTCACCTTTTCAATGAGATGGCCTGGGCAACATTCTCTAAAACTCTAAGCCTCTGCCTAATTTCTTTCCCTCACACACATACAAATACACGTGCACGCACACACACACACTCATTCACACTTTCCACTCTTTTGCCTGCTTTATTTCTCATAATATTTCTATCATCGAATACTCCCAGTATTTCATTTATTTCTACTTTAACATCTTCTCTCCCATCAGGATGTAGCTCCCTGAAGGCAGAGATGTTTGTCTCTTTCAACTACTACTGTGTCTCCGGCCACTAGGATAGTGTGCGGCACATAGTACGTCCTCAGTAAATACCTGCTGAAGGAATCACAAAGAATGAACACAGACTGCATTCAGAAAGGCGGAACCTAGACACAGATTTGGGACTCACTTGAACACTTAAGTAGGTGGCACTAGAGGTAAAGAACCCACCTGACACTGCAGGAGACCAAAGTGACGTGGGTTCGATCCTTGGGTTGGAAAGACCCTCTGGAGTAGAAAATGGTAACCCACTCCAGTATTCTTACCTGTAGAATCCTATGGACAGAAGAGCCTGGCAGGCTACTGTCCACAGGGTCACAAAGAGTCAGACACAACTGAAGCAATTTAGCACAGCATTCCACAACATTTAAGTAGAAGAAAACCATGCAAGCAGATGAGCATAATCAAGAAACATGAAGGACAGTTTGCCAATTGCTCTGTGGCAACTCTGCTCAGAGGCAAATGACCTAGCCCACAGTGACTTCAGAGCTTCTTGCACGTCATCTTCTCCCGCAGGTCTGGTGTCTCTGCTCCAGACTCTAGGCCAGTGCCCTGATCAAACTCTTCCCAAATTCCTCATGTTCAGGAAAGCTGACCCCACAGCTCTTGTCTCCCTTCTCGCACAGAGCAAGAATCACGTCTTGTTGGGTGTTTCTGTGGACCCCAGCAGTTCCACCCAAGGCCAGCTGTTCTTCTTGGGCTGGAACATAACAAAGTACTGAAGAACATGCCATGAGCAGAGCCCGGCCCAAGTTTGAATCCCCATCACACCACTTACAGGTGTGAACTGCTATAACGTGGGGTGTCAAGTTTCTATGCCCCTTGGGCTGACAGGAAGCAAGTACTCAATAAATAAAATGAGTTCTTGTTTTTATTAGCCATATTTGTATCCTCAGAGCCAGGATCAGTGGGAGGTGCTCTGGAAAGAGAAGGAATATGGTTTCCTATTTGTCTGCCACATTTCAATGCAAACAGGCAGGACTGATTCCTCTCTAGGGAGCAGAGAGCTGACTCAGAGCTCTCACTCTTAGCCTCATGCACGACATGAGTCTGTTCCAGCTGGAGAGTGTAAAAAAAAAAAACCCTGACACTGAGAGATGGGGCTCTTTGGGGCGCTGTGCTTCAAAGTAAATCCCAGATTGAAGCTTCTACAGGATTCACGGAGGGGGCTAGAGATCTGATGGGTCCCCAACAATCCCTTTTCTCACTCCTGTAGCAAGTGGGACTCCAGCCCACACCCCTGACCCAACCCACCAAACCCCATCCCCTTGGGACAGCCCCTCCGGACACCCATTCCTCAAGGTTAGCGCAAACAGCCAGTAGGCAGGGGAAGCCTCCCTCGCCTCCTCAGGGCTGTGCTACCTTTCTAAAACTCTGCATGTTTTTACTTCCATGTGTACCATGAGGGGTCCTATCAGTCCTTTAATATAACTAACTGTCCAGTTTTCAAGAAGGCCCACAGTCATCATTATAACCTCTGAGTCTTTGTCCAAGCTTTTCTGACAACAGCCGACAGTTACTGGACACCTGTAGGTCACAGGCCCTGGGGATGGCTCCATGAAATCACACTGTGATCTCACAAGGAAGGTACTCTACTTCACCACCATCTCTGCTTCACAGCTGAAGACATCGGGACTCCGCCTGTGGTCAGCCCAGCTGGGACACGGGAGGAGCCAGCACACGAGCCCAGGGGAGGAGGAACTGCCAGCCCGTCGGAGAGGCTCTCTAGGCGGAATTGTAAGTGCACCACCCCAGGGTCAATCCGTAAGCCTTCAGCTGAGCTTGGCTAGATGTGAATGCTGGCCGCCTCTCCCCAGGTCAGCAAAGACTCAATCTGCGTCATTGGTCTCAGACCGCCCTGCTTTTTTGTACCAGCCTCCCAAAGGCCTGCGTGACCAGTGAGTCTGCAGAAGGCGAGGGGAGCCAAGCTCAGCAAATAAGGCAGAGGAAGCTCCGTTCTTAAGGATACTCTGGATGGAAAGAAGAGAACAGTGCAGACAAGCTGCAAAGGGATGCCCTCAGGTTTACAAAGAGTGAGGAGAGGGGAGGGGAGGGGGCAGTGCGATGCGAGGACTTCTAACTGGTGACAGGGACTGCGGGGAGCGGGGGGCAGACCACACCGCCTGCGGTCCATCCTGGATTGGTTACCCCTTGGGCTGCCCTCTGGGGCACAGAAAACTTAATACGGCAGAAGTCTATTAAACCAACACCTGTTAAAGGCTTCACAAATAAAATCAGGCTTCAAAGGCAGAGAGCGGCAAGATAAGCTCTCTCCACTTGGCCATGTTCTCAGGGCTGGTGTTAAATTAGACAGTAAAATAGACCGAGGCATTCGAAACCAACATTTAAAAATTTTTATCGTAAGTGACTGTTCCACTACAGTTCTGTAAACTAGGGTTTACAAGGTAGTCCTGTGAGTGGTGGGAAAGATCTCATGTCACAGATAACAGCCAGGAAGAAAGGGCAAGGAGATCAAAGAAGGCAGGGTCAAGAGGGGTCAAATGGATTATTGTTGGTTGCTGAAATTATGCACCTACTGTCTACACCAGGGGTCAGCAACGTATTCTATAATGAGCCAGATTTTAAATATTTTAGGCTATTGGGGTCATTTGGCTTCTGTCATGACAACTCAACTCTGACACTGGGGTGTAAAAGTAGCCAATATGTAAACCAATGAGTGTGGTTGTGTTCCAACAAAACTTTATTTACAAAAACAAGCTGTGAGCCAGATTTGCCCCTCTGTAGTTTACTGATCCCCGGTCTACACTTCAGCAACTAGTTTGGGTTTCTGGGGACAGGGACCCAAATTCTAATTCTAACTCTGATTCTAATTCTGGCATTAGAACTGTGTGCTAGAATCACTCTTTCTGGATCTGGTTTAATCACCTGCAAAATGAGGCGAAGTGCCTCACTGCAACAGACCTACAGTGCTCCCTCCAGTGCCCAGGTCGATGCCGTCCCCACTGACGCCTTCTCTACCCCCTCAAGAAGTGAGATGGAACCTAAGCTTACACCATTCATTATGCACCTCAGATAATGATCCAGGTTCCTGACGGGGGCCAGGAGAGCAGGCAGGCTGACAGGGTGATCTGAGAACAGAGATTCACACTTGTGCATCCTCACTCTTTTTAGTTCTTGCAGTGAGGCAAAAGAAGCACACCGAAGCTAGCCAACATAGCAGTCCTAACCCTAAGCAGGGATGCCCAAGGTTCTCCCAGACAAGTGTCGTGACTCCCAGTGGTCAACTCTTGCAGTGGTGACTATTACTAGAAATAGCAAGTCTTCCATAATGTTACCTTAAAATCATGCCTTTAATAATCAGCAAACTTCAAATTATAGCTCTCACCTCACTTGAACCTCTGGCTAAGAAACAGTTTCACACAATCTGGCCTGGAAATGGAGGGAAAAATGTAACACACCTGCACCATTCCCATCCCTGCCCCAGTCCATTTCCCAGAATGACCTTGGCAGACATGTTTAATCAAACGCCACACCCTGCAGCCTTGGAGCACCCACAGCACTTTGCACCTGGTCCATCACTGTGCTGCCCTGGAGCTCTTCCTATGACTCTGCACCTGACCTCGTGCCCCACCTGGAGCAGGTGCTCCAAGGTCTGATCACAATGAGGAGGATGAAGGTGCACACAAGGTATTAATGATTTAGCACAAAACTCAGTGCTGGGCAAAGTAGCCCTGATGGCTACCTTGGGGGTTCAACTGAATTTTTTGCAAGGGCTAAAAGACATCCATCATTCAAGAACAAACAAGAAGATCACGATTTCTCCTTTGTTGAAAAATATAGAAAAAATATTTTTTCTGTTTTTTCTTTGTTGAAAAATAGAAAAAAATATGAAAACTATACAACAGGCCATGTGTTGTGTGTGGGGGGCTGTTCTGTTTGAAAATGCTTTTATTGAAATATCACAGGCATACTGAGAAGTGCATAAATGATCAACATAGAGTTGAATGCATTTTAATAAAGTGTCTACACTCATGTAACCACATGACAGACACAGGACATTTTCAACATCCCAGCAGGCTTCCTCTTGTCATTTTCCTTGTTATTTATTCCTTTCCAAGGCAACCGTAATTTCTATCACCTATACTTAATTTTGCCTATTGCTGTGCTTCATCTACATGGAATCATTTTGTATTCACTCTTCTGTATCTGGCTACTTTCGCTCCACGTATGAGACCCATCCATGCTCTTGCCCAGCTGTGTCCGACTCTTTGAGACCCCATGGATTGCAGCACACCAGGCCTCTCTGTCCCTCACTGTCTCCCAAAGTTGGCCTAAGTTCAAGTTCATTGCATTGGTGATGCGATCCAGCCATCTCATCCTCTGACGCCCTCTTCTCCTTCTGCCCTCAATTGTCCCTAGTGTCAGGGACTTTTCCAATGAGTCAGCTCTTTGCATCAGATGACCAAAATACTGGAGTTTCGGCTTCAGCATCAGTCCTTCCAAACAGTATTCAGGGCTGACTCCCCTTAAGATAGATAGATTTGCTCTCCTTGCTGTCCAAGGGACTCTCAGTAGTCTTCTCCAATACCACAGTTTGAAGGCATCAATTCTTCAGCGTTCTGCTTTCTTTAGGGTCTGGCTGTCACAACCATACATGACCACTGGTAAGACCATACAGCCTTGGCTATATGGACCTTTGTTGGCAGAGTTGTCTCTGCTTTTCAGCATGCTATCTAGGATTGTCATAGCTTTCCTGCCAAGAAACAAACATCTTGTTTGTTGTTGCATCAGCAGGACTTTATTCTTTTTCATCATTGTGTAGTACTTTGCTACAGCAATTTATTTTCCATTCTACTGCTGATGGATACTGAGTTACCTTCAGTTTGGCTTACTGCAAAAACCACACTCAAGCACAGGAACGTGCACAGGAACGTGCCTTCTGCACGTATCTTTCAGTGCATACTTGCCTGCACGTCTAGCATGCATCAGCGTCTAGGGTGGCGTTGCTACACATTTATGTTCAGCCTTTGCAGACACTGGTACATTCCTTTTAACCAAATCCCTCAGGGCTGAAAGGAATCTGAAAAGTCATTTGATCCCAGTGCCATGTCTCATGCTGCCTCATTAAACCACATTCTGAGACGCCACTGCCCCCATGTGTCCCTTTTCCAGTACCCTTTCCCCATGTAAAGCATTAGGAATATAGCCTGGGACCACACAGCATAACAGAGCTCAATCTAATCTTGTTCAGAAGTCAAATAGAGTAATTTTATTATGATTAGGGGCTTAATGAGCACCAAAAAAGGGGGAAAAAAAGAGAATGAGCAATTCTAAGTTTCAAAATTGGCAAGAAAACTGTGAATATGCCCGTCATTGGGACCAATGCCCATAAGCATTGAAAATAAAGAGATTTTTTTTAACAACCGATGAATTCAGAAGAGCTTTCCTAGGCCAGCTTGAGGAAAAGTTTCTCTTCTCAGAATGACATTTAAAAGCATCACCCTCTCACTAGGCTGCTTTGCATTCATCATCTTAAAAATGAAAACTCAAACCATCTGTTTTATTGCATAAATTGATAATTTGCTTCAAGAAACCAGTGCCTTGTGAGAAGGGCCCAGCCTGGGTTACTTGCTGGACAGGAAATGAGACTCCGAAAAAGCCGGTCTCCTTCTGTCTCTTGCTCACTCCCCCCTCTCCCCACCCGCTGCTGGTGAATCACCAGTTCCCTGGGGAATTCTGGCGCGATTCTCAGCCAGGCTGCAGATGACGTTCCGGATCTGTTTATTCAGGTGGAGATCGGATAAAAAACAAGAGCGGCCCAGTGGCGGGATAAACAGCCTCCGCCAGGCAGGGTCAGCCACTCTGAAAGCCAGGACTGGCCTGTGTCAACCGACCTTCTGACCTGTTCACTTCCTTCAGGGTCACTTTCCCCTTGGGATCTTCAACAGACTGTTTCAATGAACTCTGTGTGAAGGGGATCGGAGGTCCCCAGGCACCTTGATGCACCAGATCGTGCTTGGTTCTCCCACCCACCAGGTTATTCACATGGAGCTGGAAGCCCAGCATCTGGAATGAAGCAACTTAGGCGCAGTCAAGGGACGGCCACTACAGTTCTGTGGAGTCAAAAGCAACCCAAGTCACGAAGGACTGCAAGTGGTCAGGATCTAATCCAAACTACAAGCACAGGGCAAAAACAAAATCTCCTGAGGAAACGTACATTGCTGAGAGGGAGAAGCTGATCAGAAAACCAACCTACCGTATGACTCCAAATACATGACACTCTGGAAAAGGGAAAACTACAGGGGCAGTAGAAAGAGCAGTGGCTGTTAGGGGGGCGGGAGGAGACAAGAATGAATAGGTGATGCCCATGGGATGCTTGGGGCAAGGAAACTGTTCAGTGCGATACTGTAATGGTGAACACATACCACAAGACATTTGCAGAGCCCACAGAATGTACTACACAAACAGTGAACCCTCATGAAAACTGTAGGTTTAGTTAACAATAATGTAGTAATACTGGTCCATCAATGATAATGAAGCACCACACTAATGCAATATGTAAACAACAGTGAAAACCAGAGAGGGGGCAGGGTTTATAAGGGCTGTCTCTGTATTTTCTGCTCCATTTTCCTGTAAACCTACAACTGCTCAAAAAGTCTATTAATTATAAACAGAACAAAACAAAACTTCCTAAGGCATTAAGTAGTCCCAAGATCATCACATCACTAGAATGTAAGCTACCCAAGGGCTGGAATTTAGTCACCCAGGACCACGTGGAGGACATAAAAGACAATCAATATCTGGTGAAGACTCACAAATTTAAGAAAACAAACTTATGGTTACTGGTGGGAGGGTGGCAGGGAAGGATAGATTGGGAGTCTGGGACTGACAGGTACACATTGCTATATTTAAAATAGATAACCAACAAGGACCTACTGTATGGCACAGGGAACTCTGCTCTATACTATGTAATAATCTAAAACCCCAACATTTGGAGGCTGAACAACACGCTTCTGAATAACCAACAAATCACAGAAGAAATCAAAAAAGAAATCAAAATATGCATAGAAACGAATGAAAATGAAAACACAACTACCCAAAACCTGTGGGACACTGTAAAAGCAGTGCTAAGAGGAAAGTTCATAGCATTACAGGCATACCTCAAGAAACAAGAAAAAAATCAAATAAATAACCTAACTCTACACCTAAAGCAACTAGAAAAGGAAGAAATGGAGAACCCCAGAGTTAGTAGAAGGAAAGAAATCTTAAAAATTAGGACAGAAATAAATGCCAAAGAAACAAAAGAGACCATAGCAAAAATCAACAAAGCCAAAAGCTGGTTCTTTGAAAGGATAAATAAAATTGACAAACCATTAGCCAGACTCATNAGTTAGTAGAAGGAAAGAAATCTTAAAAATTAGGTCAGAAATAAATGCCAAAGAAACAAAATAGACCATAGCCAAAATCAACAAAGCCAAAAGCTGGTTCTTAGAAGGGATAAATAAAACTGACAAACCATTAGCCAGACTCATCAAGAAACAAAGAGAAAAAAGTCAAACGGGTTCTCTCTTAAAACCAGGTAGGTTGAATTTATAATAAAGTAGAAAATAAAGATGTAAAGAGACTATTTACATGCTATGGTCATAATGTCTGTGATTCAAATAGCATATGCATGTATAATTATATATGCATATATATGAATATTATGTATGTAAAATACTCATACATATGTGTATATACATAAATAAGCATAAATTCNAGAAAATAAAGATGTAAAGAGACTATTTACATGCTATGGTCATAATGTCTGTGATTCAAATAGCATATGCATGTATAATTATATATGCATATATATGAATATTATGTATGTAAAATACTCATACATATGTGTATATACATAAATAAGCATAAATTCATTTATTTTAATTGGAGGTTAATTACTTTACAATATTGTATTGGCTTTGCCATACATCAACATGAATCCACTACAGGTATACATGTGTTCCCCATCCTGAAGCCCCCTTCCCCCCCATACCATCCCTCTGGGTTGTCCCAGTGAAGCAGCCCCAAGCATTCAGTATTATGCATCAAAACTCAAAATGGATTGAAGATCTAAATGTAAGACCAGAAACTACAAAGCTCTTAGAGGAGAACATAGGCAAAACACTCTCTGACATAAATCACAGCAGGATCCTCTATGACCCACCTCCCAGAATATTGGAAATTAAAAAAAATAAATAAATAAACAAATGGGACCTAATTAAATTAAAAGCTTCTGCACAACAAAGGAAACTATAAGCAAGGTGAANAAAAAAAAAAAAAAACTACTCTGAGGCAAAATCCATTATTCAATTAAAAATTTTTTAAAGAAAAATGTGAGAGGTATAAGGTTGAATCAACTTTTTAGTTGGGAAGCTAATTGATAACCTTAGAAGAAAATGTCAAATACTGTGGACTTTCAGGTTGACTGTGTGAATCTATCTTCCAAGTTCAAACTGACCTTGAATATTCACTGATCAGCTGGGGTTGGTGGAGATGATGCCTCTACTCATCATGAAGTAGCCAATAGACCCCCGCCCCATCCCCCAACAGCAGGGAGGGCAGCTTGGCCCTAACCAGGATCTCTATCACTGCCACACATATCCTTCCCCACTCCTGCCTTGGCTACAGTGAAAGAGGAGGAGGAGAAATTCCAGCTGGGAGTTCCAACCCAACAAGCTGACCTGAGGATGCCTTTTGGGCCACATCTGGACTGTGCTCCCCTGGGAGATGGCCGAGCCATTTCATACTGGCAGGCACTTCTAAGGGCTGGCTGGGGACTTGGTTCCGTGACCACAGGGAGGTAACCTGCCCTGGATCTGGGCAGCGCAGGGCAGCACGAAGCTGGGCCAGGATATGGAAGTCAGGAACAGAGAGCCCCTCCACCTGAACTCCACCCACAGAGGGGCACCCCGGGTCAGAAATGCCCAGAGAGCTTCTCTCTTCTGGTCAAAGCTGACATGGCCCCTCTTGGCTTTATCTTCCCCACGAGGTGAGCTGATCAAGATTCTTATTTTTTTTCTCCTTCTCTCCCCTTGCCCTGGCGGCCTCCTCCCTGCACACCCCACCACACAGGTGTGATCCTCTGCATCTCAATGGGGAGGAGCCTGGCTGTCAGGCCAAGTCACACGGAGCCACACACCCCAACATCAGCCGGGGGCCCATCAGTGCCGCATGGCTGAAGGCTGAACTGGACTTGCCAAGTTTCTCATTATATTTTTCAAGGAGGCTCTGCAGGGCAAGCCTAACCACAAGTTAGTGGCACAGACTCTTCTAGATTCGAGGGTCTAGTCTACCATTCCTGGCAAAGAAATGAGGGAAAGATGGAGAGAAGGCACTGATCAGAACCCAGGAGGTCAGAGCATCCATGAATGCCAGGCTCAAACAAGCAGTGCCCACACAACCCCCCTGGAGGATGTGAAGACGCTGCAGTGGGTACTTCTGTAACTGATGGCTCACCAGCATGAGTTGGGTGAGCCAGCGTCCTGCCAGGTGACAGGATTGAGCTGCTGGGTAGCAAAGAGCAAGCACCCCTCCCCAGGGTCCATTAATGCTGGTGTGCAGTTGGTGGAACTGGGGGAGCACAGGGGGTCGCTCAGGGATCTGAGACCAATGGGTTGTGTCAACAGATCCTCGTAGAGGTAGTGGTTTTTCCTTCTCATCCACCTCACCACTCAAGACTTGAGAAAACGTAACCACTGCAGAGCAACAACGTGGAAGCCTCACTCAGCACTTCCAAAGGAAGCCTAACCTCGCTCCTCTCCGGGCTGGGCTCCCACTGCAGCCTTGGCCACCAGGCTGCCCAAAGGACTCAGGTGCTCGGGAGACTGCGCACGCCACCTGCCAAAGCAAAGGGCAGGACATGGCGCTGACTGGCCGCTGAGCCACCGAGGNGTTTTTCCTTCTCATCCACCTCACCACTCAAGACTTGAGAAAACGTAACCACTGCAGAGCAACAACGTGGAGGCCTCACTCAGCACTTCCAAAGGAAGCCTAACCTCGCTCCTCTCCGGGCTGGGCTCCCACTGCAGCCTCGGCCACCAGGCTGCCCAAAGGACTCAGGTGCTCGGGAGACCGTGCACGCCACCTGCCAAAGCAAAGGGCAGGACACGGCGCTGACTGGCTGCTGAGCCACCAGGCACGCACTTCATCCTCAGGAGACACAGGAGCTGGACGAGGACTAACACATCCAGGGTTCCATTCCTGCTCACCAGGAATCAGGCTCGGTTCAGCTCATTCAATCTTCATGGCAACCCGAGAGGTGGACCCTGTTACCATCCCCATTTCACAGATGGGGGTGATGAGGTGTAGGAAGGCTAACCAGCAGGAAGCAGTGCAGCGGGACTGAGCCCAACACGACTCCTCATGCCACCCTCCTACCTGTGTGTGGAGCCACCTTGTTAAACAGAAATGGGTAGAATGACCCTGGGGAGGCCAGCTTCTCTGGATAGGATCCTGTGCCTCCCCATCTTCCCAGCATCCACGAGAGCCACCCCTGATCCTGTGATTCCTAAGGAGGCAGGACCCAACTACACATGGAGGAAGTGCACATTCTGCCACTACCCACCGTCCCTCTCACACTCACACACCCCCCACCCCAGACCCTCAAGCCACAGTACATCGGCACATAGCTGCTGTTAATGCCCTGCCAGGCCTTTCTATTTATGTTTAAGATGACGAGTGCAAGCCCTAAATAGGAGTGTCAAAAGCGGTTCTTCCATCCTCAGGCAGTCAGTATCACAAGACAGACTGGGTACTTTTCAGGGAGCAGAAGAGACTTGCACACCCCCTGCTCCACCCTCAGTGAGGGTGCACTGCAGCTCTGGGGTCCCCCAGCTAACAGCCAGCAAGTCCAGCTGCCCTCTGGCTCCGGGCCCCGCTGCTCTCTGGAGACGGCCCATGGCTATGAGGACAGGGACGGGCCTGTGGTTGCTGGGGTGCTCCTGAGACTCCCCTGCTCTGTTGGCCACTGCCAGCTGTCCGCGGGCTTGCCTGCCAGCACCCCAGAAGCTCTGCAGCTCCAGTCGTGGAGGAAGCTGCTTCAGCACTTGGCTGTGGCCTCTAAGCTGAGACCCTCCCGCCTCCAGAAAGTGACACCACTGATGGGCCTTTACAAATAAAGCCGGGCCTGCTTCCTGCCCCATCTGGAAGACTTCTGATCTTCCAATCATATGATTTAGTATATCTCTTACCACGCAATTTCCCAAGCCTTCAGCATGCGACCTGACTGCACTCCAGGAGGGTGGAGGATGTGCATGGGCGGGATTATGGAGTTGGCTTCTAAAACAGTCCTCCTTACCCACGCTAGGGGGACAAGACTCGCTACGGCATTGGAGTGGTGCTGGTCTCAGCGACTCGCCCCCTCTGGCTCCCATTCTTGTTCTGTTCCTTTCATGAAACCACAAGCTGCAATTTTCTCCTATGCTTCAGGTTTTAAAATATGTATCATCAAGAACCTCAATGTCAAATGTAAACTAAAGACTTTTGAGAAAAAACATAGGAGATATCTATATTTTGGGATCTCAAGCTAAACCAACTTTCTAGATTTGATACTACAAGCACAATTCATAAACTAAAAAACTGACACACTATAATTCTACCAGAATTCAAAACACTTGCTCCAGTAAAGATCCTGTTAAAGATGAAAAGGCAAACTACAGACTAGGAGAAAATATTTTCAAACAACACATCCAACAAAGGGCTATTATCTAGAATATATAAAAGACTCTCAAAACTCAATGGCAACCGCGCCCCCCCCCTGCCAAAAAATCCAATTAGAAAATGGGCAAAAGAAATGAGTGAGTATTACTCAAAAAAGAATACACAGATGGCAAATAAATACATGAGATGACGCGCAGCATCATTAGCCATTAGGGAAATGTAAATTACAACCACAAGGAAATATCAATACACACCTTGCCAATGGCTAAAATAAAAAATACTTTCAATATCAAATTCTGGCCATATTGTGGAGAACCAAATCGTTCACTCCTGGCAGGAATGTAAGACAGTATAGGCACACTGAAAAAGTTTGGCACTTCCTTAAAAAATCTAAACATACAAGTATCATACAATGCAGCAAATATTCCCTAGGGCATTTCTCCCATAGAATGGAAATTTATGCTCTCACAAAAATACTCAAAGCCACTTTACTCTTATTAGCCCAAATCTGCAAACACCCCAGATGTCCCTCAGAAGGTGCACAGCTAAGCCAAGTACAGTCCCTTCACACTGCGGATACTACTCAGCAGTTATAAGGAATCAGCTACTGATACACACCACAATGACCGAGATGCATCTCCAGAGAATTATACTGACTGAAAAAAAGCCAATCCCCAAANCTACAGAGTAGTAATTGGGTCAGGATGGACGCACTGAGGGGTCTGCAGGGATTCTCCACCTTCACTGTGACAGAACCCTTTCCCCAATCATCATTTGACCCTCACAGGTGAGTGGAGACCAGGACAGGCCTTCTCCCGACACACCCTCCAGGGTAGGGGTAACTTCATGTCTAAACAACCAAAGTTTCCAAAGCTGCTACTAGAAAAGAACAGGATAAGGATTCACACCTGGGCAATGGGAACCTACCCAAAGCCATGCTGATTTTTACAGGGTAATTTCAACGACTTTTCCTCCTATAACATCTGCTCGGATTTTCAAGAAATCAATGAAAACGAGTCCTCTTTCCTAGCTGAAAAAACCAGGCCTTCTAGGAAGTCCCCCAAAAGACCATTTCTGTTATTACTTGTCCCAAATGTGTCCCTTCACCTGGACGATAAATTTCTAAAACGAACCAATATCTGCCCTAAGGTTGATACTCGCTTATTCTTGGACTAAACCATTCATTTAGTCCTTAGTTTATTTATTCAGTCAAGTGTGTATGGGGTGCTTATATGTGCAGCTGCTGTAAGAAAAATGCAAACTTGATCGCAGTATAGCCGACCCCCTTCTCCCTGGAGTTGAGGAGTCAGAGAAAGACGAAGGTGATGGACGCATCGACATATGGGGACACAGTGCTGTTGAGGGGAGGCTGAGGGAGGGACAGCCATTCCAGACCAAGCTGACAACATGAATGAGGCCTGGAAGCAGAGCCCTGGGGTGTGAGGGCTCCCATCATGAGCAATGTGATGTAAAGTTCGGGGCAGGAAGTGGTGAGAAGCCAGGAAAAAAATGAACTTGGGCCAACTCTGAAAGAGCGGAGAATTTACCCCACAGGTGATGGGGAAGCCACAAAGGGTCTATCCTTCATTTCCTCATCAAATACTGACTGGGGGGCCACTGAAAGGCAGGTACCCCACTGGGTGGTAGGTGCGACATGCAGGGTGATGAAGAATGGAGAGAAAGAGAAGGGCCAAACCCTGACCCCACTGGAGCCAAGGCCGTGAGGACCCCTGCAGAGCTGGGGAGCATGTCTCAGGTTTGGTGGCGACCAGGAAGCAGGTGAACCCTGTACCATCTAAGCAGCTTCTCGACAAGGGTATGCAGTTGGCCCACGAGACAGAACTCAAGCATCTGAGCCTCTGTGAGGAACCCAGGGTTCCACAGCTAGTGGGTCACCCACAACAGAAGTTCTCTAGTTTGCTCCAGAGAATACACGGCCCAGGTGCCACCTGGGGCCTGTGGGAGAGGAAGACGCCATGCATACCCTTAACCCTGGCTNGAACCCAGGGTTCCACAGCTAGTGGGTCACCCACAACAGAAGTTCTCTAGTTTGCTCCAGAGAATACACGGCCCAGGTGCCACCTGGGGCCTGTGGGAGAGGAAGACGCCATGCATACCCTTAACCCTGGCTAAGTGTGGCTGGTGTGGAACCAGGGCCTGTCCTCACAGCTGAGGGAACAAACACCGGAAAGGAAACGCGGCCCGTGAGAGACCCTGTAGCAGTGTCTCTGGAAGAGGCAGGGCTGGAAGCTGAGTGGGAGGCCATGTTCACCGGAGAGGTGCTTCTGCCCGTTCCCACCACGCTGGGAATGGCTTGCATTCTGAATTCAAGAGGTAGGAAGTGCCTTGTTGGGTGACAGCATGACAAAATGACAGAACAGAGGGTTTTCCTGACAGCAGAAGAGTCGCCCCCGCACCCCATGTCCAGTTGGAGGTGAACAGACACTGGACCGACAGCAGGCTCTGCTCAAATGCGCATAAAGGAGCAGCCGTAGGAGAGGCAGGCAGGGTTTTTGTCAATGGCTGTGTGTCTTCTCTTCCCCACGGTGACCGTGGGGCCACCGAGAGGGGGACACTACGGACTGTGGCCGCACCAGGAAACGGCTCTTACGGTACCCATGAAGCACAGCACTCTGTTTTCTGAAGCCTTCTCCTGGGACGATTTCCTGAGCCTTCCAGGAGCTAGGATTCTTTTTCAGGGAACAGGGGAAAGTGAAGACATGCGTAAGACTCTTACTTGGAACCACATAATTGCTGGAGCATCCCCAAATCAGGGCTCTTGTTAACACACACTAGAGAATGAGGGGAAGGGGGAAGAGCCTCGAGTGGTGAAAGGGTTTATCGTGGCTGTCGGCAAGGCCAGGAGGAGGGGGACCCCTGGAAGGGCCAGTCCTCATGCTGTCTCCCAAAACCAAACAACAATTATGGGGCAGGAAAACTTCACTTTGCACGCTGATAACCACTGCTTTTCCATACACAAAGAAGAATGACACTTGGAGAAAACGTCACATTCCCAACAAGTCCAAGGGAAATTTCCCCTCTTATTTCCAAAATTCTAGTTACTCTGTGACCTGTTGAAGGGGCCAATTCCAAACACAATTCTCACAGAATACCAATGAATAATTATCCACAGTGACTGTCAGGACCAGAAATTTGATGTATTACAGTACAGCTTTTCCGTGGAATCGGAGGAAACATTCACTGCCCATATCTTACGTTTATATATTCTTTTTTTTTTTTTCTTTATTAAGAGCAAAGTTCAGTGACTTCCCTGGGTGGTCCAGTGGCTAAGAGTTCACCCAATGCAGAAGGTGTGGGTTTGATCCCTTGTCGGGAGCTAAGATCNGCAGCACGGTGCTCAGCCGGCACGCTGGCCACTTGAGGAGCGATGGGAGAAGTGTTCATAAGACATGGCTGGTTCCACGTTAAGGGGAGTTTCCTCCCCGCTCCCTACTCTTTCTTCTGTCAGCAGGCAGGCTGCTCCGAAGGGCCAGCATGCTGCTGCCGGAACTAGGGCAGGACCCTGATTCTCAGACCCACAGCCGCCTCAGATGCTGGACACGACCAGTGGGCCTCGAAATAGAAAGTTAAACACCCAGTTGACAAAGCAGCTCTCTGTCCTGTAAGCTTCCCCTGGATTCTGTAGTGTGCATCGCCTCTCGCCCGGAGTCTGGGGAGCCTTTCACTGGGAAAGGAGCCGTCGAGGCCTCTGAGGCAAGCCTGCCAAATGACACACAGCCCTGACTTGTCATTTTCCTTCTCTTTTCTTTCCTTATTTTTTCTTCCCCTCTCTCTGAGAGTGGGGGTGGCGAGGTAGCCAGATAAGCGGTCCATATGCATATCATTTGCTGAGAAAGTGAAGCAAACTCCAGCTGTGGGGTCTGGGGAACGGAGGAAGGGGCGCGCCCATGGAGTAGCAACTTGGTCACGGAAGACACCGCCTTTTGTTGGGAACTTGGTAGCTTAGGGTCTGTTGGCCAGATCTTGCCTTCATGGTGTGTCTGGCTCTTTTCCCCCTCTGTCTCACTTTTTCTGATGACATGTAAGCTTTAAATAGAGTCCCAGATCCAGTGGGAATGGGGTGCGGGTGCAGTGTGGATGGTCTTGGAGGGAAGTGGCTGCTGACCCGGCAGGACCGGGAAGGGACGGGGAGCTGCCTGGTCCGTGGCACAACCTCCCGGATGAGAGGAGCTGGCCCCCGCCCGTGTGCACAGCCTCCTTCCAGCCGGCCTGTTTCCTCCCCCTCCTCCCCGGCACCCACTTCCTGCAGGTGGCTTCTGTAATCCACTTACCCCGGGGGAAGGCTTGCCAGCGTGTGCACCTAATCCGAAAATGGCCGGCTCGACTTTGACCCCCATGGTGACCTTGCAAAGCAGACTGGGCCGATTGTGTCGGCTCACACCTGGGAGCCATTTTCAGCTTTTACAGCCCAAGTGGAAGAAATGTGTTTGCATTTATGCTGGGCCTTCCTTTCACGAGGCCTGTCATTGTTGGGCCATGCGGACAGAATATTAGACTCCCCCTGCCTGTTCAAAGGCAGGAGTTTTAAAGACGGGCCAGTTTACCCAGTGTATTTAAGCTGAGTCGTACGAAACTGTCCAGTTTTGTAGTTCAGAAATGCTCAGAGCATCCCCAGACTCATGATGGTTCAGCCTCTTGAGAGAGAAAATTGTGACAGTCTCTGTATGTGGTCACAGATGTCGGCAGGCATTGTTGTGTGTCTCTGCCCAGGCCTCATCTCACTGTGTTGCCTCTGCAGGTCTAGGAGGTACAGGGTCTGTTGTTAAGCACTTTCTACAAATGACAGGCTGGAGGCACAGAGAGGGCAAGACACTTGCCTGAGGTCACACAGAAAGGGGCAGAGGTGAGTCTTGATCTCATTTCTGTGTACCTCTGGGCTTCGTGCTCACTGTGTAGGGGGAAATGTGTGGTCTGGCTGGGAACCTGGGAGGGTCTTGTCATTCCATGTGCTGACATTTCAGATTGTGTCAGGAGGGGAATTTCTCTGGCCTGTAGCCACAAGTCTCCAGTGTGGCTCTCGGGCGTGGATGAGAGGCTGTGCCCGGTGAAGGAGATGTCTCTTCAGGTCGTGTTCCCACCTCTGAACGCTGAGAGGCCCTCAGTATGATTTTCATCATCAGATGCAGAGTGGCGGGAAGCCCTCCTGAGGATCAGCCTGGCTGCCCTCTCTCCCCCAGTCGCCCTTCGCCCTCGGAGGCTGGCGTCTGAGCTGCTCTGCTCTGCTCTCCCGTTTGGGCGCGGCAGGGGACGCGCCCTGCTGTCAGGCCTCCGCAGCCCCCAGGCCTGTTCAGCTGTGCCAGCAGCTCCTCAGACAGTGGCCCTCTCCCCTCCGACATCACTTCAAGGCAAATTCCTCCAGTTTCCTCACTTCCTGGAGGCCTTTCAGACACAAACAGCTGAGATAAAGGTGCCAACGTGTGGTTCTTTCTCCCCACCCCTTCAACAGGAGCAGGAAATCTGTGCCCAGGGTGGCAGGCTGCAGGGCGCAGCCAGGTGGCACTCCCGGAGTGCCCTCTCTGGGGGCCACTGGTCTCTACTCAGCTGCGTGGCTGTAGTCTCTTCGGGGGCAAAGAAGCTTCTTTTCAGTGGGGAGGACTGTGAGAGGTGGGCTGCTGGAATCAGTCTGTAAAGAAAGGGCTCCTTCCCCTAGGAGTCGGGGGCGAGGGAGGTGTCAGTGTCTTCACCGCCCAGTGCTTCCTGTGTCACGAGGGCCTTGTGGAGACTGGTTTAGAGAACGCTGCCTCCAGCGCCTCTGGGCCTGGGTTTGCTCACTCGTGCAATGATGTCTGCCAGTACACCGAGCCGTGGGGACTCACTAAACACTACGTGTCTCAGAGCAGCTCTGATGTCTAGCGGCGGTGCGTCAAATGGAAGGCGTGGATGGAGCTGGCCTCGCTTTGGTGTCTGTGTGCCAGTGGAGGTTGGTGTTAGAAGCAGAGGCAGAGGCTCGTCACTTCCCTGAAAACAGACTCTACCTGCCGTTCCCCATTGTGGCTTGTTAACCTCCATCCTTGTGTGCGTGTGTCTGTGTGTGTGTGTGTGTGTGTCTGTGATGATTCGCTTTCTCCTGTATTAATGCCTGCTATGGGAAACGTTGTGTGCACCGGGAGCGTTGGTTTCCCTTCGCTCTCATCACCAGGCAGAGGTGCAGGCGTCTCCCATCCTACACTGCACAGCAGAAACACCGAGGGGACTTGAACAAGCCTGGATGCCCAGGCTGCGTCCTGGGGCAGGTTAAAGGAAAACCCTGGGACTTGGGGGCTGAGGGTTTGTTAGTGTTTAGGGTTTTTTTTAAGCTCCTTTCCAGGTCCTTTCCACGTGCAGGTAAAATTAATGAGTCACAGCTGGCTAATTGCAAGTGAAGAATTTTGTTTCTCTCTCCCCCTGATGCCTGTCACTTAAAATCCGTAGGCTCCCCTGCCTTCCTCACCTTCATACCTTCTTTTTCCTTTCTTTCTTTTTCTTTCCAGTTGGTGGAAAAATAAATAAGAAGGCTGACTTTTAATTTAGTGCTTATGATTCTGGAGTCCCTGTTAGAGGTTTCAGTTACCTCTTTCACCACTGATTTAATGGAAAGATACTGCAAAGTTGGGCTTCCCTGGTGACTCAGATTGCAAAGAATCAGCCTGAAATGCAGGAGACCCAGATTTGATCCCTAGTTCAGGAAGATCCCCCTAGAGAAGGAAATGGCAACCCACTGCAATATTTTTGCCTAGAGAATTCCGTGGACAGAGGAGCCTGGCAGGCTACAGTGCATGGAGTTGCAAAGAGTCAGACACGACTCAGCAACTAACAGTTTCTACTACAGAGTTAGCCCTTTAAAGAGTCGGAGATGCTTTTGGCCTCATGGTGATCACAGAACTTGACTATGTGTTTGCCACTTAATCTGGATTATTTATTTATTTATTTATACCTCCTAAAAGCCGGACGACCCATCTCTAATTTGAACTCTGCTTATAAATCAGAGAAGCCCCATTACAATAGTGGTGGCAGTGGCGGGGGGGATCCCTTTATAGTAAAACAATAGGCAAAACTTATATCAGACTTAATAAATCTTTTTCTTTATAATTCTGAAAGTAAGACTTTAATTTTTTTTTTTTAATGCGGACCATTTTAAAAATCTTCATTGAGTTTGTTACAGTATTCCTTCTGTTTTGTGTTTAATGTTATTCGGCCACACAGTACGTGGGATCTTAGCTCCCGACAAGGGATCAAACCCACACCTTCTGCATTGGGTGAACTCTTAGCCACTGGACCACCCAGGGAAGTCACTGGACTTTGCTCTTAATAAGGAAAAAAAAAAAAAGAATATATAAACGTAAGATATGGGCAGTGAATGTTTCCTCCGATTCCACGGAAAAGCTGTACTGTAATACATCAAATTTCTGGTCCTGACAGTCACTGTGGATAATTATTCATTGGTATTCTGTGAGAGTTGTGTTTGGAATTGGCCCCTTCAACAGGTCACAGAGTAACTAGAATTTTGGAAATAAGAGGGGAAATTTCCCTTGGACTTGTTGGGAATGTGGCGTTTTCTCCAAGTGTCATTCTTCTTTGTGTATGGAAAAGCAGTGGTTATCAGCGTGCAAAGTGAAGTTTTCCTGCCCCATAATTGTTGTTTGGTTTTGGGAGACAGCATGAGGACTGGCCCTTCCAGGGGTCCCCCTCCTCCTGGCCTTGCCGACAGCCACGATAAACCCTTTCACCACTCGAGGTTCTTCCCCCTTCCCCTCATTCTCTAGTGTGTGTTAACAAGAGCCCTGATTTGGGGATGCTCCAGCAATTATGTGGTTCCAAGTAAGAGTCTTACGCATGTCTTCACTTTCCCCTGTTCCCTGAAAAAGAATCCTAGCTCCTGGAAGGCTCAGGAAATCGTCCCAGGAGAAGGCTTCAGAAAACAGAGTGCTGTGCTTCATGGGTACCGTAAGAGCCGTTTCCTGGTGCGGCCACAGTCCGTAGTGTCCCCCTCTCGGTGGCCCCACGGTCACCGTGGGGAAGAGAAGACACACAGCCATTGACAAAAACCCTGCCTGCCTCTCCTACGGCTGCTCCTTTATGCGCATTTGAGCAGAGCCTGCTGTCGGTCCAGTGTCTGTTCACCTCCAACTGGACATGGGGTGCGGGGGCGACTCTTCTGCTGTCAGGAAAACCCTCTGTTCTGTCATTTTGTCATGCTGTCACCCAACAAGGCACTTCCTACCTCTTGAATTCAGAATGCAAGCCATTCCCAGCGTGGTGGGAACGGGCAGAAGCACCTCTCCGGTGAACATGGCCTCCCACTCAGCTTCCAGCCCTGCCTCTTCCAGAGACACTGCTACAGGGTCTCTCACGGGCCGCGTTTCCTTTCCGGTGTTTGTTCCCTCAGCTGTGAGGACAGGCCCTGGTTCCACACCAGCCACACTTAGCCAGGGTTAAGGGTATGCATGGCGTCTTCCTCTCCCACAGGCCCCAGGTGGCACCTGGGCCGTGTATTCTCTGGAGCAAACTAGAGAACTTCTGTTGTGGGTGACCCACTAGCTGTGGAACCCTGGGTTCCTCACAGAGGCTCAGATGCTTGAGTTCTGTCTCGTGGGCCAACTGCATAGATGGTACAGGGTTCACCTGCTTCCTGGTCGCCACCAAACCTGAGACATGCTCCCCAGCTCTGCAGGGGTCCTCACGGCCTTGGCTCCAGTGGGGTCAGGGTTTGGCCCTTCTCTTTCTCTCCATTCTTCATCACCCTGCATGTCGCACCTACCACCCAGTGGGGTACCTGCCTTTCAGTGGCCCCCCAGTCAGTATTTGATGAGGAAATGAAGGATAGACCCTTTGTGGCTTCCCCATCACCTGTGGGGTAAATTCTCCGCTCTTTCAGAGTTGGCCCAAGTTCATTTTTTTCCTGGCTTCTCACCACTTCCTGCCCCGAACTTTACATCACATTGCTCATGATGGGAGCCCTCACACCCCAGGGCTCTGCTTCCAGGCCTCATTCATGTTGTCAGCTTGGTCTGGAATGGCTGTCCCTCCCTCAGCCTCCCCTCAACAGCACTGTGTCCCCATATGTCGATGCGTCCATCACCTTCATCTTTCTCTGACTCCTCAACTCCAGGGAGAAGGGGGTCGGCTATACTGCGATCAAGTTTGCATTTTTCTTACAGCAGCTGCACATATAAGCACCCCATACACACTTGACTGAATAAATAAACTAAGGACTAAATGAATGGTTTAGTCCAAGAATAAGCGAGTATCAACCTTAGGGCAGATATTGGTTCGTTTTAGAAATTTATCGTCCAGGTGAAGGGACACATTTGGGACAAGTAATAACAGAAATGGTCTTTTGGGGGACTTCCTAGAAGGCCTGGTTTTTTCAGCTAGGAAAGAGGACTCGTTTTCATTGATTTCTTGAAAATCCGAGCAGATGTTATAGGAGGAAAAGTCGTTGAAATTACCCTGTAAAAATCAGCATGGCTTTGGGTAGGTTCCCATTGCCCAGGTGTGAATCCTTATCCTGTTCTTTTCTAGTAGCAGCTTTGGAAACTTTGGTTGTTTAGACATGAAGTTACCCCTACCCTGGAGGGTGTGTCGGGAGAAGGCCTGTCCTGGTCTCCACTCACCTGTGAGGGTCAAATGATGATTGGGGAAAGGGTTCTGTCACAGTGAAGGTGGAGAATCCCTGCAGACCCCTCAGTGCGTCCATCCTGACCCAATTACTACTCTGTAGTCAGGAAGTTCAGGAAACCCAGAGCTAAAGGTCAGCAGCCTCCTTTAGCCCAGGATATGTAGAGCCTTTAATAATGAGGGGGTGCAGCGTGGTATCTCCCACATGAAATGAGTCCTTATTCTAAGAGTTGCTTTGTGAAGAAGGTGGTCTTGTAGTCAC